>CM029018.1:106997336-107230278 GCA_016801055.1 Panax notoginseng
GACAAGATAAGCTTTAAGATCCAAATTGGTCAGATGGGAGCCACAAGCATCACTCGTGGTGCAGCTACGACAAGAAGGGGAAAAGAAGAAGAAAGACCATGACTTAGGAAAATCCAATAAGAAGAAATGGAAAAGAATATGTTATCTTTGCGGCTAATGAAGGACATACCACTCTGTATTGTCCTGACTACAAAAAAGGAGCATATTTTATCTGTGGGATAGAAGGTCATCAGGCGAAAGTTGTCCAATGAAAAAGAATAATAAATGAGTAGTATAGGTTCTGTTGTGATGTAGGTGTGTTTAATGTAATATGCGCTAAGTATGTCTGTGAAAGGTAATGTTTCCAACTTTTGTGTTAAGCCAAGTTTGTAAATCCCGACTTTTGTAGTCACAAAGGGATGAATTATGTTTAAAGCATTATGTGTTATGCTATGTAAAATATTAGTTAAATGAATATGAATCTAAGTTTGAGAAATAAAACAAGTTTAGAATATTAAACTTATTTGATAAGGTTTAGAATGTAAGTTAAATTATGATTTTATTTAATCAGATAATGCCGCCGAGACGTCGAACTCGCAACCAAAGGGCAGAAGAGTCTGTCAACAATGTTGAGGGACAACAACAAGCAGACCCAATGCAGCGATTTGTAAACATGTTGGCTCAGGCTATGCAACAGGGAATACCAGTCGCTGGAAACCAGCCGGACAACCGCTTAGCGAACTTCAAAGACTTCAAGGCTGTAGGACCACCGAATTCAAAGGTACCACTGACGCTGTTGAAGCCCAACGTGGGTCAAAGAGATTGAGAAGGCATTCATAATAGCTAGGGTAGCTGAGGGGTAAAAGACCACTTTTGCCACCTACATGATGAAGGGTGAGGCAAATTTTTGGTGCGAAGCAAACCAGACGAGGGCAGGAGAAGGTTTATTCATATGGGATAGATTTAAAACTTTATTTTTCGAGAATTATTTTTCCCCTAGTATGCAGGCTAGGATGGAGGTGAAATTTTTAGAGTTGAAGCAGGAGAATATGACGGTGTCTGAATACGCCGCCAAATTCAATGAGTTAGCTAGGTTTGCCCCACATCAAGTCGATACGGAGGCTAGGAAAGCGAGAAGGTTGAGCTGGGATTGAAACCCTGGCTCTACAACAAAGTGGCGGTGTTGTAAATTCCTACATTTGCAGCACTCATGGAGAAAACGATCATAGATGAGGAGGGAAGTGAGGCCATGAGCATTTACAATAAGGAGAGGAAGAATAAGGGTAAGACCGAAGGAGCTGGAAAAGTAGGAGTTAATAGTGGGAGCAGGAGTGGAGATAGCAAGAGGAAGGTGAGTAGTTTTGCAAATGTACAAGTGAAACAGGAAGGTGTTAAGAAACAGATAGTGTCATGTAAGACATGTGGGAAGAATCACTCGGGGAGTGTTTGATAGGAAAATTTGTTTGCTACAAGTGCGGGCAGGAGGGCCATATCTCTCCCAACTGCCCCAATCCTAGGATGAATAGTGGATGATTTATATGCGGATCGACAGAGCACAGGGTGAAAGATTGTCCGAAAAGGAGGGTGGAGACAGGAAGTGTGAACATGGGCACTGGCAGTGGAACTTTAGCAATCACCAGACCGACTTCGTCAAGCAAGCCAACAAAATCTACTGCGAGGGTCTACAACATAACGGTTCAGGATACGGCAGCAGCTGGCACTGGAACTCCAGGTATTATTCGTATGCCTTTTATTTTCTTATACATGATTTTCCTATATATAGTAAATTATTTTATAAAGAAAGTTTGAGGAGGAATTTGAGTTCTTTTAGAAACAAATTTTTCCGTTTAATCAGAAAGACAAGCTTTATGTGAATAGTTAAAGATCAGTTCGGTCAAAGTTGATCGAGATCTACTTGCAATGATTGTGTATGTTATGTACCCGTGTATGTATAGGTTTTAAAACGGTGATTCCGGGGACGGAATATTTATAAGGGAGGGTGAATGTAACAACCCGATATTTTTCATATAAATAAATAAGAAATTTTGCGTATAAATTTTTTTTAAGGATGAGGATTTGTACGAGATATTGTATATATGTATTTATGTGGTAAATAAAAATATATTTATTACATAAATATTTACAAATGAATTTATTTTAGAATTTTGGATTATTATAAAGTATATTCTTATAATAATTAAAATTATGGTAGAAATATTTTTATTAATTATTTTTCATGAAAATATAAGCATATATTATTTAAATAATATATGAAGTGATTTTTAGAATTATTATAATAATTATTTTATTAAATGAATTTTAGTATAAGTTATTAAGTTAATTATTTTACCTAATTGTTAAGGTTAAATATGAAGAATAAATCAGATATGGAATCCAAACCCTAATTTTGGATTATTGTCAAGGTATGAGAATAATAATATAATGTTAATTATATTTTGATTTTTCAGTGTTATGAATATGTACTGTATTTCCGTATTGATAATGGTAGGTCAATTACGGTGTATTATGACCAAACCCTAGTAATAATGCTAAATCCTAATTTGAGATCCAAATTAGAGTGCAAGATTATTTTATAGGTGTGTTATATAATTTATGTCGTGTATTAAATGTATTAATTAGGTGAACCCTAATTAAAATTCTAGAAACCCTAATTTCTAGAAAATCCTAATTATAATCTAGAAACCCTAAATAATTTTTGGAAATGAGGAACCCTAATTTGAAATTTAAATTAGAGTTCGAGATTGGTTGTAATTGTGTTAATGTGATTAATTAGCAAGTATTATAATCTCAATTGCTAATTTTGGAAATCCTAAAATTTTAAACCCTAATTTGATAATTAGAAAACCTAATTATAAATTGGTAACCCTAATTATCAAAATCGTAAATCCTAATTGCTATTTTAGCAATGTTAATGATAATTATATGATCTAAATCCTAATGTTACTATATAAGGCAATTAGATAATTAATCATAATTAGGAAACCCTAATTTCAAAATTTTAGAAACTAAAATTTAGTTAATTTTTATTTGATTTTATTTATTTTTGTGCAAACTCTAATTGCTAAATTTTATTATTGTTTTGTGCTAAACCCTTAGGGTTAAACCCTAAGGGTTTGCCAAGTTCCAATTATGCCATTAAAATAATTTATCAAAAGACCATTATGCCCCTTTTGCATTATTAAAGCTATAGAATACGTTTTGACATTTAGGTGAGTTGGTGACTAACTCATAACCACTCCACATGCTTAAAATCACAGCAACAAGTCACCTTTGTAAGACCCTAACTTTTATAAATAAAGATGAATTTTCTATAAATATCATTTTTGAATATTATGGAGTTAATTTGATATAATGTTATAGTTGTGGGTAATATTTACAAATTTTTCAAAATACGAAAGTTGTTATATAATATTCGATTGGTCGGAGAATATTCGTACAACGGCACAATCATTGGTGGACCCCACAACGGAATTATTGTCGGATTGAGAAAATGACAAAAATATTTTATTAAAAATAACGGCGGAAGTTTTACCATTGTTACTGTTGAACTACTCGGTAGTAAAAGTACAGTAATACGTGTGGTTGCATAGTAGCACACGGTATTGATTATTAATGCTTATGTGAGAAGTCACTCAGTTTGATTCAATTATTGTCAGTTAATAATATGAATTATTTAGCGATAATGACGTTTTGTTTTATTCGTATTATTAACGTAATTAAACAGAAACATCTTTTTATATAAAACAGAATACTTTATTAAAGTTATTCTATAAATAGAATATATTATATTTTATTTAAAAGATTTTTCTTTAAATATGGACCGTCAGATTAAAGTAATCAATCTGGACCGTTCATGGATTAGTTACTATGCATTCTATTTTTCTATAAATAGCAGCTCATTCCTTCATTATTTCTTACGAATTCACTGAACTCCAGAGAGAGAAACTATAGAGAGAGAGAGAAGAAGAGTATTCTGCTACTTAACTACTTCCTTATTTCAGCTCTTCTTTAAAATGGTAAGGGGTGTTATTCTTTCTTATTCATGAAGAGAACTGTTGTTATTCCATTTCTTATTATTCTGTTGGAATAACCTGTATACGCGGTCTACCCTATACTTGGTGACATTCTTCTATTATTCTGTTGGAACATCCTGTCTGTGTGTTTTACACCGGACCTGGTTCCGTCTTGTTATTATTCTGTTGGAACATCCTGTCTGTGTGTTTTACACCGGACCTGGTTCCATTATTTATTATTCTGTCGGAATATCCTGTCTGTGCGTTTACGCCGGACCTGGTTCCATTATTTACTATTCTGTTGGAATAACATGTCTGTGCGGTCTATCGCATGCATGGTAATTTCTTTTGTTATTCCATTCTTTATTGTACTCAGTTGGTTAAGTTTTGACTTCTGTACTCCATAAAATTTGTGGAATATCCTTGATAATTGCGTTTCATCCAGTATCTTTTCATGAAAATATTCTTCTAAGCATTCTTGAATTTTACTCCACAAAGCAGTATCATGTTGACAATTTGGACGTTGTTAATTCTTGGATAAATTAATTTTTGAACTTGTTTTATTGAATTCTTATATCATTGTCATCATCCTCATGTTTATAAAATGTTGAAAGTCATCTATGGCCTGTAGTGCATAGATGGACTTGGTATGATTATGACCAGGGATTATTCGGTATAATCATGACCGTAATGTTACAAATGATGTGGTAAAAGTCCTCATTGGCCCGTAGTGCATTGATGGACAGTTGTTGGCATGATCATGACCATTAATGAATACACGAATATCCTTGGCCGTAGTGCAGGGGTGATTCGATGATGTAGATTATTTTATTAAGCTGAGTCCCAGCGATAACAGTGTTGAAAAACCTTTTAAATCATAAAAGATAGTAGAGTTTATTTTCTACTTGACTCTTTTAATGGATTGCTTGTTCCGCTACAGTTAAACTTGATGTCTATTATATTTTATCAGTTTAACATTGTTAAAGGCTAATGATAATTTATTCTGCATTATCTTAGTCATAATATTTCTTACTGGGCTAGTTGAGCTCACCCTTTCTTTCACTGTTCTCTTCGGGAAATGAGAACGTAGCTGGGGCAAGTCGGGGAATGGAGTGATGGTCCGAATGATAGTATTAGTTAGTAGTCCTCACTATTCTATGTAATAGTGTGTTAATAAATGTAATGAGGACTCCTTTTGAGTATGGATACTCTCTAGAAGATAATATTTATATTCAAACTCGCAGTTTATGTTTTGTCGTATTGTACACGACAGTTGTATTAGTAAGTTGTATTTGTATTCTATACTTTGTATCTGACGACCCAAGATGGGTGATGTATACCTAATTTTGGGGGTGTCACAACCTTCATCAGCCATTCATGCACCTTGTTGGTCTATATATAGATTGAAGAGAGAGAGAAAATCATTTTTTGTTCACTTATTTTGTCCAACACCCAAACCTTCTCTCTCAAGCTCCAAACCTCCGAAAATATAAGCTATATTAGTCCCAAATCAAAGCCCCACATTCACCATAAACAGATCAGCAACACAAAATCAGAAATTTTTCAAAGAAAGGTATAAAACCCTAGCATAAATTCTGTCCATCGATTCTGTGTTAGATGTTAATTTTTATTGTTAGAATATGTTGGTTGTAGTCTATTTTGACGATCTGGGTTGCTAAATGTTGGATCCATAACATTTAGAAGCTAGGATTTGTGTTTTTCAAAAATCTGGAAAAACTTGGTTCTGTGGTCTGACAACGAATGTCAGTGGCCACAGATCCTTACTCGTTTATGATTTATGTCGTTTTTAAGTTGATATGTGTAGTATGACATGTGGTCTGGTATCTGAAACAAGAATCAGTCTGTGATATAGTCCAGATTGCAAGATATTTTAGGTCAAATGGCGTTGACCGACCATGACCGGGCGTTTCTGGGTAACCCAGAAACAACCCAGAAATGGTCTGACAACATTTTCAACCGTCTTGATCTTTTTGTTTATTAAAGTTTTGTTGTTTTTGTGTTATCTAAGTTGTAGTATGTAGTTTATACTATACGTTTATGCCTTAAAATATCCTGAATATAAAACTGGTTGATTGCAGTGGATGGTCAAACTAGGACAGACGAACCTGGAAGCTGTTTTCTGGGTAACCCAGAAAACGCTTGACCATGTCGTCTGACATGGTTTGACTGGCCTTTTTATGTTTGATCTGTTATTGTTTCAGTGATTTAGTGTAATAGAACTCTTCCTTGTCATGTTGGCTACGCACTGCAACCTTTAAATTACTAAAACATTACAAGGATTTCAAGTTGTGGAAGCCCAAAAGTGTATGCTCGAACTGTTCTTCATTTCCGGGCAACCCAGAAATGAAGAATAGCCTCTGACAACACTTTTGGAGGCTCAGATCTTTTTCGTTTATTGCTTGTTGTTCATGTTTATTATTGGATAATGTAGTCCTTCACTAGCACTACACGATCGAAACAACAACATGCCCAAAAACTACTTGAGAAGTGTTTAATCAGTGGTCAAAGAAGGTCCCTCGAAACTGTCTATGGTGTTCTGGGTTTTGACCAAGAACATGAAGAACACCTATAGCGACGGTTCTGTCTCTATAAGTGACCTTTAGTGACAGATAGCTTATTATTTTCTGGAAATTAATAAAAAAAATAGAAAAAATTAGTTTTAAATTATTAAAAATACAAAATAAATTATAAAAAATTATTTTAAATTCTGAAAATTAGTTTTTAATTATTTTAAATATATTTCATAAATATTTAATATTTTTGAAATATTAAAAGTATTTAATTTATTTAATTATAATATTAAATAAATTATTTAAAAATTATTTTAATATTAGAAAAATCATTAAAAATTATATTATGATATAAGAAAATATTTTAAGTTATTTTTAATGACTTTTAATATTTTGTGATAAATTTCATTAATAAATTGATATTAATGGTAATTAATTTATTTACTAAATGAATTGAATAAATTAATTAAAAATGATTTTATTATATTAAAAATTATTTTAAATAAAATAAAGTGTTTAAAAATATTTTAAGTTATAAAATATAACTTTTAATATTTAAAGGATAATTTCATTAATAATTAAATATTAATGATTATTAAGTTATTACTAATGATATTAAATTTGTTTAATAATTATATTAAATAAATGGTTTATAAATGGTTTTATTAATTTAAAAATTATTTAAAAGAGATATAAATGAATTAAAAATATTTTAAGTTATGAATAATGACTTTTAATATTTTGATAAATAGAACATTAATACTTTGATAATAATGGTAATTAATTAGAAATGATTTTAAATGTTTTAAAAATCATTTAAAGGTAATTTTAATACTTTAAAAATATTTTGAGTTATTATAAATAACTTTAATATTTTAGAAATGATTTCATTAATAGTTTAATACTAATTAAATATTAATGATAATAGAATTGATTAGTATTTAAATCATTTTAATGTGATTCCGATGTTTGAAATTTCGTGATAAATTATGATAAATATTTTAAAATTATATTAAGTCATTTAAAAATAATATGACTGATATTAAGTTGCAGAATAGAGTCTTAGACTCGATAATTACCCGATAAAATTGTCAGTACACCGACATGTTTCAGAAATTGATCTGGACTTAGATAATGTGATTAGATAAGTGATTATTTGTGATTCAATGGTTGTTAAATCTATGTGCCAATGTGATTAGGGTATGTGCTGACTGCAATAAGCAGTGTTATGTGTTATAGTATATTGTTCTAATCAAACGAATGATCTGATTAATGATAGGTCGTGAGATAAGCGATAAATCTAAATTACAAACTGTAAGCAGCGCTTCAGGCAAGTATCTTACCTTTGCATTTTCTTTATGCAATGAACATGAGTAAGAATATTTTCAAACTATATTATTACTGTACAGATTATTAACCTTATATTATATACGCTTATTGCTTATCAACATGTTAGTATATGGTAATTCAGATATATATATATATATATATATATATATATATATATATATATATATATATATTTGTTCGTTAATTTCTGTAAATGGTTAAACAAGTGTCCCCACTTGGATAATCATTGTATTTAATCCCATGTTGATATACCTTTGTCAATTACCCGTATATATATATGTTGAATTATAGATTATTGTTGAAACAAGATAAAACCTTTGATTTGGAACCCAGACAAGTATGAACATCCCTACACGGGAAAATTTTTTATGCACCCAAGGTGGAACAGAGTGAACAATCCTATCGTTCTTGTAATATAGTATTGATCAATGCAGGGCATAACGGGCTGATCACCCCCCGTGCCCGTAAGTTATGTCAGTTTACAGATGAACTTGTGTTTAACCTTTTCGAAAATGAAAATAATGTTCATGGCATGTCACCATAACCCCAGTTATAGTCATTATGTAGTTTCAAAAATTTGGAAGAGAGTTGTTATGTTATTATTATTGGTTCAGAATACTTCACAACTATTGACTGGTTGTAGAAGAATAGTACAAAAAAAATATTTAAATCCTTTCAGCTTATATATATATAATTGTTATTACTTGATGGGCACTCAAATGCTCATCCTTGCTTAAATTTAAATATTTTCAGTTAAGTGCGAACTACCAGAGAGCTCTGCTAAGAACAAAGGAAAAGGGAAGGTTGCTGAATGAACGAATTACTATGTTATGTAATAGTTTGATGATATTAAGACAATTATGATATATATTATCTATCATGGGTTGTAATGAATGTTTCAAGGTTACGTACTTGGGAGCTAGACTCTGATAATTATGTAAATTAAGTTGATCTTTTATATTATTGTTATTGTTATTAGTATTATTCCGCTCATAGAAATGGTATCGTGAAGAACCGAGTTCGGGTTTCAAGTACCCGAGTTTGGGGTCGTCACAACAATTACTTGGCTCAGTAAGTTTAAATACAATGAAGATATATCATGATTGAAAAGGAATTAGCTTTCAAGTTTTCAATAATATATAATAATTGTGAAAGAGCATGAATCAAAATTTTAATAATTGAATGACTGAATCAATAACATTGAGTGGTCAACAATGACCATGAACAAATTTAACTGAACCTTATGGTAATGAAGGTGATCAACCTTTCATACCTGATGAATATATGCAACTTGCACTAAATGCGAATCAATAATCAAAGATGTAGAATAATTATAAATAATCAAACCACTAACATGCTTGAAACATAATCACTCGAGTTTAAGTTAGGAAACTTGCATGTACCGTTGATTACTGCTACACAATCTATCTTAATCTCTTATGAAAGACCTATCAGTTATAATATTAATCTTTCAATTAGAATAACATACTTTATCTCACAATACTATTACTCGAATAATAAATTAGCTAACACTTAGCCACATAATCAATCATTTAATATTTCTTTAACTCACTAGTAATATTATCATAGCTCAATAATATTACTATCATTTAATCATCATCTTAAACTCTTGTCTAATATTATTAATCCTTTAATAATATTTTAGTCACTTAATATTATTAAGCATTTAATAATATTTAATCACATCTTAACATTTAATAAAATCTTAATCATTTACAAATATTATTAATCTTTTAAAAATATTTTAATCAATTACCAATATTATTAATCACCTAATAATATCTTAATCATTATTTAATATTATTAATCATTTATTAGAATCTCAATCATTCAAAAATATTATTAATCATTTAATAATATTCAATCATCTAATATTATTAATCATTTAATAATATTTTAATTTAACTTTAATCAAATATTATTTATCATTTAATAATATTTTAATATAATATTATTAATTACATTAATAATATCTTAATATAATATTATTAAGTATTTAATAATATTTTAATCATTTATTAAACTCATAAACAAATTAATTTAATTGTTTTTCCCTTTTCTATTTCATTAATTTAATAAACCTAAAATGCCATAAATATAACATTTTAAAAAAAATGACTAATATACCCTCCAAAAATCTAATTATCATATTAAGGGCCTTTAAGTCATAAAATCATATTTTCATAATTTCTAACATCATTTAACTTAATTTATCTATTTATCCATAACTCAAACATTTACATGAAAAATACCAAAATATTTCTAAAAAATTTTCTTTTCTGGGAAACATCAGTATTTGGTATTCTAATGAAAATATATTTTTTCCTGGAATTTATCAATTTCGTTTAATATTTTTCAAAAGTCCGTTTTAAGTTCGTAACTTAAGAAAATTTGCTATATCATGCTCAAATAAAAAAAATTCCCAACTCTTAGCATAATCTTACACGTATTAACATGAACTTTCAGTTTAAATTTTGTGGGTATCGGAGTTATACAACTCCAGTTATAGCCGTTTTCATCAGAAAAATCCAAAAATTAAAATGGCCATAACTCGATCGATTTAAGTTGGAATACGTTCATCTTTGGACAGGAGCTAGTTTATATCATATATTTTCATCTCACAAAAGGCGTGATTTTATTTCAATAGTTAAATGGCCAAAAATGCAACTACAAATATTTGGACAATTTGTTTTTTAGTATTTCTAGCTTTTTCCTAGTTTGCCAAAAACAGTCCATACAAAAACCTACAACTCCCTTTTCAGTGATTCTACTTGGGTTTGAAAGCTAACTTATATATCTAACTCTAGGATTTGACCACAATCAAAAATTTGAAATAGAATGAGAGATATGATCGTTTGAATTTCAGATTCTGTTTTGGGTAAAATGAGTTTTTCTCACTCTTAGGTTTTTTAAGAAATCTTCCATGATCTATTAATTTATCATACATTGGCCACCATCAACTAACATAATACATCATAAAATTCTTTAAACTCAAGGATCTACTATGATCCTTTACTAATTTCATCAAACTTTCACAACCACTAAGCCAAACACAATCTATGCTAAGGAAAAAGTAAAGACTAGGGCAAAGGTGTTTATACCTTTTTCTAGAGGTTGAAGATGAGTTTCTTCTCTTAGTTATGAACCTGCTCTAGTCGTGGCCCTCCTCCTCTTCATCATCAATCTCACTTGCTCACTTTCTTGCTCTTACTCTCTCAAACTTCTTCTAGGACTTTGAGTGAGAGCTATGGAGAAACTTACTTTCTCTTCTTCCTTTTTCTTATCTTCTCTTCTTTTTCTTCTTTTCTCTTGCCATGGCTGCCCACACTCTCTCTTCCTCTCTTATTGGACGGGTGTGGAGGGTAAAAATAAGAAGAAAAGACTCATTTCCTTCCTTTCCTTAAATTAAATGAATTAGGAGATATAAGAGAGAGAGAGTAGTTAAGAAATAGGTGGGAGTGGGTGAGAGTTGGTGAGGAGTTTGTTGGGGAGTAGGTGGCTGCCAATGTGTTGGAATTTCCAGCAGATTTGGGTCATGTGGGTCCCACTTTTATTTCTTCGTTTTGCGTGTTTAATTTCGTCCTTGACTTTCAGACCCGAAAAATTAAATTTTTGAGTTTATAGTTGATTCTTACTAAATTCAACGCTCCCAACGTCATGGACACATCCATTTCTTCAAATTCATCTCCAAAAAGGTCAATTGTTGACTTTGACCAAAAAGTCAACCTTGACACATTTTGTGTTTAGAGTCCATTCTTACTAATTTCGACATTTCAGACTCAAATATGTTGTTCGCGTCTTCAAATTCCACTCCTAACTTAGATTTTGACTTTTCTCTATAAAAATTCAACTGTTGACTTCGACCAAAAAGTCAACCCTGACACATTTTGTGTTTAAAGCCTTTTCTGATTAATCTTGACGCTCCGAATTCAACCGAGCAGTTTGTGCTACAAAATTCTATATAAAACTCAAATTTTGAGTTTTAACTTACTCCTCTTTTTGTTTATTATTATTATTATTGATCATATCAACTAATAATCTATTGATTATTATTCATTTCATTGAGTTACTAGTACATAATTTAAATACTAACATTCTTCAATTACCATAAACCTTAGGTTATTTAATTCTCATTCCTAATATATATAATATTGGGTTAAATAGTTTTCTTTTTATTTCTCATTACATATAATAAATAAATATATACATATTTACAATACGTATTTATTTTGTAACGCCCGAGAATTTCGGATTTTTAATGGATTAAATTTTTAGTTGATTATGTGAATTAAATAAATTTAATGGATGTATTATGTGAGTAAGATGTTTGAAGGTCGTTTTATGATCTGGAATGTGTGAATGTGGTTAGTATTCTGGCTATGTGCCATGATTAATTATTTTGAATTATCAAGACGAAAATGAAGGATTTTCGAGAATTTTCCTGTAAAAACACTATTCATCCGATTTTGTTCGGTGCTTAGGTTTGGAATTCCGAGAGACACGTAATGATAGAATATGAAGACGAGATGGAATATTTAATAATATTTCAGTTATGGCAAAAATGAAGTTTTCACCTGCGGACTTAAAACCAAGGGTTTGTGAAAGAGATTTTCGAAAGGGAAATGTAACGCGTATACTCATTTCAGTTATTATACGTATGAGATACGGATATTATACAAGTTTGAATACGAGTATGATATGAAGAATAGTACGACGTATAATACGAATATCGTATGAGTACTAGACGAAGAGAATATGGAAGTTATACGTGTAAAATACGAGAAGTTTTAATAGATTATGAGTTAAGAATTTTGTATAATCCAATTGGACTTGGACTGATAGAAAGCCCAATGAATTATATAAGCAAGCCCAAGTCAAGGCCCAACATTAATTAAAGACAAGCCCAATCTAAGAAGTTAAACCGCGGGTCGAACCGGCGGGTCACGGCATGGGTAAAACCCATGGGGCAACCCATGGGATGATTCGTGAGGGAGGTGGGTCGGCCACTTGATGGCTAAGTAAAGTGGATTACTTGATCACCAAGTACTTTACTTTGTGATAAAGTAGTGAATAGTAAGGATGTGGCTTTTGGACCCTTTTTCCCTCCAATTGGTTTCCTATAAATACAAGGCTTGTGTTGGACTTTTAGTGTTTTACAAACATTGTCCAATACATATTGAGAGAGAGAAAGAGCTAGAAACACCTAATCAACCTACTTCCAAGCAAAACCTAAGACGTTTATCAAGAACGTGAAGAACGACAAAGGTAATATATCGTAAACATTAATCTTCATCTTTTTCGATTTCTTTCTAGTAGAGAATCGTAGATTGGTGGAGCATGTTTGGTGAGGAGGAATAAGGATGTCTAGTAATAATGAAAACATTGCTAGGTCATGACCAAATGAAAATCGTAAGTGTTTACGTAAGTTAAAAATTGAAGAAAGTCATGAATGTGAACTTAGTTATGATAGGACGATTTGAAAACCATTATAGCTAAGGTATGTACATATTGATTTGTTAGGATGTAGATGATGAATCAATGGAGTGTTCCATTTGATTTGGCTTATAGAACACGAGTAACGAAGTTATGGCCAATTTTGCGAAAATAGACGTTAAACGTCGAAAATATAGAAATCTCGAATTAAGAGTCAAAAGTTGCCGTGTGACTTAAAAACATTGGTTTTCAATGTCAACACATGAGATAAGGTATTCAAGAGTTGTGGACTCGAGAATCGTCAAATTCTGACTTATAACGAAGAAAACGAATATTGAACGGTCGAAAACGATAAACGAACGCTCAAACATGAACTAAAAGTTGAATTCAGAGCTAACAGATTTGAAAGTGTAAAATTCTTATATGAACACTTAGAGGATGTAATTTATGAGTTGTGGGCTTTGAATGAGCCAATTCGGATGTAAAACAAATAAGTTATAAGGCCGGGAAGTTCGTAGAAAAAGTTAACTGTCAAAACCAACTGAGGCACAGGGGTGGTGCCGCAGCGCCAAACCCAGCAGTAATGGCCGCGCCACAGCGCCGGCTCCGGGCTCTGGCTACTGTTAGTTGGCGCCGTAGCACCAATAGTGTACTAGAGTCTGGCGCCTCAGCACCGACAGTAGAAAAATGTTGACCAAGTTAGGTTTTCGTTCCCTTTGAATGTAGGCCAAAGGTAAGACAATAAAGGTACTTAATGTACGTAATAAAGATGACTTTAAATCACTTATGAAGTGATAACGTTAGAAGATTGATATGGTTTAATAAGAATTAAACGAAGAAAGCGAAAACATATTTAAGCGCACCGTGAATGATGTTGAACATTTGTAGTTCACCAATGATGATCGAATGTCGGTTAATAACGTAAGAACGTTAATAAACCGTAACGAAGTATAAAAAGACGGATTGACTTTATTAAACGAAATAAATTCAAGTAAGATATAAAAGAGAAAGAAGTTGGTTAAAGCTATAAAGTTAGTTTGTTTGATAACTAATTACAGTGTGCTATGTGAATATATCATGTAGATCCTGTAAGGACTGAGAATTGATTGAATTATATATTTAAATACGCTTGAAGGCAAGCCTTTCTTGACACTTGTCTAACCTCCTTGTTAGCCAAGTTTTCTATGATGCATGTTTTGAAGTGCATGAATGGTTTTAAAGAAAGAGTCGATGCATGTTTTAACTCGGCTAGACTAGTATTGAAGAATTGATTGATTTGTTTACAAGTCTTTCGATATAGAACTGTTAACGCTATTCTATGCCAAGTATTTGGTACGGATGAGAAGGTAAGTTTGTTTGTGAACAAACAAAAGTATTTTCATCGATTATTCGATGGGCACACGAGGTTGCCAAATGTTAAACATAAATACGTTTAACGGAAGAGTGTTGATCAACATAGAGTACAATAAGCTGATCACCTAGAAGTGCTCGTAAGTAAAGACAGATGGATGGCCCTAGTACCGGATGTCCTTTTCAAGTATGAAAACGAAAAGAGTATTTTCATGGTCTATTGACCGGTTCAGAATTCCTAAGATATTCTATATACTTTGGAATTGTTGTCATGAAATGAGAAGTACTAGCCAAATATTTTATAGTGCTTCGTAGTTAATTGTTCAGTTATGGAAGCGAAACATGTAATTGCCAATGTTATATTCATATGATTCTGTGTTAAGACATGCTGAGCTAGAAATGCTCACTCTTGCTTGAACCATATATTTGTAGCTAAAGCCAAACGAACTGAGAGTTCTAAGAGAGATAAAGGCAAGGCTAAGATGGACAGTTAAACATCCTGTAATAGAATAGTGTATTTGTATGTAATATACTTATGAAGAACAAAGAATGTATTTGGTTATGAACTTGGGAATGGTTTTATTATTATTATAATACAAAGATAGTGAATACAATCATTTTGTTGTTATCTCAATGGAATGATTGTATGAATTGTCGTATCGTGGAGCACCATTTGTCAGGTTGGAAGATACCCAGATTTGGGGGCGTCACAGGTTGGTGTCAGAGCATTAGGTTATAAAACTTAAGGGGGGGAAGAACCTTAGGCTAATAACCTCGTTAGGAAAGGAAAGATCCAAAGAAAATTAACTCGAGTCAAATGAGTTAATAAGGTATTGAGGAAACTCATTACCAAAAGATTTAAAAGATTGAAAATAACCCTAAATGGATTAAATGTGATTTGTGCTTATATTATTGTGTATTATGTACTAATCAATTTGTTATGTGTTATTGTAGATGTCAATCGATAGCATGATGTATATGGATATACATGTGGTAAGCGAGAAGTCCGTGAACAGAGTAGAGCCAGTACCTATGCCTGTAGCGGAGATACCTTTAGTGATTCTAGAAGAATCAGAGCCCGAGGAGTATTTTTCAGAGGAGGATTATTCCGAGGAGACCATGGGATTAGCGTCATATTTGAATATGATGATAGATGTGGAGGACGATATGGAGGTAACATCGGTTAATACGGTGATGCCTGCCTTAGAGTCAACACCTACAGAGACGATGAGGGAAATGTACCTCTCAGTGCTCGACCGTAACGTGCAACTGCACAATATGGTGCAACACCAGAAGGAAGAGATCAATGATCTCTATGGGGCCAAGGAGTCTGCAGAATCAGACTATGAGATAGAGCATGATGAGAAGGTGCTCATGACAGATAAGGCCAGAGACTATAAGAACGAGTTCGTAGAACTTCGTAAGAAACTGGTTGAAAAAGACCAGAAGATAGCACGAATGTCATATATAAATGACAGTGCGCACGAGGATTTCAAGCTTAAAATAGCTTGTTATTCTATTGAGTCGGGACAGACTCGACATATTATAAGTTGAGATATTGTGTCGATTCTAGAGAACGAGAAGCATAAGAATGCTGTTAGACAGTATTAGAAGTTAGAGTAGTAAATATTTTGTGTAGTGACGTAAAACCCTTTTTTGTATAATTAAAGGGTAGTCTTTTTGTAAATCCCAATTTTTGTAAAAGTCAATCGCGGGATATAAATGTAATAGCTTTTGGCTATGGAAAGCAAGTTGTAAATAGTCTTGACTATAAAGAAGCATATTAATATCAGGAAGTTTTTATTTAATGTGTTTTGTTGTGTATGAGTCATTGTTCAGTTGTTCGACGAATAATAACTAAGTAAGCAAATAAGTAATAACGAAACTTTATTTATTTAATCAGAAATGCCGCCACGAAGAAGACAACGTAACCAAGAGGCAGAATCGCATAACGATAACCAGAGGGGTCTTAATAACCCTATGCAAGAGTTCGTTAATTTATTAACGGCTGCATTTAACCAGGCCGAGGGTAGAGTGACCGCAGGACCTAGGGTAGCTCGAACGAATACCTTTAAAGAATTTAAAAGTGTAGGTCCACTTGAGTTCAAAGGAACGACGGACCCAATGGAGGGCCAGACATGGGTCAAGGAAATAGAAAAGGCGTTTGTAATTACAAACGTAGCTGAGGCGCAAAAGACTTCTTTTACGACCTACATGATGAAGGGGGAAGCCAACTACTAGTGGGAGGCTCACCGGGGTAGGGCTAGAACTGACGTTGTTACATGCGAACAATTCAAGAAGGTATTCTTTGAGAACTACTTCCCTACTAGCATGCAAGGGAGAATGGAGATTAAGTTTCTAGAACTTAAACAATGGGACATGACGGTTCCCCAATATGCAGCCAAATTTAATGAATTGGCAAGATTTGCTCCACACCAAGTGGACACGGAGGAGAGGAAGGCTCGTAGGTTTGAGCAGGGCCTAAAACCTTGGCTCTATAGTAGAATTTTGGTTTTTCAGAGTGCTTCTTACGGGACCATTCTTTGAAAAGGCGATAATAGCGGAGGGTGGTAGTAAGGCGTTTACCTAAGGAAAGAAAGAATAAGAGTAAGGGAGAGGGAGGAAATAAGGCAGAGGTTGCCAGTGGTAGTGGCAATATGCCTAAACGAAAGAATTTTAACACTAGGAATACTGAGGTGAAACAAGGGGATCCTAAACGTAGGATGGAGGCATGCAAGACATGCGGCAGGACTCATTTGGGAGTCTGTTTAAAAGGGAAAATGGGTTGTTATAACAGTGGGTAGGAGGGTCACATATCTCCCAACTGTCCTAATCCTAAGAAAAGCCGGGGCTATTTTGTGTGTGGGTCAATGGGCCACATGGCAAGAAATTGCCCGAAGAAGGGGGCGGAGGTCAGTAAGGGTTCTGGTAGTGGTAAGTTAGTCATTACTGGACCAACACCATCATTGGGTAGACCCTCAGCCCGAACGTTTAATATAACTGTCCAAGATGAGGTTGCATCAGCGGATGTAGTAGCAGGTATCATTACAGTCAACGAAATAAATGCTTATGTGTTATTTGACTCGGGTGCTCCTTGTTCTTTTATAGCATGTGGATTTGCTAAGCAACTGGGATTAAATCCTGAAAAGTTAGAAATACCTTTAGACGTTAAGGTAGCAAACGAAGAGATAATTCCCATTGAATACATTCATAGGAATTGTTTAATAGATATTAGGGGTAATAGGTTATCGGTAGATCTTATACCGATAAGGTTAAGAGAATTCGATGTGATTCTCAGTATGGATTGGTTAATTAACCATAGAGCGGTAATAGATTGTCATAGAAAGATTGTGAACCTAAGGCTTTCTAAGAAACCTGAGGTGGTGTTTTATGGTAATAAATCACCGGGACATTCTGGTTGTTTAACCATGACACAAGCTAGAAAGATGTTGAAGAAGGGGTGTAAGGGTTATCTGTGCCATGTTGTGGATACCCAAAGGGTGGAAGCATCATTGGAACAGATAGCGATAGTTCAAGAGTTCGCGAATGTGTTTCCGGAGGAGCTACCCGGTATTTCGCCTGATAGAGATGTAGAATTTGTGATTAATTTGTTGCCGGGTACGACACCAGTTTCAAAGGCACCATATAGGATGGCGTCAGTAGAGATGAAGGAGTTAATGGTTCAATTACAAGAACTATTAGATAGAAAGTACATTCAACCGAGTGTGTCTCTGTGGGGAGCGCCCGCATTGCTTGTAAAGAAAAAGGATGGGTCGTTACGATTTTGTATCGACTATCGAGAGTTGAACAAGTTAACGATTAAGAATAAATACCCGTTACCCAGGATCGATGATCTATTTGATCAGTTAAAAGGGGCAAAGTATTTTTCGAAGATAGATTTACGTACGGGGTATCATCAACTTAAAGTGAGGAAGGAGGATGTACTTAAGATGTGGTTCAGAACTCGTTATGGGCATTACGAGTTTCTGGTTATGTCGTTTGGGTTGACCAATGCGCCAGCAGCATTCATGGATATGATGAATAGAGTATTCAAACAGTATTTGAATAAGTTCGTTGTAGTGTTCATTGATGATATTCTAATCTATTCTAAGACGCCAGAAGATCATGTTGAACATTTAAGAATAGTGTTGGAAACACTATGAAGGGAGAAGTTGTATGTGAAATTCACCAAGTGTGAATTTTGGCTTGAACGAGTGCAGTTTCTAGGACATATTATAGATATAAATGGTATATCCGTAGATCCAGTGAAGGTGGAAGTAGTGAATGAGTGGGAGCAACCGGAAACGCCTACCGAGGTTCGGAGTTTTCTGGGATTAGTAGGATACTATAGAAGGTTCATCCAAGATTTTTCTAAAATAGCTACTCCGTTGACAAATCTGACAAGGAAGTCGGTGAAGTATGTGTGGACAGAAAAGTGTGAAAATAGTTTTCAAGAGCTAAAAATGAGGTTAAGTGAAGCACATGTATTATCCTTACCAGATGATACAGGAAATTTTGTAGTATATAGCGATGCTTCGCATAGAGGACTTGGTTGCGTGCTCATGCAACATGGCAAAGTCATTGCGTATGCGTCACACCAGTTAAAGGATTATGAGAAGGTTTATCCTACTCATGACCTATAATTGGCAGCAGTAGTTTTTGCTTTAAAAATATGGAGACATTATTTATACGGGGAGAAGTGTGAGATATACACGGACCATAAAAGTTTGAAATATATCTTCACACAGAAGGAGTTGAATATGAGGCAGAGAAGGTGGTTAGAGTTGATAAAAGATTACGACTGTGATATCTTGTATCATCCCAGAAAAGCGAATGTAGTAGCCTACGCGTTAAGTCAGAAGGGTAGAGAAAGGCTGTCAATGTTAACGACTCAGAATGAGTTAATAACAGAGATGACAAGGATGGAGTTGGAAGTTAAGTTACCAAGTGAAACGATGGAGATGTTATTCTTAATAAAGACTCAACCAACGATAGTAGAACGGGTTAAGGAAGTACAGATAAGTACTAAAGAATGTGAGCGAATGAAAAAGATAATGAAGGATGACGTGAAGACTAAGTATAACCTTGATAAAGAAGGTTTACATCGTTTTGAGGGAAAAATTTGGGTTCCAAATAATTTTGAGTTGAAAGAAGAGATTATGTGTGAGGCCCATAGTTCGAGGTACTCGATACATCCTGGTAGTACTAAGATGTATCAAGACCTTTATCGGAACTTTTGGTGGCCGAGCATGAAGAGGGAGATCGCAGAATATGTTAGTAAGTCCTTAACTTGTCAGAAAGTTAAGGCTGAACACCAACGACCGAGTGGGTTATTGCATCCACTAGAGATTCCAGAGTGAAAATGGGAGCATATCACTATGAATTTTGTGGTGGGACTTCCAACAACGAGGAAAGAATACGATGCTATTTGGGTAATAGTGGATCGGTTAACCAAATCAGCTCACTTTCTACCAATAGGGGTTAGGTATAACCTAGAGCAGTTAGCTAAGCTTTATGTCAAGGAAATCATTTCTAAACATGGAGTACCTGTTTCGATTGTGTCCGATCGTGATCCATAATTCACGTCGAACTTTTGGAGGAGTTTGCAAGAGCAAATGGGAACACATTTGAGATTGAGTACGGCGTATCATCCACAGACGGATGGACAAAGTGAACGGACAATTCAAACGCTAGAAGATATGTTAAGTTCTTGCGTTATGAATTTTAAAGGGAGTTGGGACAAACATCTATCTTTGGTGGAATTCGCTTACTACAATAGTTTTCACACTAGTATAGGCATGCCGCCTTACGAAGCGTTGTATGGGAGGAACTGTAGAACACCACTTTGCTGGGATGAAGTAGGTGAACGTCGAATGTTGGGACCTGAGATGGTTCAACAAACGGCAGACATGGTTAAGCTGATAAGAACCCGATTGGTAGCGGCTCAAGATAGACAAAGGAAGTATGCAGATCCTCATCGAGAGAAGAAGGAGTTTGAAGTAGGTTCATATGTATTTCTGAAAGTATCACCCTGGAAAGGGAAAATACGTTTTGGGAAGAAAGGGAAGTTAAGTCCAAGATTTGTAGGACCTTTTAAAATTTTAAGAAAGGTAGGGAGGTAGCTTATGAAGTAGCTTTACCTCCAGAGATGGAAAGAATACACAATGTGTTTCATGTGTCAGTGTTACGTCCTTATAAACCGGACTACAAGCACGTAATAGAATATGAATCTATTCAAGTAGAAAAAGACTTAATGTATGAAGAACTTCTGATTCAGATTATTGGTAGGAAGGAACAAGTCTTGAGAAATAAAGTAATACCTTCAGTAAAGGTAATTTGGAATAATCACGAAGCTGAAGAAGCAATGTGGGAGCTCGAAAGTAAAATGAAGGAAAGGTTTCCTCATTTGTTTATGTAATTAGAGCGAGATTCTGGGGACAGAATCCTTATAAGGAGTGAAGAATATAACGCCCGAGAATTTCGAATTTTTAATGGATTAAATTTTTATTTGATTATGTGAATTAAATGAATTTAATGGATGTATTATGTAAGTATGATGTTTGAAGGTCGTTTTATGATCTGAAATGTGTGAATATGGTTAGTATTCTAACTATGTGCTAGGATTAATTGTTTTGAATTATCAAGATGAAAATAAAGGATTTTTGAGAATTTTCCTGTAAAAATACTATTCATCTGATTTCGTTCGGAGCTTAGGTTTGGAATTCCTAGAGATACGTAATGATAGAATATGAAGACGAGATGGAATATTTAATAATATTTCAGTTATGGCAAAAACAAAATTTTCGCCTGCGGACTTAAAACCTAAAGGTTTGTGAAAGAGATTTCCAAAAGGGAAATGTAACGCGTATACTCATTTCGGTTATTATACGTATGAGATACGAATATTATACACTACTACAAAACAGTAAATAGATAACGCGGAAAAAATATTGATGTTTCAGTCAGAAATACGTCATGGTTAAGGGTGTCATCTATTTGACACCCTTACACAACATTTTTAAAACGTTATAGTTAAGCACATTATACAACGTTTTTTAAGAAAAAAACGTTGTAGATTTATTTTTCATAAATTAGTATATGCTTAAAAATGTTGTAGAAGGTATGATTCCACAACGTTTTCTAGATAAAAACGTTATAGTTTAATATATCAGACAACGTTTTTAACCAATTTATACAACGTTTAGAAAATGTCATTTATTTATCCAAATATACAACATTTTTAAAATGTTGTAGATAAAGAAAAAAAAAGAAAAAAAGAAAAAAAAATGTTATTATTCACCTATATTACCAATACAATTGCAATATGCTAATGCCATGATATATAGCTAAAAGGTCTAAATTCTCATTTAAATTTAAAGTCAAAATGTATCAACCATTCAAAATATATTCAAATAATACCATTCGTTTACAGTTTTAAATTACTACATCCACAAAATACATACCAAACTATCCATATATGCATCTCAAATTCACTTTTCAATATAAATTACTACTATATTGAATTGTGAATTTGATTACATGCATCCACAAAATAAACCAAACTATCCATAAAATTAAGCTACTACCTAAGCATGTGCAAAAAAACCTAATTCTCCCAAAATACGTACATTCATCAAACATATTCACCGTTAATTCGAGGCTCTACATGTAGCTGCTCACATACGTTGCTCACTCATCCCGTACTTTGTCAATTTGTTCTTGTGTGTACGTTAATCCACATGCCTTATCCCAATGAAATAAAAGAACAACAAATTTAGTAGACATGGAGATTGTTTGGCATGTTTGACTGACGTGGTACGGAAGCAGTAATAGGAAACATTGTAAGAGCATGTCACTTCACAAATGTACTCACGATTGGCAATAATCAATTGTGTGGTTCTTGGGAGAAATTAATTAAAGAGCAAAAATAAATATATAATTAGCCCATGTGAGTGTGAAAGGGAGCAACTTGAAAGTGATCAGGTATATACATTAACAGATATTACTTGAAGTTACCAGACCAAAATGCCACAGCATGTCAGTTAAAGCATTATAAAAGGCAGATGCTGTTGAAGAGCTTGGATCCAAACTTTTTCTCTATGCCCCACTAGAAGTCCATGTGCCACACCATATACTTGATTATCAAATAATCGAAGTTCCTCCGATAACAACGAAGCTTCTTTAAATGAACTGCAACGGCTGCAACCAGAGGCAAAACAGAACAACTGAGATTACCCATTATTTAGTGAGAATTGTTAGACGCACATGCTACCAACAAAGTTTCTGTATTAAAAAACAGGCAAACAGAACGACAGAAGCAAAAGTTAAATGCCATTCTATAGATTAAAGAAAAATATTCAGTCAATTATTTTGACATTGAATCCCCATGACAACAATAGCTTATAACTGGAAAGTGCCTAAATTTTGACCATGTCTAGAAAGCCTGTCAAGATATGTTTCACGGTTTAGTGGGAGCCATTTAGGGAACTGATCCAATATCCATGATACTGCAAACCAGATTTCACAAATTACAGATAACAGCCACAATGGATAGGCATTTTTCACAGGATTTGTTATCCGGTAATGCAAGAATATACAGAGAACATATAGATCACAACAGCATATTTATTTTTAATAATCATTTTCAAGGTTCAATCAGTAAGTTATCTTGAAGTGTCTATGTTCCTTTTACAGCCTAAAAGAGAATGAAAATGAGAGAATGCATGCACATATTAGTGAAATAGATGACAAAAATAGAAGAGAAAAGTTATAGTAGAATTTAGAAAATTAAAATGCAAATGAGAGAGCTTTCCAGAACAGACCTTGTGAACTTCAGTTGGGAGCATCAATGGTTGAGGAAGCCACCATTGATTCAACCATGGATATATGATCGTGTACAAGGCCCAGAAAAACTTTCCCAATAGAAGAGCATGAGGAACAGCTAGTGATGCCTTTGGCATGTCGTATTCCAAACTTTGGAGTAGTGGGCGTAAAAATTCAAAAGTGTTTACTGGTGACCCATTTAATTAAAGATCAATCATTCAACAACAGTATGACAAGGTAGAGCTCAGTAAGCAATAGGATTTTAATGAGATAACTTGCTCTGTTTTATCCATTATACTTCTGTGTAGTTACCAGCGAACAGAAGTCAAAGTATATAAAGTTAAACTTCTGCTCAAATAATAAAAATAAGAATGAGCATCATAATAATTTTACCATCTGATATGAAGTATGGTTGACCAGCAGCAACTAGCTGACTTCTTTTTCCTGAAATGTCATCCAAAAGTCCCATACTCACCATTATGAAGGCCAGTACCAGGTTATCTTTTTCAAAATGACCTGTTAGAGCCAAACCCAAATCTTAGTAGCACAACAGAGTTTTATTTTTTCAAAATAAGTAACTTCCACAACAGAAAAATTGATAAAAAGAATAAAAATAAAAGGTCCAACGCTAGTGACAGTTCCAGTAATATTGTCAAATTTTCTACATATCATTACAAGTCTAGAGAATAATATGGCAGAGAAGAAACAGGTGTCTCCTTGATCAATGTGAGAAACTAGTGTGCTATGAGAGATCTTCTGCTCAAATATACAGTAAAGGTCTCAGCACCTGTGAAAAAATTCCAATTTCCCCACTGATAATGGTTCAATACTGCTTTATTGACACGAGGAACACAAATCAAATCTCCAGGCAGCAGCAATAGAATACAAAACTTATTACTTCAATTAGTAGACCAATTAAATGATCAAGGGTCATTTGCAAGATAATACCAATCAAAATCTAATGAGCTTCTTTTTAGGAAACAAAAAGTAACAACCATCCTTCAAAGTTAGAATAATATATAAAAGATTTGAAGTCATTATAAAAGCAAAAGTTAAAATATAAAACAGTCAATTAACACAACACCATTCCAAAGCTAATACATATAGTTCTCTCTAGCAAGTAGCAAGACTCAAAAATTGAAGATATCAAACATTTTTATGTTTCCAGGACACAAGTAAATTATAATTGAGGACTCAATTTTACTTTTCAATCTCATTAAATAGTATTTGTCTCATGCAAATTTAAGGTAATCTCAGTCCAGACTCCATATTTGGGTTTTATGACGGGTCTTCTTGGATTAATTAGTTCAACTAAATATGCTTTCTACAAAACCAGATGATTTAAATTGAATAAATAGACCAATATTACATTATTCACTAGATGTCTATTTAAAACTATCAGTAAATTGCCCAAACATTATCAACCAATAATCTTACGAAAAATCACCCGAAAAAGAATTTTAGCTTTATAGAGAGATGGTCTCTGCCTAGACTTATCATATTGCTTACATTATCTAAAGAATTAATAAAAACATTAACATGGCCGATTTTTTATCTCAGCTCAAGCAACCTTCAAAAAAGAGTGCACTGTTGTTGCTTTTCTTTCTTAACTGCAGATTAAGAATTACCTACATTCAAAGAGAAAGGTATCTTATGGAGGAAACTTATGTTGAATTTAAATTAAATAGTTCCGATTTGATGTTCACATACCAAGAGATCAAAAGGGCGCCTATCCTGTTCTTCAGTCTCTTCCCTTGGAGCATAACCAATATATTCTTTAGTGTCTTCCAAAATAATTATCTGTCATAAATGGAAAGGGCAAAGATACATTCATATAGCATAAAGCTTGCTTCGCCTTATCTGATAAAAAGTTACAAAAAAAAATTCAGCACTAAAATATCAAGCCTCAATAGTTTATAAAACTGATTTAAAAATGTTAACTACATTTTATCAACAAGTAATTAAAAATTTTAGCACATTTAAATGTTTCCAGCTTCGAATACGTTATTAATATATACTTGCCACCAATTTTTTTGTAACCTATTTTCCAAATTTTCTTTCAATTTCTCTTCAGTAATAAATCTGTATATATTTTTCTTTGAAAAAGCTAACCTTTAGAGGAAAAGAATGAAAATAACAGCAATCAGTTTTACCTTAATGACAATATTGGCTGAAATCAATAGTAAAAGTCTGCCACCGCTGCGTGATTTCCAAATCACGATCGAGCTCCCGGGCACGGTAGGCAGCGGAATCAGCAACGACAGATAGCCGATGAGAGATAGAGTATCGACGGTCGAATAGATGACACCACTTGTGAAGAAGCCCAATGGGTGAAAACCCATATACCCAATTTAACACTGCTAACTATGAGGGGAAGTAAGTTAAGAATAAGAATAATAGGCGGTACTACCAACAAAAATAAAAAGGAGAGACAGAAACAGAGAAACAGATTCCAGAGATGAGAGATAGGAATCAGATGTTATCCTCAAAGAATGACCCATAACAAACCTTCCGTTGGACAGAAGGTAGAGATATAGAAGTAGCTGAGAGTTGAGATACAGAAGATTCAGATGGGTCAGGCGGGTTTTGTGGTGTGAACCCTAGATTATCAGAGGCGCTCATAAAAGCCCTAGATTTATCCAAATTTCTCAAACCAAAACCTCGAATTCCATGCTTAAAACCCGTGAAACAAACCGAATTAAAGCTCCTTAACGATTCTGAAGCTTCAAAAATGGCGAGATTTTGAGGAGAAATGGAAGGGAAAAGGAGAGAGGAACTCGTCTGCATAAAACAAACATCACAGAACGAGAAAGTACAGAGATAGAAACCTTGTTTTAATTTCAAATTTTAGCTTCCATATTATTTTTTTTCTCCATGTTTGTTAGATAGACAACGTTTAATCTAGTTAAAATCAAAAAAATGTCCAATGAAATAGATAACGTTTTTGTATATATATTTACAACGTTTTATTTAAAAACGTTGTGGAAAAAAATACCACAACATTTTTATAAAAAACGTTGTGGTTTAAGCGTTGTCTATTTAGTACTTTGTAGTAGTGATACTAGTTTGAATACGAGTATGATATGAAGAATAGTACGACGTATAATACGAATATCGTATGAGTACTAGACGAAGAGAATACAGAAGTTATACGCGTAGAATATGAGAAGTTTTAATGGATTATGAGTTAAGGATTTTGTATAATCCAATTGGACTTGGACTGATAGCAAGCCCAATGAATTATATAAGCAAGCCCAAGTCAAGGCCCAATATTAATTAAAGACAAGTCCAATCCAAGAAGTTAAACTGCGGGTCGAACCGGCGGGTCACGGGATACGTAAAACACATGGGGCAACCCATGGGATGATCCATGAGGGAGGTGGGCCTGCCAATTGATGGGCAAGTAAAGTGGATTACTTGATCACCAAGTACTTTACTTGGTGATAAAGTAGTGAATAGTAAGGAGGTGGCTTTTGGACCCTTTTGCCCTCTAATTGGTTTCTTATAAATACAAGGCTTGTGTTGGACTTTTAGTGTTTTACAAACATTGTCCAATACATATTGAGAGAGAGAGAAAGAGCTAGAAACACCTAATCAACCTACTTCCAAGCAAAATCTAAGACGTTTATCAAGAACGTGAAGAACGACAAAGGTAATTTCTCGTAAACATTAATCTTCATCTTTTTTGATTTCTTTCTAGTAGAGAATCATAGATTGGTGGAGCATGTTTGGTGAGGAGGAATAAGGATGTCTAGTAATAATGAAAACATTGCTAGGTCATAACCAAAATGAAAATCGTAAGTGTTTACGTAAGTTAAAAACCGAAGAAAGTCATGAATGTGAACTTAGTTATGATAGGACGATTTGAAAACCATTATAGCTAAGGTATGTGCATATTGATTGGTTAGGATGTAGATGATGAATCAATGGAGTGTTCCATTTGATTTGGCTATAAAACACGAGTAACGAAGTTATGACGAATTTTACGAAAATAAACGTTAAACGTCGAAAACGTAGAAATCTCGAATTAAGAGTCAAAAGTTGTCGTGTGACTTGAAAATGTTGGTTTTCAATGTCAACATATGAGATAAGTTATTCAAGAGTTGTGGACTCGAGAATCGTAGAATTTCAACTTATAACGAAGAAAACGAATATTGAACGGTCGAAAACGATAAACGAACGCTCAAACATGAACTAAAAGTTGAATTCTGAGCTAACGGATTTAAAAGTGTAAAATTCTTATATGAATACTTAGAGGATGTAATTTATGAGTTGTGGGCTTTTGAATGAGCCAATTCGGATGTAAAACTAATAAGTTATAAGTCCAGGAATTTCGTAGAAAAAGTTAACTGTCAAAACCAACTGAGGCACAGGGGTGACGTCGCAGCGCCAAACCCATCAGTAATGGCCGCGATGCAGCGCCGACTCCGGGCTCTGGATACTGTTAGTTAGCGCCGCAGCGCTAATAGTGTACTAGAGTCTAGCGCCGCAACGCTGGCAGTAGAAAAATGTTGACCAAGTTAGGTTTTCGTTCCCTTTGAATGTAGGCCAAAGGTAAGACAATAAAGGTACTTAATGTACGTAATAAATATGGCTTTAAATCACTTATGAAGTGATAGCGTTAGAAGATTGATATGGTTTAATAAAAATTAAACGAAGAACATGAGAACATATTTAAGCGCACCATGAATGATGTTCAACATTGGTAGTTCACCAATGATGATCGAATGTCAGTTAATAACGTAAGAACGTTAATAAACCATAACAAAGTATAAAAAGACGGATTGACTTTATTAAACGAAATAAATTTAAGTAAGATATAGAAGAGAAAGAAGTTGGTTAAAGCTATAAAGTTAGTTTGTTTGATAACTAATTACAGTGTGCTATGTGAATATATCATGTAGATCCTGTAAGGACTGAGAATTAATTGAATTATATATTCGAAGATGCTTGAAGGAAAGTCTTTCTTGGCACTTGTCTAACCTCCGTGTTAGCCAAGTTTTCTATGATGCATGTTTTGAAGTGCATGAATGGTTTTAAAGAAAGAGTCGATGCCTGTTTTAACTCGGCTAGACTAGTATTGAAGAATTGATTGATTTGTTTACAGTCTTTCGATATAGAATTGTTAACGCTATCCTATGCCAAGTATTTGGTACGGATGAGAAGGTAAGTTTGTCTATGAACAAACAAAAGTATTTTCATCGATTATTCGATGGGCACACGAGGTTGCCAAATGTTAAACGTAAATACGTTTAACGGAAGAGTGTTGATCAACATAGAGTATAATAGGCTGATCACCTAGAAGTGCTCGTAAGTAAAGATGGATGGATGGCCTTAGTGTCGGATGTCCTTTTCAAGTATGAAAACGAAAAGAGTATGTTCATGGTCTATTGACCGGTTCAGAATTACTAAGCTATTCTATATACTTTGGAATTGTTGTCATGAAATGAGAAGTACTAGCCAAATGTTTTATAGTGCTTCGTAGTTAATTGTTCATATTGGAAGTGAAACATGTAATTGCCAATGTGATATTCATATGATTCTGTGTTAAGACTTGCTGAGCTAGAAATGCTCACTCTTGCTTGAACAATATGTTTGCAGCTAAAGCCAAACGAACTAAGAGTTCTAAGAGAGATAAAGGCAAGATTAAGATGGACAGTTAAACGTCCTGTAATAGAATAGTGTATTTGTATGTAATATACTTATGAAGAACAAAGAATGTATTTGGTTATGAACTTGGGAATGGTTTTGTTATTATTGTAATACAAAGATAGTGAATACAATCATTTTGTTATTGTCTCAATGGAATGACTGTATGAATTGTAGTATCATGGAGCACCATTTGTCGGGTTGGAAAATATCCGAATTTGGGGGCGTCACATATTTAATAACACACATGCTTCATATAAGTCACAATGTATTTATCCTTATTGATAAATAATTATTAAATTCATTTATTAAGCTAGACATTTGATTCATTTCTTATTAAAATCTCTTCCCAATTCAATATCTTTGGGTTCTCTAACATTATCATTCAGGTTCAATTTCTATAAGCTTATTTAACTTAAGCTTTCCATTAATCTTATATGATTAATTTAATTAACCTCTCTCTCTCTCTCTCTATATATATATATATATATATATATATATATATATATATATATATATATATATATATATATACTCATTCTCTTATCCTTATCACATCTCTTTGTCATACATACTATGATTTAACTATTAATCTTTCATTTTATAAGTTCTTCTATATATTCCATTAGGCCGAATAGCTAGTTCAACAACCTAGATTATTCAAACAATTTGTTGTTTCCTAACACAACAAGCTAGAATAACTAATACAGCAGTTGAATACAACTCATCAAACTGTTCACCAATTCAGCAAACCGAATTCACTAATTCTGAAATCCGAATAATTAATTCAGCAAGCCAAATACATTAATTCAGCAAGCTGGATTCAAATTGTATTCCCTTTTTAAATCTTTTCCATATATCTCATTTCATAATCACTTTCATTAATTCACATAAATTAAAAGTGACATAATACCTTATTCTTAACATACTTCCAAGTATAATTCCTCTCTAGGTTTTGAATTTTAATAACCCTTATGTTCTCTATATTCACTAAATTTAAATTTTTTAATAAATCCTCCATTTCCATTTTAGGTTTTAAACTTTAACCTTTAATTTAATCATTCAAGATAAATTTTTGGGTTGTCACACAAGCTTTCTCGATCATCTTCTCCAACTTCGATTGGAGTTTTTGATATCTCTTTATAGGCTTTAAGAGCAATACCTTTTGTCTTTCTCCAGACAGAGTTCCAGCTCTTTAATTTAGCTTCAGCTCATAGGTAAGAAGATTACCATAGAGTTTCTGTATAGTCATTTCGTGCATATTCTTTGATTCTCTGATGGCTGCAGTCTTAGCATCCCACTTGCTGGGAAGGGCTCGCATGAACTTTATATTCAGGTCTTTGTTCGGATATACTTTGCCATATGACTTTAAAGCATTTAAGAGAATGATGAATCTTTCATACGTTGATGTAATGTTCTCTTCAGGAACATGAGTAAATGTCTTGTACTACTGAGTTAGGAGAGATTACTTATTTTCTCTAACTTCTTATGTTCCCTTGTGCTTCCTATACTTCCTTGGCAGTAGTGCAATTTACGACAATCTCAAAAAGTTCATCATCCAAAGCCATAAACAAAATGTTTTTGACCCTTTTATCTATCAGCACACACTTCTTCTCATTCTCTATCCATTCTTCACACATCTTTATAACCTTCTAATTGGGATTATTTGTTGTTGGAGTTAGCTTTGTGGGAACATATGGACAAGTGAGAATAGCATCGAACAGATCATCATCAATAGCATTCTTATATGCATGTATACACATTTTCAATTAGAAAATTTTTCTTTATTAAGAAGAGGTGGCTTGCTTCCACTGCATACTTCAGAACCTATTTTTTGTGTGTCATAGATTAACTCAAAGTGTAAGCTTTAGTGTTCGTGAGAACCTGCTCTGATACCACTTGTTATTTCCCAAAGGCACTTATAGATCTAGAAGGGGGTTGAATAACTCCTAATCCACTCTTCTATTCATCGAGTAGAGAATCCACTAAAGATTTAGTCACATAGACAATAACACTCTGCCCTCTTCAAGCACAACAGATTTGGATATTTAGTCATAAAACAACGACAAAAAGACCTCTTCAAGTATAGCAGACTTGGATAGTTAGTCACAGAGACAAAGACATAAATACCTCTTCAAGTCCAGCAGACTTGGATATTTAGTCACAAGAACAAAGACTCTCAACCCTATGATGATATGATGATTGATGTTTGTAGAGGGGTATTGCTAAGCTTGCGTTAAACTTTTCTTCTCAGCTACTTAGCAGCTCAAACTTTGAATTTTGGATCGTTGAGTTCGTTCTTTAACTTTTGTAGAGTTTTTGGCTTTTTGATCACTGTTCGTCTCTGTTTTAACTTTAAATTCTTGTTGCCTTTTATACTCTGCTGAAAAATCTTTCGTTGCAAGATGCTCTTTTGTGTATTTAATGTTCAAATATCCTAGGATCCTTGATGTTGACATTTTAAACCTAGGAGACAGTTCCCTTTTCATTGCTTGTCACATCAGTCTGCTTTCTCACTTAACACCCTTGACATTTCATTGTCACCAACAAGCTGGTAGACACATAATCTGATCTTCGATTTTCACCAAGGATATTTGGGGAGTGCATTGGGACTTTCAATTTGTAATGCTCCGATGTCAGTCAGTTTGTCAGGCTTGACTAGTCTGCGATCAAGTTCTTTTCCACGATCTTTGCTTGATTTGGAAGATTCAGTTGTTCACTTTATGAACTTAAGTACCTTTACAATTTGAAGTGAACTTTACGATAGCTATAAAAAGTCTAGCTATCCTCTTGATATATTGCGATCTTGTGCTCACTCTGCTATCTTATAATCGAAGTAGTAGACTATCCTTGTGATAATTTAAGAACATATCAGTTATACATCAATTTAGCTTCTTCAAGATCAACCTAACATTATTTGATCTTTTTATTCTAAGTCCTTGTACATTGGATCAATTCTTCATAAGTATTGTACAAATCATACTGGTACAAATATACATTAATAGCATTCATCATCAAATTTAAATATGAAAACTCTAACATATGGTTATGGCTGAGCTCTACTATAAAGTTCTTACTTGATTATTACTCTACTAAAACTGCAGCAGAGGTGATTTTTCAACCAAGTTTGAGGAATTTTATGAATTTTTTCTTAAGCCTTTAGCTCCAAGGTCTGAATAGGTATCTAAACCACATGGCAAGGTGTTTTTCTCAAGGGTTGGACAGCTAATCAGGCAAGCTTCAGCTCCTTCAAAATAAGGCTCAAACTGACCTGTTAGAAACAGAACCTAGTTGGGCCTTGCTTGGTTGCACTATACATGCATCCTTCTAAGGTCATGTTGTGACGACCCCAAAATAGGTCCATTCCATCCAACTTATTCTGAGTCGCCAAATACATGGTACAGAAAATAACTATAACTTTATTGTAACAATTGTGGTGCAAAATACAACAACACATATGCTGTGAGTTTGGATACAAATATATACCAAATGTGACTCATGTCCCAACCGTGGACAGCACCTTACAATGACACCTTACATAAAGGTATAGTAAAAAACGGTTTTAAAAATTAGAATCTTTGGAAAGTACTCAAGGAAACCTTCGTACATGGGAGGCCATGCGTCTAGGTTATTATAGATATCATATGTCCACAGAATTATCCTTGGTTGACCCAATAGACCCCAAAGAAAAACGAGAAGATTACTATCATATTCTTTCCAATGGTAGGTCTTTTCTTGACATATCATTATCTCCACTGTCTCTAATTGAGAATTATACTTCAAACAAATACCAAGATTATATAGGTAGTGCTCGTAAATATACTCAGCAAGTGGATATGCACAACCGTGTCTTATGATGACACGAGGTTGTATGTCATTAGACATCTTGTATGATAGTGACAAAACACCCTTCCAACGTTGGGTTCGCCTCACCTTATTTGATTCACCAAATATAACTACTAAATGATGACCACCGTCCTATTCCCCTTTTACCCCCGCTCGACCCAGCTACACTCTTATTACCGGAAAGGAATTATGAAACAGAAGGGTGAACACAACTAGCCCAGTAAAGAATATCATGACTAAAGGTAAATAAATTATCAATAGCCTTCAACAGTAATAAATTAGAGATTTAGAACATATGGTAGATGATAAAAAATTTCAACCATAGTTGCAGCGGAACGAGCAATCCATTAGAAGAGTCAAATAGACCATAAAGTCTATTATCTTCTCCATATTAAAAATCCACCAATAATGTTTTATCCCTGTAACATCAATCAACAGTTCTAGTCCACAATCATATGAATAACTCATAATCATAATTGTGATTCTAAATTCCTCTTCGCACCCAAGACGAAGATAATTTTCATCACATGCCTTTACCTGAAACATCAAAGATCATGGTTATACCAAATCACAGTTTCTGTTCATAATCATACTAATAACTTCATCTTTGCACTATGGGCCAAATATATTCGTCACCAGTTCATCTTTGCACTACTGCCCAAAGATATTCAACATTAGGTCATCTTTGCACTACGAGCCAAAAATATTCGTCACCAGTTCATCTTTGCACTACTGGCCAAAGATATTCAACATTAGGTCATCTTTGCACTACGGGCCAAAGATATTCATTAACAATTCATCTTTGCACTACAAGACAAATATATTCCTCAACAGTTCATATTTTCACTACAGGCCAAATATATTCATCAACAGTTCATATTTGTACTACAGGCCAAATATATTCATCAATAGTTCATATTTGCACTACAGGCCAAATATATTAATATCTCAAAGAAATATATAATCATTTCAGAATTTATATAAACAATAATTATAACCATGTTGATCATTTCACCTTTGCACTTTAAGCTAAAGATATTCAATTATAAATTCAACGGTCATGATCATACCTGTCAACAATTCAACTTTATATTACTGGCCAAAGGGAACCCATAGTCATGATCATACCAAAAATCTACCCATCTTTACACTCAAGTCAAAGAGAAATATCATGATTAGGGTTATAAAAATGTTATATATAATAGTAAAATCAATATAATCAAAACATCTAGATTTTATCTCAAGAGTAATATTCATAAATCAACTATAATTTGGTTAGAAAAAGAAACAAATTTTATCGTGAATAGTACCCGTGAATAGTAACTCGGGAATAGTAACCCGTGAATAGTAACCCCGACATAAAAAAGATAAAAATTTTACAATAAAATCTATACCAATATTTCGATATAATGATATTGAAAGAATAACATTTTCTAAACTTATAAATAATTTATTTTAATTGTTTACACTTTACTAAATAATGTATTTAATCATCCTAAAATGTCAAACTCATAAGATTTTATTACCAATAACCAAAACCCTCATCAAAAATCTGCATATACCTCATATAGGATTCTCAAGCCATAAAATCCTATTTTTCAATTTTCTTACTTCACATAACATATTTAATTCATTTACTCATAACTAGTCTATTTTCATGAAAAATACCAAATCAGTTCCAAAAATATTTTTTTTCTGGGATTTAGCAGAATATAGTCCCATATTGAACATATATTTTTCTCAAAATTTTTAAAACTGATTTACTATTTTTCATATGGCCAAAACTGCCGAATATTTAGACATTTATCATAAATTATACTTTTATCCAAAAATTCCGAAATTCACAGAGTACACTGATATTATATAGATAAATTTTCAATAAAAATTTTATCAATTTTGGAGTTAACCACAAGGAGTTATAAGCGGTTACTTTTAAAATAGTATTTTCTCATAAAATTCATAACTCTTAATCTATACATCCAAAAATCACCATTTTTGTACACAATCAATAAAACTCATCAAAATATCATTTCAAATTTTTTCAGAATTTTCTGAAGGTCGGAAGAAGTACGAACTGAAAATATAATAACCCTTAAAATTCCTTACCTCAAAAGAGCAGTATTTCTGACTGAAATATCGGTGAAAAGCCGAAAGAAATTTACACTGAATAGCAATTCTCAAAGTATCTAAATACTCACTAGAATATGCTCGACAATATAGAGAGAAAGAAAATTTGTTTCTGGTGTGATTTTCAATTCTAACATAAGCACCTATTTATAGGAAAATGCTAGAACGCCGAAGGAGACTAAATTAATAAAATATTATTATAATTATTCTACGCCTCCTCCTTGGAAAAATCAGTAGTCCAGCAGCCCTCCATCATTGAAATTCAATTAATTTGGTAGCCCACATGCATGCAAACCAAAGTGGGTCCCCCCCTCTTTTAATAAAAATATTTTATTTTTCGAAACTTCAGTAATTCAAAGAAAATAGCCCGTTTATCAGAAAAATACGAATTTTATGTTCTTTCCATAGGAAATTTAATTCTCTACAACTTTGAAAGTTTAAGTTTTTCCAAATTCTAAACTAAAAATATCCGAAATTTACAAACGGATGATTTTTAATACCTCCACACCAACAAAATACTAATAAAACACCTCAGTATTTATTCTTTCATTTTTATCCACATAAAAATAAATATATCCATCATTTATATCCACATAAAATAAATATTTCCTTATCATATAAATCAATAATTAATTATTCACAAATAATATTACAGAATCACAATTATGACAACCAGGCCGTTCCCAGGAAAGAGGGGGTTTTTCAATAAGAATTTCTCCTTACTGACGCACAATTAGGTGACCAAACCTCTCCTTGACAGAACTTTCTAGACATTGCCAATAATACTATCTAATAATATTATTCAAATAATATGAATTATTGATCTGATAATGAGAAATACTGTGCAGTGACAATTATTGAAACAACAATAATATAAAATATCAACGCAGCAATTATTGAATCAATAAAATAAAATATTGAACAGTAATTACTGTAACAATTATTGAGTAGTGTCTTCTCACATAAGAATCAATAATTGAAAAAAAATTTGTGCAATACCGTGTGCTACTGTGCAACAACGCGTATTACTTTACTTTACCAACTGGGTATTCAAACAGTGTTAACGGTAACGATTACGCCGTTATTTATAAAAACTCAATTTTGTCATTTTCTTCATCCTACAGTTATTCTGTTATGGGGCCCACAAATGGCTGCGCCGTCGTACGAATATTCCCCGACAGAAAGAATATTCCACGACCAAACGAATATTCCTCGACAAATGAATATTTTATAACCACTTGCTTATTTTGAAAATTTTGCACATTTAACACATAACCAAAGTATTATATCAAATTAACACCTTATTATTCACAATAATAAATAGAGGAAATTTGATTTTATTCATTAAAAATTTGGGGTCTTACAATCTCCCCTCCTTATGAAATTTCGTCCCCAAAATTTACGTACTTGGTATTTCGAAAAGTTTAGAATACCTTGCTTCCATTTCAGATTCTATCTCCCCGGTCATCATGATTTCTCCATTGCTCATCTCCCATGATAACTTCATTTGGGTTCCTCACTTGTTGGGAAGCCATGACAACCGCTATCCATTGAACTACTCGGCTTTGACTTGTCTGGGAAAACATTTGGCGTCATCACTACCGTTGGAATATACTTTTCTATATGACATATTCCTCCCTCAACTGCCTCGTCGTACTCCTGATTCATGATCTGAATCATCAATCTTCGATCCATATCGAATTTAGGTTGACCGCTATGTACAGGGTAATTCAAAACTCGATGTCGGGTTCTCCCAATTGCTGTCCAAAAAGAGAAATACATATCATCTATTTTAGCCTTCTTAGATCAGACATCTCTTTCCACAATATCAACGTATCGTGTGGCTTTTACCCATGCATCACTCATTCTTACTCGTTCAGTTTTTTCTTCTTTCAGCTCAGATTCTATCTTTATCATCTTATACTCTACCAAAGAATGCTTTTGTTCAAGCATCACATATCGGGTAACACAAGCTTGAATTGTTGCATCCTTTTGCACCACGACCGCCTGTCGTTCTTCAGCCTGCTCTTCTAACTCATGAATACGATTTTGAAATTCTACATTTTGATCATATAATACCTCTAATAAATTCTCATCAGTTACCTCTTCTTCCTCACTCTCAGCTGTTACCTCTACGACTATCTCGGGTGCAACTATCAATTCTTCACTCACCACAAGAATATCCCTATTTCCTTCTTCGTCTGACATCATATTATCATAGTTAGTGATTAGAGGTATCCCCACAGTCTCATTCACTCTATTGTTAGCATTCTCAGCTGCCATTCTCAAATACTGCCATAAAACAAGGGTTAATTAAGCAAATTAACGTATCACATAATATCCATATATTATGACCAACCAATAATTAAGCTTAGGTAGGACACACTAGCGAAGGATTTACTCATCTCTCCCCTCCTAGTTATATTCCCCGATCTCCGCCAGAGACCATATCCCTAAGCTCTGATACCAACTGTGACGACCCCAAAATAGGTCTACTCCATCAAACCTATTCTGAGTCGCCAAATACAAGGTATAGAAAATAACTACAACTTTATTACAACAATTGTCATGCAAAATACAACAACACATATGCTGTGAGTGTGGATACAAATATATACCAAATCTGACTCATGTCCCAACCGTGGACAGCACCTCACAATGACACCTTACATAAAGGTATAGTCAAAAACTGTTTTAGAAATTAGAATCTTTAAGAAGTGCTCAAGGAAACTTTCGTACATGGGAGGCCATGCGTCTAGGTTATTATAGATATCATATGTCCACAGAATTATCCTTGGTTGACCCAATAGACTCTAAAGAAAAACGAGAAGATTACTATCATATTCTTTCCAATGGTAGGACTTTTCTTGACATATCATTATCTCCACTGTCTCTAATTGAGAATTATACTTCAAACAAACACCAACATTATATAGGTAGTGCTCGTAAATATACTCAGCAAGTGGATGTGGACAACCGTGTCTTATGATGACACTAGGTTGTATGTCATTAGACATCTTGTATGATAGTGACAAAACACCCTTCCAACATTGGGTTCGCCTAATCTTATTTGATTCACCAAATATAACTACTGAATGATGACCACCGTTCTATTCCCCTGTTACCCCCGCTCGACCCAGCTACACTCTTATTACCTAAAAGGAATTGTAAAACAGAAGGGTGAGCACAACTAGCCCAATAAAGAATATCATGACTAAAGGTAAATAAATTATCAATAGCCTTTAACAGTAATAAATCAGAGATTTAGAACATATGGTAGATGATAAAAATTTTCAACCATAGTTGCAGCGGAACGAGCAATCCATTAGAAGAGTCAAATAGACCATAAAGTCTATTATCTTCTCCATGTTAAAAATCCACTAACAATGTTTTATCCCTGTAACATCAATCAACAGTTCTGGTCCATAATCATATAAATAACTTATAATCATAGTTGTGATTCTAAATTTCTCTTCGCACCAAGGACGAAAATAATTTTCATCACATGTCTTTACCTAAAACATCAAATATCATGGCTATACCAAATCACAGTTCATGTTCATAATCACACTAATAACTTCATCTTTGCACTACGGGCCAAAGATATTCGTCACCAGTTCATCTTTGCACTACTGGCCAAAGATATTCAACATTAGGTCATCTTTGCACTACGGACCAAATATATTCGTCACCAGTTTATCTTTGCACTACTGGCCAAAGATATTCAACATTAGGTCATCTTTGCACTACGACCCAAAGATATTCATTAACAATTCATCTTTGCACTACAGGCCAAAGATATTCCTCAACAGTTCATATTTTCACTACAGGCCAAATATATTCATCAACAGTTCATATTTGCACTACAGGACAAATATATTCATCAACAGTTCATAGTTGCACTACATGCCAAATATATTAATATCTCAAAGAAATATATAATCATTTCAGAATTTATATAAACAATAATTATAACCTTGTTGATCATTTCACCTTTGCACTTTAAGCTAAAGATATTCAATTATAAATTCAACGGTCAAGATCATACCAGTCAACAATTCAACTTTGCACTACTGGCCAAAGAAAATCCATAGTCATGATCATACCAAAAATCTACCCATCTTTACACTCAAGTCAAAGAGAAATATCATGATTAGGGTTATAAAAATATTATATATAATAGTAAAATCAATAAAATCAAAATATTTAAATTTAATCTCAAGAGTAATATTCATAAATCAACTATAATTTGGTTAGAAAAAGAAGTCAATTTTATCGTGAATAGTACCCGTGAATAGTAACTCATGAATAGTAACTCGTGAATAGTAACTCCGACATAAAAAAGGTAAAAATTCTACAATAAAATCTATACCAATATTTTAGTATGATGATATTGAAAGAATAACATTTCTTAAACTTATAAACAATTTATTTTAATTATTTACACTTTACTAAATAATGTATTTAATCATCCTAAAATGTCAAACTCATAAGATTTCATTACCAATAACCAAAACCCTCATCAAAATCTGCATATACCTCATATAAGATTCTCAAGCCATAAAATCCTATTTTTTAATTTTCTTACTTCACATAACATATTTAATTCATTTACTCATAACTAGTCCATTTTCATAAAAAATACCAAATCAGTTCTAAAAATATTTTTTTTTTCTGGGATTTAGCATAATATAGTCCCATATTGAACATATATTTTTCTCAGAATTTTTAAAACTCATTTACTATTTTTCATATGGCCAAAACCGCCGAATATTTAGACATTTATCATAAATTGTACTTTTATCAAAAAATTCTGAAATTCGCAGAGTACACTGATATTATATAGATATACTTCCAATAAAAATTTTATCAATTTTGGAGTTAACCACAAGGAGGTATAAGTGGTTACTTTTAAGATAGTCTTTTCTCATAAAATTCATAACTCTTAATCTATACATCCAAAAATCACCATTTTTGGACACAATCAATAAAACTCATCAAAATATCATTTCAAATTTTTCTAAAATTTTCTGAAGGTCGGAAGAAGTACGAACTGAAAAATATAATAACCCTTAAAATCCCTTACCTCAAAAGAGCAGTATTTCTGACTGAAATATCGGGTGAAAAGCCGAAGGAAACTTGCACTGAATATCAATTCTCAAAGTATCTAAATACTCACTAGAATATGCTCGACAATATAGAGAGAAAGAAAACTAGTTTCTGGTGTGATTTTCAATTCTAACATAAACACCTATTTATAGGAAAATGCTAGAACGCCAAAGGAGACTAAATTAATAAAAAATTATTATAATTATTCTATGCCTCCTCCTTGGAAAAATCAGCAGTCCAACAACTCTCCATCATTGAAATTCAATTAATTTGGCAGCCCACATGCATTCAAACCAAAGTGGGTCCCCCCTCATTTAATAAAAATATTTTATTTTCCAAAATTTCAGTAATTCAAAGAAAATAGCCCGTTTATCAGAAAAATACGAATTTGATGTTCTTTCCGTAGGAAATTTAATTCTCTACAACTTTGAAAGTTTAAGTTTTTTCAAATTTCAAACCAAAAATATCCGAAATTTACAAACGGATGATTTTTAATACCTCCACACCGACAAAATACTAATAAAACACCTCAGCATTTATTCCTTCATTTTTATCCACATAAAAATAAATATATCCATCATTTATATCCATATAAAATAAATATTTCCTTATCATATAAATCAATAATTAATTATTTATAAATAATATTACAGAATCACAATTATGACAACCAGGCCGTTCCCAAGAAAGAGGGGGTTTTCCAATAAGAATTTTTCCTTACTGGCGCGCAATTAGGTGACCAAACCTCTCATTGACAGAACTTTCTAGACATTGCCAATAATGCTATCTAATATTATTATTCAAATAATATGAATTATTGATCTGATAATAAAAAATACTGTGCAGTGACAATTATTGAAACAACAATAATATAAAATATCAACGCATCAATTATTGAATCAATAAAATAAAATATTGAATAGTAATTACTGTAATAATTATTGAGTAGTGCCTTCTCATGTAAGAATTAATAATTAAAAAAAATTCTGTGCAATACCGTGTGCTACTGTGTAACAACGCATATTACTTTACTTTACCAACTGGGTATTTAAACAGTGTTAACGGTAACGATTACGCCGTTATTTATAAAAACTCAATTTTGTCGTTTTCTTCATCCGACAGTTATTCTGTTATGGGCCCACAAATGGCTGCGCCGTCGTACGAATATTCCCCGACAAAAAGAATATCCCACAACCAAACGAATATTCCTCGACAAATGAATATTTTATAACCACTTGCTTATTTTAAATATTTTGCACATTTCACCCATAACCAAAGTATTATATCAAATTAACACATTATTCACAATAATAAATAGAGGAAATTCGATTTTATTCATTAAAAAGTTGGGGTCTTACACATGTGGTTCACTTTAACATGTTTATTTGGGTCATATAATACCCTTTTTAGCTAGCAAAGTATACCAAAAAGCAGTTCTACAAATTTGACTCATAAGCACATAATTTACATAACATATGAACTTCATTTTCGTTAATAACCATTACTCTTGTTGCACATTATATACATTCATTTTGACATAATTTATCATCAATGCATGAGTTTATTGAGGTATAAAATAATCATGCTTCTCTAGTTGATAATCACAGCCCCATACTAAAGTTTTACTCATGAATCTAACATAGTTATCGTAAGTTAATCTAAGCCATGTTTCATTTTAGCATAAAAACATACTTAGAAGTATTTGCTTACTATAATAGCATATAGACATGACCTTGAACTGATTACACAGTTAGCATCACATATAGAACCGAACAACCCACTCTCAAGCCTTATATCAAACTGTTAGGATTGTATATGGTGCGTACATGTAATTAAATTACATAAACAGGCGAAAGCACGATAAAATCGAATTTAAATTCTTTTATTAAAACCATCACCATGATCATACCTTGTGCTCAATTATCAATCAATATAAAAAAGATGGAGAATCAGAATCATACCCTTATAGAACCTTACTTCCTCAGGTACGAGTTTAACTCCAAATCCTTTCACGTACTCCTTGAAATAGTATAAGATAAACTCACGAGGAGTTATAGATAATGTGATACGAGGAATTCGTATCGAGCGAAGAGCAAGTTATAAGCAAGATAGAGTTAGGTGGGATTTCAATTGAGGACTCATGTGATGGCTGAATTGTACAAACCTTTGTATGGGCGAGGGTTTTATGCTTGCACTCAATTTATCACATTGATAATCATTAGAATGTTGATGTCGCGCTATCAATGTATATGTGGCGAAAAGGTGATTCTTTTCTCATGTGTATATTTGATAGTTAGAAACTATTAAGATTAGTTAGATAATATTAGGATTAGGTGCGGTTCTTAAAACTAATGCATATGGTATGTTCGTGACTCATAATAATATGGTATATTTTGAACCCCTCAGCGAATGAACGCCTATGGTCTGACTAGGATAAGATCTTAAACTCATATTATTGTGGCAAGTTCCTGAACTTCCAAAGTGTGGTAAGTTTGATGAACTTGGGTATAGATAAGTGTGAATGGAGTATTGGGGATGATAGGAATAAATAGACTGATTAAGCAATGGATCATTATAGAAAGTGGAGTTGATGATGGAAGCATAAGTTTTCTAAATCTACTAGCTATGCTAGACTTTCGAAATTTATTGACTTTGTGCTGATGTTTGTACTTCTATTTTCTTGAAAAACATTGGATCAAATGATGGAACCAATGTGACACCCCAAATCCGGTTACTTCTATTCCCACATGATTTGGTGTTCACGATACAACATCATATATCTATCTACCCATAAGAAGTGTAAATCATGAAATAGATAGAAATAATAATAAATCTCCCCTTATGGGGTTACATCAACTGCATAATAAATAAATCCCAGGTTACTCTAACCATAAATCATCTGTGCGGAAACATAAACAAATAAGTCTTAAGTAACATCAATTCTAATTATCATTACATAACCACATAAATAATCAATCTTCATTACTTGCTAAGCTTGACCTTTCCTTTACTAATGGAAGGTTCGTCTGCTCCTTCGTTCTTAACTGCAATGTTATTATTACGCAAGAGTGAGCATGATTGCCCACAAGTATAACAATATAACAATGAATAATAACATGCGAGAAAAATAATAACTTCGAATATAAAAGCTCAACTTTTGAATCAAGAATGAATAACAAGAATCAAAAGAATTTCTGAGGGTAATAAGACCTTGAACTATGTCCTAGGCTGTTAAGTGTTTATTCTTGAAACCTTTAACAGTCATAAGACTATGGACTCTTCTTATCGTACTTAGGGGGATCAGCCCTTAGTACCATACTGTGCACAATATCTTAACTCTAACGCATAAGTAATCCCCTATACAGGGTTGTTCATCTCAGTTTGACATTCGAGTCCACACCAAAGGAAGTTTGGTTTGGATAATTTATCAAGGGTTCTGAAATTTAGAACGCTCATCAACTATGGACTAGTTGAATCATTAAGGGTTCGCTAGTCTAACAAGGTTTAATAGTAACTGAATAGTTAACTTGAATAAAATCTCAACAAGTATACAATAGAATAATTATTGTATAACAGCATCATGCTTGAAAGATTAATAAGCTTTAATATAACAAAACAGACTTGATCAATAATAATGAGAACTTGCTCAATGTAGAAAGGTGAATTCATCAACGTATATAATGATAACAAGTAGGGTTACGAAACTTGCCTCGTGCGTAGATTACACTTTAACTACACTCGTTCCTTGATTTAAATCCTACCTATCATTTACATTCATAATACCAATCAATTATAATGTACTATTCATCAAACGTTCATTCTTTTTATCTAACTCGAATTATGACTATACTTAGTCAATTTATTACACTCATTGTCACATAATTTACACTTCATGAATAACAAGCTAATTATGTATTCAATAATTCAATCCACATGTAATTATGTTATTTACATGTTAAGCATCTATTTTAACATCTTATTATACTTCTAACATATTTCTATGTTCATTACATTAAGTTACTAACACATTGCTAGACTTGACATTTAAAAATAATTCATTTTTGAACATTCTGGAGAGTGGCGCTGCGGCGCGATGGCGCTGCGGTCGGACTCTTGGCACTGCGGCGCGGATGATAAGGCGTGAGACTGGCGCCGCGGTGCGGCGAACCAGAAACTGTTCTGCAATTCGCGAAAAATTGCAGAACACAGCCAAAAACCCCAATTAAATTATTACTACACGAATTTAATCATACCCATTCATAATAATACACATATAATCATTACTTAACCCTTATAGCAAGATGTTGACATGTTAAAACACATAATTAACAGGATTAAAACATGAAATTTTCACTGTTCTTTGGGTTCTTGAAGGTTTTGAACAAAACATACAAATTTAATACTACGGATTCGTTATAAGACCGAATATGTTCATTTAAGGTTTGGTCTCTTCATATTAACATGCGTAATAATATACGAGTATAAATTTTAGAAAACCAATTATGTTTGACACATTAAATTTACGTATAAGGACCATCTGGCCAAAACTCATACTCTATAAGTTTTGAGCAACATATACGACGTATTTTCATGAAACTGATGACATGATAACTTATATAATATATAATTGAATATGATTTGATAACATTTAATACATATATAACACATAATCCATGAAACAATTTCCCAATTTACAGAGATTCACAGAAAGTATGAATGCCATTTTTTTTATAAAACTAAATGACGTAAACTATGAAAATTGGGTTGAAGAGAATTACCTAAAACGTAGAGTGAATTAATAGGAGATGAATTCCTTCTGATTCTTCCTGACTCACACAAACCTCTTAACAACCCTCTAAATTCTCAAGCTCACTCTCTTTTCCCTCTCTATTTTATGCCAGACTTAGCCAAATAATGAAAAAGAAGAAGGCGTAAGAAATAAATAGAAAAGGAACTGAAGTGTTGTGGAGGTCAGTTACCTATAATGGGTAACTGCTCCCAACCTCCCTTAGTGCCATGTTTGGCTAGTTAGAATAGGTTTCAAACCCATTGATTTAATAAACTTTATCATATAGTTTAAAAAATGTCACACCCATTATAAAATAAATCAAATATCTAGTTTAATTTATTTTAAATAAAATATAATAATTTCCCATTAATTCACATAGTCACATAATTAAATTTCTCCTTTAATAATAATGTCAAATTATTAAATCTTTAATTAATAATTAAATTAATTAAAATAACATTAGGCTTATTAAATATTTCTTTTAATACAATAAGCTCACATAAATACATGCATCGAATAATAAAATTCTCCACATCAATTTAATAAATACAACACATGTAATTAAATTAATCTACCATAATTTCATCAAATAATTATTTAATCTGATAATTAATTCATCGAAAAAAATATTTATTCAATCCAATAAATATTAAAAATTAATTACAAAATCTCGGTTGTCACATCTTTCTCCTCTTAAAAGGATTCTGTCCTCAGAATCACAACTCAAACAATTCGTCCCGTTACATTCTCCCCCCTTACAAAGATTCTGTCCCCAGAATCGCTTACACATAAATTAAGTAAATAAATGAGGGTAATTTTTCATCATATTCTCTTCAAGTTTCCACGTAGTTTGTTCAGCGTTGTGGTTCCTCCAAATTACCTTAACAGAAGGTATTACTTTTTTTCTCAGAACTTGTTCTTTTCGGTCGACAATTTGAACAGGAATTTCTTCGTAAGATAAGTCTTTGTCGAAATGTAGGGGTTCATATTCAATGACGTGCTTGTAATCGGGTTTGTAGGGTTGTAGGACTGAGACATGGAAAACGTTGTGGACATTCTCTAGAGCTGAAGGTAAGGCTACCTCATAAGCAACTTCTTCAACCCTTCATAGAACTTCAAAGGGTCCAATGAATCTTGGGCTTAATTTCCCTTTCTTTCCGAATCTGATCTTTCCTTTCCAAGGAGAGACCTTTAAGAACACGTAACTACCTGGTTCAAACTCAACATTCTTACAGTGTGGATCGGCGTATTTCTTCTGTCTATCTTGAGCTACTGTCAATCTTGTTCGGATCACTTTGACTATTTTTGCTGTTTGTTGTACCAATTCTGGGCCTAGTAATTGTCTTTCGCCAACTTCATCCCAGTATAGCGGAGTTCTGCACTTTCTGCCGTATAACGCTTCATAAGGTGACATTCCAATACTAGCGTGGTAACTGTTGTTGTAACCGAACTCTACGAGCGATAGATGATCATCCCAATTTCCTTTAAAGTCTATTATACAAGCTCTTAACATATCTTCCAATGTCTGAATTATTCTTTCACTCTATCCATCTGTCTGAGGCTGATATGCTGTACTCATTTGCAACCGTGTACCCATGCATTCTTGTAGACGTTTCCAGAAGTTGGACGTAAAATGCGGATCTCTGTCAGAAACAATTGACACCGGAACTCCGTACCTTAAAACAATCTCTTTCACATATAACCTTGCCAACTGATCTAAGTTGAATCTAATTTTGATCGGAAGGAAGTGTGCGGATTTCGTCAATCGGTCAATAATAACCCATACTGCGTCGTAGCCTTTCTGAGTTATCGGTAGGCCAACCACGAAATCCATCGTAATATGTTCCCATTTCCATTCTGGGATCTCTAAAGGTTGTAGCAACCCACTCGGCCTCTGATGTTCTTCTTTCACTTTCTGACATGTCAGGCACTTGGCAACACATTCTGCAACCTCTCGTTTCAAATTTGGCCACCAAAAGTGTTGTCGAAGATCTTGGTACATCTTGGTACTACCAGGGTGAATCGAATATCGTGAGTTATGAGCTTCGCTAAAAATTTCTTCCTTAATCTCTGCTACCGGCGGTACCCAAATTCTGCTCTCAAATCTCAGTATTCCTTCCTTATCCATCTTAAATCTCGGTTCAGTTCCTTCAGATATCTTCCTTATCACCTTTTTGTATTCGTTGTCCTGAAGTTGAGCCTCCTTAACTTTATCCAGTAGGGTTGTACCAGATTGCATCTGAAATAGTTTCTTATCAATTTCCATAGGATACTTCACTTCTAACTCCTTAATTAATTCCAACCACCTTCTTTGACATATATTCAATTCTTTCTGTGTGAAAATATATTTCAGACTCTTATGGTCTGTATATATTTCACACTTCTCCCCGTAGAGATAGTGCCTCCAGATTTTTAAAGCGAAAACCACTGCAGCTAACTCCAAGTCATGGGTCGGATATCCCTTTTCGTAATCTTTCAATTGTCGTGATGCATACGCAATGACTCTACCGTTATGCATAAGCACACAGCCAAGTCCATTATCCGACGCATCACTATAAACCATAAAATTTCCTGTATCGTCTGGAAGAGATAACACAGGTGTTGTACTCAACCTCTTCTTCAATTCTTGAAAGCTTTCCTCACACTTCTCGGTCCAAACAAATTTCACAGCTTTTCGAGTCAAATTTTTTAACGAAGTTGCGATCTTGGAAATGTCCTGAATGAACCTTCTGTAATAACCTGCCAATCCAAGAAAACTTCTTACTTTCGACAGCGTCTTCGGCTTATCCCAGTTAATCACAGCTTCGACTTTGGAGGGATCGACCGAAATTCCGTCCTTATCAATCACATGTTCAAGAAATTGTACCCTTTCAATCCAAAATTCACATTTTGAAAACTTAGCATATAACTTCTCTATTCTCAAAGTTTCTAGTGTCACCCTCAAATGCTCTTCATGTTCTTCCTTGGTTTTCGAATATACCAAAATATCATCTATAAATACCACTACGAACTTGTCCAAAAACGGCTTGAACACACCATTCATTAGTCCCATAAATGCTGCAGGAGCATTCATTAAACCAAATGACATTACCAGAAATTCGTAGTGACCGTATCGTGTTCTGAACGCTGTCTTCGGTACATCCTTTTGTCTCGTCTTCAGTTGATGATAACCACTTCTCAAGTCTATCTTTGAAAAGTATCTTGCTCCCTTTAACTGATCGAACAAATCGTCGATTCACGGTAATGGGTACCTATTCTTTAACGTGACCTTATTCAGTTCTCTATAGTCTATGCAGAGTCGCATTGTCCCATCCTTCTTCTTCACAAATAAAATCGGCGCTCCCCACGGTGATACGCTTGGTTGAATATACTTCTTGTCCAGTAATTCTTGTAGTTAGACCATCAGTTCTTTCATCTCTACCGGTGCCATTCGGTACGGTGCCTTTGATATTGAAGCCATTTCAGGAGCCAAATCGATCACGAATTCAACTGCTCTATCTGGAGGAAGTCCCAACAAATCATCCGAAAATATGTCTGCAAAATCTCTCACTACTGGTATCTCATCTATTTTCGGATTCTCTTTACCCACTATCGACTATGTAAGCTAGATATCCTACACAGCCTTGCCTTAACTACCTCCTGGCCTGCATCACCGTCAGACAACTCGCTCGTCTAGGCGACTTGCTACCATAAAACACAACCTTTGACAGAGTCATAAGGTTAATACGCTTCTTCTGGCAGTCAATTACCGCCCCATAATTGGATAACCAATCCATACCCAAAATAACGTCAAATTCCCCAAGTCGAATAGGGATAAGATATACGCTCATGATATTACCCTTAATATCCACTCTACAATTCTTATGCACGTACTTAACAGGGATTATTTCTCTATTCGCAATTTCTATGTTCATGGGGTATTCTAACTCATCCTTAGGCAAATCTAAGTTCTTAGCAAAGTCATCGGATATAAAGGAACAAGTAGCACCTGAATCAAATAATACATAAGCATTAACTCTATTGATCGGAATGATACCTGACACCACATCACGCGACTGCACTGCATCTTGCACCGTTATATTGAAAGTCCTGGCGGTTGGTCGATTGGTTACGATTGGTGCTGCGATAGTCAGAGTGGTTCCACCGATATTTCCTCTATTTCCTCCTGAACTCGTTCCTCCAGACCCCTTTTTAGGACAATCCCTTGCAAGATGATCCTTTGAACCACAAGTGAAGCAGGCACCCTTCTTTGGGTTTGGACAGTTTGGTACTATGTGGCCTGCCTGACCACAATTGTAGCGCACTCGCTTCCCTTTCATACAAACTCCCAAATGGGCTTTTTCGCAGGTTGAGCACGCTTCGATCTTCTTCTTCTACCCTCCTTGTTGACTTCCAGCTGACGAGTTATCCGTCCACTTCATCTTCTGATTATGACTACCCCCAGTGCTACTCCCACCAGCCTTGTTATTTCCTTCACTTTCATTCTTCTTCTTCTTTTGATCCTGATTGTATTTGGTTATCGCATCGCTTCCACCTTCAGCGAGTATGGCTTTCTCTAGTACCCCGTCAAATGTCTTCAACTGAAACATTGACACCTTACTATACAACCACGGCTTCAGTCCTTGTTCGAACCTTCTTGCTTTTCTCTCATCGGTATGCACTTGATACGTGGCTAACCTTGCCAATTCATTAAATCTAGCCGCATAATCTGATACATGCTATTCCATTGCTTCAATTCCAGAAACTGAACCTCCAATTAGTTCTGCGAGGTAGTCAGGAAAAACATCTCCTTGAACCTCTCCCAGGTAATCATACCTTCTCCTCCACGAACTTTGTTTGCTTGCCACAAAAACTGGCTTCAGATTTCAGCATAAACGTTGCAAACGCGGTCTTCTGGTCCTCTCTAACTCTTGCGACCTCAAAAACCTTCTCCATCTCCATAACCCAAGTCTGAGCTTCGATCGAGTTCATGGAGCCTTTAAACTCTGGCGGTCCCACTGCCTTGAAATCCTTAAACGAAGTATTCGGTGGAGCTTGAGGTTAATTCATTACTCCGGCTAGTAAGTTCACTAATTGTTGGATGGGATTAGCATTGGCGTCGTTGTTATTGTTTGTTGACCCTTCCTGGTCTTGCTGACGATTTTGTCTTCTTCTAGGCGGCATATTTCTGTTAAGAATATACGCTTATTAGGTCTTTATTCGATTTCTCAAACAATTAAGGCTTAGCTAGAACATTTAATCATAATTCACTTAACACATCAATTCAAATAAACTCTGACATTTCATTAAATTCAAAAGTTTTAACATCATAAGATAGCGTCACTGCTATTTACATCAACTATCCCGAGATAAAGAATCTACAGGATTTAAAACATCAAAATATTCTTTTGTTTATAAACACATCGGAATTTACATCATTAACTGCCAAATAGTTTTCACATAATTAAACCAATACTATCACTGTCTGTTAAGGCGTTATATAGCCTTGCTACGTTCCTCTTCCATGATGAGAGACATCGTTCTACGATCCAGCATGTATGATAGTAGATCTTCAAACTGGATTGGATACCTCAAAACTCGATCTTGGGCTTCATCCATTGCATTATTAAGTGTAGAGTATGTCTCTCCAAGCTTAGCCTTCTTTACACGACAATCCCTCTCTGCAAGATCAGCACGACGTGTTTCTCTTACCCAGCCCTCCTCTGCTATGATCAGCCTCTCTGAGCTTTCCTTCAGTTCCTTCTTTAACTTCTCTATTTCTTCGGACTTCTCCTCGGTTTGACCCTTCTCGTGGACCAAATCCCATTCTACATTTCCCAATCGTGTGTGAAGAGTCTCAACCTCCCTCTCCTTTTGCTCGAGAGTAATCTGCTGAATAATCGCCCGCTCAGTCAAATCCTGAACAGTGTCACTTAACTCTACGTTACAGTCATATAGCTCGTCATACATCTCAGCATCAATGGAGTTCGGTGGAAACTCCTCTTCTTCCTCTTCCTCTTCCTCCTCAGGATCCTCCTCTAGATCAGTCTCACGCTCATGCTCTTGACCAACAACTGTGATCAACGGAGATGACTCTCTCTGAATTAACTACTCCCTGATAACATGAATGTCCTGGGGCTCTTCCTCGGTAGGCACTCGGGGTTCCTCCTCCCCAGCTCGACTAGCTCCTCCAACATCTGACATCCTGACAACATAGTTTTAAGTTTTAGTTACTAAGTCGTACTAGTGAGCACATAATTTAACACATAAACACATAAAGTCTTTTATTATCTTCAATGAATTAACAAATTCATCTTTTAGAACTCGATAAGAGTTTTCCTTCATTATGTTCTTCCTATAAGGCTATTACCTAAGGTTTTTACCCCACCTAAGGTTCATAACCTACAGCTCTGATACCAACCTGTGACACCCCCAAATTCGGGTACTTCCATTTCCACATGATTTGGTGTTCACGATACAACATCATATATCTATCTACCCATAAGAAGTGCAAATCATGCAATAGATAGAAATAATAATAAATCTCCTCTTATGGGGTTACATCAACTGCATAATAAATGAATCCCAGGTTACTCTAACCTTAAATCATCTGTGTGGAAACATAAACAAATAAGTCTTAAGTAACATCAATTCTAATTATCATTACATAACCACATAAATAATCAATCTTCATTACTTGCTAAGCTTGCCCTTGCCTTTACTAGTGGAAGGTTCGTCTGCTTTTTCGTTCCTAACTGCAATGTTATTATTACGCAAGAGTGAGCACGATTGCCCACAAGTATAACAATATAACAATGAATAATAACATGCGAGAAAAATAATAACTTCGAATATAAAAGCTCAACTTTTGAATCAAGAATGAATAACAAGAATCAAAAGAATTTCTGAGGGTTATAAGACCTTGAACTATGTCCTAAGTTGTCAAGTGTTTATTCTTGAAACATTTAACAGTCATAAGACTATAGACTCTTCTTCTCATACTTAGGGGGATCAGCCCTTAGTACCATACTATGCACAATATCTTAACGCTAACGCATAAGTAATCCCCTATACAGGGTTGTTCATCTCAGTTTGACATTCGAGTTCGCACCAAAGGAAGTTTGGTTTGGATAATTCATCAAGGGTTCTGAAATTTAGAACGCTCATCAACTATGGACTAGTCGAATCATTAAGGGTTCACTAGTCTAACAAGGTTTAATAGTAACTGAATAGTTAACTTGAATACAATCTCAACAAGTATACAATAGAATAATTATTGTATAACAACATCATGCTTGAAAGATTAATAGGCTTTAATATAACAAAACAGACTTGATCAATAATAATGAGAACTTGCTCAATGTAGAAAGGTGAATTCATCAACGTATATAATGATAACAAGTAGGGTTACGAAACTTGCCTCGTGCGTAGATTACACTTTAACTACACTCGTTCCTTGATTTAAATCTTACCTATCATTTACATTCATAATACAAGTCAATTATAACGTACTATTCATCAAACGTTCATTTTTTTGTCTAACTCGAATTATGACTATACTTAGTCAATTTATTACACTCATTGTCACATAATTTACACTTCATGAATAACAAGCTAATTATGTATTCAATAATTCAATCCACGTGTAATTATGTTATTTACATGTTAAGCATCTATTTTAACATTTTATTATACTTTTAACATATTTCTATGTTCATTAAATTAAGTTACTAACACATTGCTAGACTTGACATTTAAAAATAATTCATTTCTGAACATTCTGGAGAGTGGCGCTGCGGCGCCACTGTTGTACTGGTACTCGGCGCTGCGGCGCGATGGCACCGCGGCCGGACTCTTGGCGCTGCGGTACCGTGGCGCTGCGGCGCGGATGATAAGGTGCGAGACTGGGGCCGCGGCGCGACGAACCAAAAACTGTTCTGCAATTCGCGAAAAATTGCAGAACACAGCCAAAAACCCCAATTAAATTATTACTACAGGAATTTAATCATACCCATTCATAATAATACACATATAATCACTACTTAACCCTTCTAGCATGATTTTAACATGTTAAAACATATAATTAACAGGATTAAAACATTAAATTTTCACTGTTCATTGTGTTCTTGAAGGTTTTGAACAAAACATAAAAATTTAACACTACGGATTCGTTATAACACCGAAGTCGTTCATTTAAGGTTTGGTCTCTTCATATTAACATGCGTAATAATATACGAGTATAAATTTTAGAAAACCAATTATGTTTGACACATTAAATTTACGTATAAGGACCATCTGGCCAAAACTCATACTCTATAAGTTTTGAGCAACATATACGACGTATTTTCATGAAACTGATGACATGATAACTTATATAATATATAATTGAATACGATTTGATAACATTTAATACATATACAACACATAATCCATGACACAATTTCCCAATTTACAGATATTCACAGAAAGTATGAATGCCATTTTTTTTATAAAACTAAATGACGTAAACTATGAAAATTGGGTTGAAGAGAATTACCTAAAACGTAGAGTGAATTAATAGGAGATGAATTCCTTCTGATTCTTCCTGACTCACACAAACCTCTTAACAACCCTCTAAATTCTCAAGCTCACTCTCTTTTCCCTCTCTATTTTATGCCAGACTTAGCCAAATAATGAAAAAGAAGAAGGCGTAAGAAATAAATAGAAAAGGAACTGAAGTGTTGTGGAGGTCAGTTACCTATAATGGGTAACTGCTCCCAACCTCCCTTAGTGCCATGTTTGGCTAGTTAGAATAGGTTTCAAACCCATTGATTTAATAAACTTTATCATATAGTTTAAAAAATGTCACACCCATTATAAAATAAATCAAATATCTAGTTTAATTTATTTTAAATAAAATATAATAATTTCCCATTAATTCACATATTCACATAATTAAATTTCTCCTTTAATAATAATGTCAAATTATTAAATATCTAATTAATAATTAAATTAATTAAAATAACATTAGGCTTATTAAATATTTTTTTTAATATAATAAGCTCACATAAATACATGCATCGAATAATAAAATTCTTCACATTAATTTAATAAATACAGCACATATAATTAAATTAATCTACCACAATTTCATCAAATAATTATTTAATCTGATAATTAATTCATCAAAAAAAATTTATTCAATCCAATAAATATTAAAAATTAATTACAAAATCTCGGTTGTCACAACTAATGAGTTTTAAAAATAATATCGTTATTCGTATGCCTATGCTAATTGCTTCGGCTAGACAAAAATTATTTGAAATATATCAAAATATATTTTTATATCATCAACGCATCATGAAACCTGGTGCAAAGATGATAAAAATGATGGAGTCATCAATGCAGTATTACTTAGTGTTGGATGTGATCTAAGGATCGTCAACCCACTATGGTATGATGTAGTATGATAAAATCATCAAATGACGAAATCCTCAAACGGATTATAAATACGGTGCGGTATCATGACGTCATAAATTTTTTTTTGAGATTTCTTTAAGATATGAGAATATATATATGGATATGTATATTTCAATTGATGTTCGAATTGTTGTAGAAGTCTATGCTATTTGATTCAGCTAGACGAATATTGAAAAATATTCATGAAATTCAAGCGTTTCTTGGGAAGTTATGTCAAACCAAATTATTTTGGTGTGGATTCAAATGTTAAGAAGCTGAGGTGAATAACCCTGTAAAAGGGGACATGTTATCAGAGACAATGGTTCCGAAAGTAACGCATATAGTCGTTACGATGTTAAGATGTAATACGTTGTGCATGACGTAGTGGTACGATAGGCTGATCACCTAGAGTACTTGCAGAGGGTGTTTTCAGTCTTTGTGATTGATAAACATTCTATTAATAGGGTTTAATGTGTGAAGAACCGGGGTGAAGCACTATTAAACCTAGAGATGAGTTCATGGTCTTGTGGCCCCTCAGCATGATCGGATAACCTTGTAAATTCTTGTTATTCATATCGCTCCCCAATTATTGAGCAATTGTGGAAGATTCTTGTTATTCTGCAAGATGGAAGTGAAAAGGAGAGTATTCCTTAGAAAGAAGTAAGTCGTAGAATGCGACATTGAATGATGAATATATTGAATAAGTGAGAAAAGAAATTTTGAAATGAGAAGGAGATGAGTTATCAAAGAGTAATGTAAAACTTTTAATAGAAAAGTTAATAATTGTAGAAAGATCTTTGTGGAAAGAAAGTGGCTATAGAACCCAATGAATGAATAAAGTATTAACGTAAAATCTATTTTGATAGATTGAATGAATGAGGATTAATAAATAAAATTTCGAGGACAAAATTCTTAGAAGAAGGGGTGAATGTAATATCCCGAGTGTTTATGAGTTGAGTATGTGATAACGATCCTTAAAAAAGGAAATGAATGGGTTAAAGAATATGTAATGTTCAAAATATAATTGAGTTTAAGTGAAAGTTATGAAATAAAACCTAGAATTTGTTGAGGTAATAAATGTAATAGGAAATATAAAACATATATTAAGGTAATGTGTTGAAGATATTCAACAATAAACTTTGAAAAGAGATTTGGTGAAAACTTGAGTAAGGTAGAGTTTCGGTGATTCCGAGGACGGAATCCTTATAGGGGGGAAGGATGTGATAACCCGAATTTTTAGAAGTTATTAAAATAGGAATTTAATAATTAAAATTCGTATCACGAGATGTTTTGAGTTTGAGTATGTATATGTATGTGCTGTATATTTTGAAATATGTGGTCTGATGTGAAGAGAAATATATATTAATATATTGGAAAAGTGAGGTTTAATAGTACCTGAGTTATTTGTTTAATCTGTATTTTTGATTCTGGGGACAAAATCTTTGTAAGGAGGAAAGAATGTGACAATCCAAGATTTTAGTAATTGTAATTTAAAATATTTATTAAATAAAATAAATATTTTATTGATGTGGTTATTATTAGTAAATATTTATGACTAGATAATATTCTAAATTAAATTAATTTATAATTTAGAGAGTTGTAATATAACATGAGATATTATATTATTGTTTTAATAATTTAAAGTGTTATGTTAAATTATTAAATAAAATTATAATTTTGTGATAATTGTTTAAGTGGAATATTTATTTAAAATATGGTAGGTATAATTAATTTATTTGATTATTATTGGATATGGAAATCCAAATAAATAATATGTGATATTAAAATAAATTAATGGAGTTTAATTTAGTTTTTGCCAAACAAGGTTTAAAATATTAAGTTTTTAATATTTAAAGGGTTTTGCCAAACAAAGCCTTATGACTTTTGGATTTCTAATTTTTGAATTTAAATAAAATAAATAAAGTAAATTAAAATAATAAATATAATATATACGTTTCTTTTAGTAACTGATGTTAGTTATTATGATTAGTTAGACCATATAAGTTTTTTTTAGTTTACGCTTAAGTTAGTCTATATTGGCTATACTGAGAAGAAAAAAGAGAAGAGAACTTGAGAGAATTGAGAGAAAACTTAAAAATTTTCAAAGCAATTTTCAGCGATTTAAGCAGGGATTACAAGCTAATTGAAGGTATTTTCATAACCTTAGTATTACATAGTCATATACGTTTTAATATGTTGTACGTCGTGTATTTTCTAGCCTTTGTGAATTTAAATTCTCTAGAATTGTTATAAAAAAAACTGAGTTGTTGCAAGTGTAAGTAATTGTAATGCTAAAGTTTATGTTTAGTTAGGGAAATTGTATGCGAATTTCGTTCAAAAGTAGAAAAAAATAATGACAGTGAATATTTTTCTCATATATCTTATAAAAGTATCAATTTTAGTGGTCAATTTATATGTTAAACTGTAAATTGAGTTTTGATTATGCTAGTTCGTTAAGAAACGAAGATAACATAGTTTGAATGAAGTGATTTCATGAAAATTGAGATTACAGTGATAATTTTTATCTAAGGAACTCAAAAATGAAGTTTTATGTGAAAATATGGAATTTGATGAAATTAAACTAGTATAATTGTTGATAAATTGTTCTATGTTGGGGAATATGTTAGCAAACATGTTTGTGATAGTTCTATATCAATTGTATATGTTAATTTCATTGTTTTGTGGGTGGAATTCGTGTTTGTTGGGCTAAAGTCGGCTTCTGTTCATAGCCGACTCTGCCACTGCCTGTGCACCAGCGCAGCTGCGCTGGTGCTAAGGCTAAAAACTGCACAGCTACGCTGTGTGTGGCGCAGCTGCACCATACACTGATCCGAGACAGAGACTTATGCTGATGCTGCAGGTTTAGAGTAGCATTACCACTTGGTTGAAGGCTATGTTAAAGTGTCACACATGTAGTAAGAAGGTTAAAACAGAACCGTGTTATGTAATTGATAAATTCAAAGTTATGAGAATAATTAGGAAGTTACAAACGCGTTATGTGATAACTTAGTATACACAATGAATGTTAGACAAGTGTTGTGAAGTCAACACTTGGAATTTCTGAAATGTAAATAGTAGTGTAAGACTTGTACCGAAATAACTAGAAATGAGTGTTATGAGATGTAGCATAAAGTTTACATTATATCTACTATGCGTTACTATGTGACTAATAGTTAATGTGAATAATGATACAACTATGTAGGAATACACGAAGTGCAGATAAGCGATAAGCAGTTAAGTTGTAGTTCATAAACTACGAACCAGGCAAGTCTTTCAGTTCTTATTTGCTACGTGAACTTGATGATTAACTATTTTAAGTTTTTATTGCAAATAACATGATGTGTTATATTTATGTTGAAAGCATGAAACGTTAAAGTCAACTTATAACTACGTTGATTGAGTAAAGCATGCTGATTGAGTAAGGAACTCAATCTTTATACTTGTTATATGAACTGTAGCCTGTATGTTATGATAGTCCAATGTTTAAGAGATATATGTTGAGCATGTTATTATATGCTACGTGTTGTACGAAAACTGTTAGATTTTGCTGGGCTGTCGAGCTCAACCTTGCAAATAACCATTTTTGCAGGTCAATATTTTGAGGTAAAGTTATGTGTTACTTGAAAGACATGAATCCGATGTGATACTTGAAGATTTATACACGTTGGTTGTGTTAGTATTATTTGAGCCATGTTTAAGGTTCCAAATGATGTATTAATGTTGAATTGTAATATCGTTTCGCGATGTAAACTATTGTAGTATTAAATTGATTCTGAAATATTTAGATGTAAAGGTTGAAGGTTTTGGGAACATGGATAGTTTATAATAGAAAATTTTAGTTATTCCGCAATTTTTCAATGGTTGTATTATCATTTAATGATGTAAAATTTGAGGTTGAATGTATTATTAACGACTGAAATCGAGAATTTAATTGTATAAATTTTGGGGTCGTTACAGGCACCAAAAACAATTTTGCAGAAACTCGAACACAGTCTCTGTTCTAGACCAAAATTCCCAATTTCACGATAACATGTATAACCCACACACTACAAACTTAACTAAAGTCACATAGCATATACACACAATCCTTCTAACACCTAAAACAACTTACATAACCAAATTTAGATGATCAAAACCTTGTTTTTACCAATTTCTTCATATTTCAACACTTTTAGCGAATTCATTCGCCAAATCTTTGTTTCTTAGCCAATTGACATCATTCCAATTGCGTTGTTTTCGTTTCTTGGTGTACTAACATAATCTAACATCAATTTACAAATTATATCACATGTTGAGCATCAAATTTTGTACTTAAACCACCCATATATACACTGTTATTTACTTTTCTTCTTGCAAACCGGATTTCATGCATTTTGATGACCAATTAACACTTATATATATTGACAATAACAGATTCTACCAAAAACAACACACACACACACACACACATATATATATATATTCAACAACAATCCAACATACTTCCAATAACAATATCAAAACTAACAGTTAAAATTAAAGTAGGTTCTACCTTGATTTAGCAAAATGATTAGCAAATCCTTCTCTTCCTCTTGACAATCTCAGAGAATTCTCTCTAGCTCTCACTCTTAACTTCCTTTGTGTTTTTCTTAGTTAGTCATAGGAAAAGAAATACGCGTATTATAACTGGCTTTGGCCTCTCTCTCTCTCTCCCACGCTCGTCAGGTACAAACCCAACAGGTTGCGTCAGTTAAAAATAAACCAAAGGCCACAAGGCCTTGTTTGGCTAAACATAACTTCCCCCCTACTAGATTATTTTTATATTATTTATATTATATAGTTTTATTTTTCACACATGTAACCAATTTACATAACTTACAATTATAGTTATAATAATTATAACTTTTATTATAATTATACTTATGATTAATAAATTATAATAAATCTAATTTAATTATTAAATTAGACTAGAACATCACTTTATTTAATTTAATTATTTTCTTAAATATTAAATAATTCATTAAATTTAATTATTTTTATTAAATTAAATCTTCAAATAATAAAATTACCATTGATTAATTTAGTTAGCATACACACTCAACTAAATTATTACATCATAATTCATCAAATATTTATTTATCTCCATAAATAAATTAATTAAAATATTTATATAATTCAATAAATATTTAAAATAAATTATAAAATTCTCAATCGTTACAGGAATCCCAATGACCCAACACTCATCCTTAGTATATAACAAAGAACCATATTGAAGAAGCTAATGAAAGTACTACATGTCAGCTGAAAACACCTTTTCAGGTGTTAGGTGAGATAGCAGTCTGCTGTGTTAGTGGGCCAGACGGCTAAACAGAAGATTTCCAAGAAGTCACTATCAGTGCTCAGAAAAGTCAAATACAATTAATACTTCAAACGGACATATTTCAAAGGCACCTTATATACAAATCAGATGCAGATGCAAGAAAGTAAGCAAGTATACAATGAAAAGTTAAAGAATACTCAACGCTCAACTCTACGATCTAGAAAGAAGGCTTGCTCAGCTACTCAGTTCTTTAGAACACATGCTTAACAACAATTGAGTAGCACAACCCAAAGAACTCAACTCTCATCAAGTGTATTCCAAGTCTGCTAGACTTGAAGAGTTCTAAGTGAACTAAGAAATTCCAAGACTGTTGTTCTTGAAGGAATCTGTGAGGTTCAAAGATTGTAAAGACATCCTTAGTGGATTTCCTACTCGAGGAGTAGAAGAGTGGACTAGGAGCCTTGAGTGCTCTGAACCACTAAAATTCTCTGTGTCTTTTATATTCTTTCTTTAACTGCTATATTTGTTATAACTGTCTGTTAACTATTAACTCAGTTTATCTTAAAGGGGAACAAACAAATCATATATTCCGATGTAATTGATTAACAAATTTGACAAAGTATTTTGAAAAGGAAATTTTAAAATTTCTATTCAACCCCTCCTTCTAAATAACTATTGTGCCTCTAGGAAATAACATATTGTAGTGATGATATAATACAATATATGAAGACTGAAAGTTATTGATTAATAAGTTATATTAGGTTGAAACTCAATTTTGTAAGGGTTGAGAATGTGTTTTGTATGTTTAAGCTTATGTACCCCAACAGGTTTAAAAGCATGTAGCCGATGATTAACACTTGTTCAATTTAGAAACCGTTGATACTCTATCTCTTATTGATTCATCGATATACCTTATTCATGAAGATATTGTAATCAAACTCTTGAATAGTTATTGGTCCCTATTTGATTCAACTAGTACTTGGTTGATGAGTGCTTTAAAGATCGAGAATTCATTTGAAGCTAATTCCAAACAAAACTTCATTTGGTACGAAACCTAATGGTTAAAGCTGAGATGAACAACCCCATTAAAGGGGATTACTTTAGAGCTACATGATAGCGTTAAAATGTTTGTACATTACATAGTACAATGGGTTGATCACCTGGAGTACGAGACAATGGTCCATAGAGTTGTTTAGACTGTTAAAGGTTACAGTAGAAATGCTTGTTAACCTAGGACATAGATGATGATTATGGTATTTTAAACAGTGAAAGGTTAAAGTAGAAATACTTGACAACCTAGAACATAGTTCGTGGTCTTGTGACCGTCAGTGTATTCCTTTGATGTTGATATATGTTGTTAACTTAAAAGTTCATTATTCCTTTGAGCTCATAGCTTTTGAATTAGAGTTTTTTATTTCGGTAAGAGTACATTACCATTAAAAACTTAATCAATTGTCATTCATAGACAATTATTGTATACTATTCTTCTTGTGGGTAATTGTTTGCTCACTCTTGCACAAAACAATGCAGATGAGGTCAAGAAGTCTAACGAGCTTTCTACAAGCAAGGGTAAGGGCGAAATGCTTGATTAGACGACGTTTAATTTACCTTTTATTTATGAAGCTTATGTAATAGACTTGATTATGATTATGTTTTATTATTCTACTGATGATTATAATAATAAAGGTTAGAGGACTTGGAATTTGTTTGAGATTATGTAACCCTTTAATGGAAGGATTATCTATTATGCATGTGAGATTTATTTATACCCTTTGTTTATTGGTAGATAGATGTATTTTTGTGGAACAGTGAACATCAGGTCTGTGGGATTGAAGTACCCAAATTTGGGGGTGTCATAAGTTTGGTATCAAAGCTTTAGGTTATGAACCTTAGGTGGGGAAACCTTAGGATGTAACCTTCTAGGAGATTGAAAACATAGAGGTGATAAACTCCCATTGAGTTCTAAGGAATGAATTAAGAAAATTCATTGAAGATAAAATGATAACAGACTTTATGTGCTTATGTGATAACAAACCTATGTGCTTGTGTGTATTATACATAATGAGTGGTATGAGTAGTAAATAAAACTTAAAAACTTTGTTGTCGGGATGACTGATGTAGAAGGGAGTAGGGAGTAGGGAGTAGGGAGCAGGGAGTAGGAGCCTTGAGACATTCATACAGTCTGGGAACAGATAGTATTGGGAATGCTATGCCATTATGTCAGTTGTAGGACTTGGGCATGAGCTCGAGTTTGATCGTGGGGATGAATTTGAGGAGGTAAAGATAAAAGATGAGTAAGAGGAGGAGGATCATGTGTAGTAATTCCTTAATTTTATCGGAGCTGAAGTGATCGATAAAGTGTATGATTATAACAAAGAGTTATAAGTTAAGGTCGAGCAGTTAAAAAGTCAAGCTCTAGAGCACCAAGCCATGCTAGTGCAAGAGAATGTTATGATTCAAGACCTTACCGCACGATTGGGAGGTGTAGAGCAGGTATTAGTTTAGTCAGGATGTTAAAGAGGATAGTTAGTAGTTGGAAACGAGATTGCGAGGGATGATTTGAGAAAGGAGTTAGCAGAGCGAAAGAGAGCTAAAGACGCGTGGGTGAAGGCTTTTAAACACATAGATCGCATTGAAGATAAGTCAAAAAAGGCCAAGCAATGGATATGGTTCAAGATTTAGACTTCCACTATCCTGTGCAGGTTGAGGATTATTTTTGGTGTGCATTAGATCGCAGGACGATGACTTGTATCATGAAGCAAGAGCGCTATGAAGCAGTGTAGCGTAGAATGTCCTTGTAGGTTACGAGAAAAATAATAAGATGATAAATAAGTCATGATGAAAGTTGATAAGATGTAAATCTTATTTTTTGAAATATATAAAGGGATGTGATGTGGTAATTCTAGAATTTTATTATATATATATATATATATATATATATATATATATATATATATATGATGTAGTAGAAGTGAGGCTATTTTTTTTTATGTTTTAGAGAAATAAATGAATAAAGATATCATTGTTTATTAAGATATATTATGTGTTATCTAAAAGTGGTTGAGATAAGCTTAAATAATTTAATACGTGAATGAATGATGATCTAATAGTGTAAATTTTAAATAGTAAGATGCCGCCTAGAAGAATACAGCAGCATCAGCAGACCCCTAAGGAATATACATACAATAATGAGGCTGATGCTAACCCAGTGCTGCAGTTAGTGAATTTGCTGGTGGGAGCACTTGCAAATCAATAGAATTCCTGGCTGTATAGTTTAATCTCGATGTTTCAACCGAAATCGTTCACAACAGCGCTGGAGAGGACGATTGTCGTATATGGGGAAGGTAATGGGCTAACATACAATCAAGATCAGAGGGAAAAGAAAGGTGAAAATGGAGATAAGGCAAGAGGTAGCCGTAGGGGCAATGTTCAGAATAGAAAGTGGAACAAAAATGTCACCACTGGAAATCAGCAAAGGAATAAAAAGAAGAAGGTGGAGGTGTGTAGCAATTGCGGAAAGAAATATATAGGTGTTTGTTTGAACGGAAAGAGGGTGCGCTTCAATTATGGCTTGGGGGGACACATTGAACCAAATTGTCCAAGCCCGAGGAATGGAGAATATTTCACGTGTGGGTCGAAAGAGCACCTGGCTAGAGATTGTCCAAAGAAAGGGGCTAGAAAAGCAAGCAGAAGCAAGGGGGCAGCAGTAGTGGCAAGTTGGTTATTGTAGAATCAGCTCCGCTGAGTCGACCAACCGAACATTCATTCAACATGATGATGCAGGACGCAATGTAAGGTATGGTTCCGATCAGTGATCTAAACGGCTGCGTGTTATTTAATTCAAGTGCCACTTGTTAATTTATGTCCAACCAATTTACTAGAAAATTTTATTTGTTTCAGGAGGAGTTAGACCATTCCCTAAATATAGAAATTGCGAATAGTGATTCCTGTTAGGTTTATGCATAGAAATTGTCGAGTAGATATTAAAGGTCAAAGGTAGTATTTTATTTTCTGGTAGCAGGTCGCTTAGATAATCGAGTTGTCTAGCGATGATGCAAGCTAAGAGGTTCTTAAGAAAAGTGTGCGGGAAACACAAAGTTTTCAAAATAGGATTTTGGATAAAGCGTGTGCAATTTCTAAGTTACGTAATTGATTAAAAAAAATTACTACAAGGAAGGGTGTCCAACTCACGATCCAAAGTTAGCTATAGTGGTGTTTACCTTGAATGTTTAGATGGTATTATTTTTATGGGAAGACTTGTGAGATATGTATGGACCATAAGTGTCTGAAGGGTATCTTTACACCTAAAGATTTAAGTATGCGTTAATGGTGATATTTGAAGTTGGTCAAGAATTATGATCGTAAAATCCTAAACAAATGTTGTTGTCGACGCCTTAAGCAAAAAGGGTAAAGAGAAAGTATCTTTGTTAACTGCTCAACAGGGGTTTGTAATAGAAATGGTTAAGTTTTGGGTGGAGGTAAGATGTCCGAAGAAGTTAGAAGGGAAGTTGTTTAGATGGAAAACCGTTCAACTTTATTGGACAGAGTAAAAGAGAGCGCAACTCCAAGACGAGGGGTGTGAGAAATACGGAAGAAGGAAGGATGTCAAATTCAAGATTAATACTGAAGGGTTGTTGAGATTTGAAGAAAGAAACTAGGTTCTGCCAGTATTGGGAGTTGAAGATATTATATTTATTATTTTAATTTATTTTATTTAAATTCAAAAATTAGAAATCCAAAAGCCATAAGGCTTTGTTTGGTAAAACCCTTTAAATATTAAAGACTTAATATTTTAAACATTGTTTGGCAAAAACTAAATTAAACTCCATTAATTTATTTTAATATCACGTATTATTTATTTGGATTTCCATATCCAATAATAATCAAATAAATTAATTATACCTACCATATTTTAAATAAATATTCCACTTAAACAATTATCACAAAATTATAATTTCATTATAATTTTATTTAATAATTTAACATAACACTTTAAATTATTAAAACAACAATATAACATCTCATGTTATATTACAACTCTCTAAATTATAAATTAATTTAATTTATAATATTATCTAGTTATAAATATTTACTAATAATAACCACATCAACAAAATATTTATTTCATTTAATAAATATTTTAAATTATAATTACTAAAATCTTGGATTGTCATATTCTTTCCTCCTTACAAAGATTCTGTCCCCAGAATCAAAAATACAGATTAAAAAAATAACTCAGGTACTATTAAACCTCACTTTCCCAATATATTAATATATATTTCTCTTCACACCAGATCACATATTTCAAAATATACAGCACATACATATACATACTCAAACTCAAAACATCTCGTGATAAGAATTTTAATTATTAAATTTCTATTTTAATAACTTCTAAAAATTCGGGTTGTCACAGTGCTGAGCGCGGGCGCGCTGCCTCTTGGTGAGGACGCGCCGGATACAAAGGGTGTCATGGCGCGGTCGCACCAGTGGTCAGTCAGACCTAGTGTTGAGCTGTTAATAGCATAACTTTAGAAATGCTAACCTAACTTATTTTAATGACCCTAAAATATGTTATAAGACATAATAACATATTGTAATCACAACGTTAAAACTATAAATTATGAACTAATAAGTTATGAGAGTATGGAATGTGAGGTCCTGAGAATTGAAATTATTTTGCAATCACCATGTCGTATACTATGATATAATTGAGAATTCAGTTTCGTGTTACGTGAATGAGTAAGATAATCAAGTCCTAAGTTAAGGATTATAGACTTGATTAAAATGAAAACTAAACTAATGAAGTTAATATTAATATAACTAATTGGTATTGTGATTCTAATGGGATATGTAGGGTAATTGGCAAACGTTTATTATATTTGTGTAGCTTGCACCCGAGGTAAGTTCTCTAACTTCATTGTCTTTATAATAATTCCAAGTTTCATAATTTTGATATTTGTAATTGTCAAGCAGGCTTTCTAGTTCTAAATTATCATTTTGTAAATCCTATATTAAAGTTGAGCAAGCCTATTGATTCTATCTTATGTATGGTTGAATATGCTCTTGTAACCTAATTCGTTACATCGAACGAGTTTCACATTCCTATTTCTTGTTATTGCTATTCAAAGCATATACTATTTTAAAACATTGATTCAAATGAGATTGTTCTAACTCTTTTGAATATAGTACTTTGCATATATATACCATGTCTATTCCAATGTATATTATCGTCACTCAAACTTTGACTTAAATAATCGTGTTCAATTCTATATTATCGTGCCGAACCTTTAAAATATAAGTGAACTCTTATTGATTAAACTAATCTATGATGGAATATTGTTCTAAAATTTTAGAACCACTGATAAAGCTAGTTTCGAGCTAAACTTTCTTTAGTGCGGAAATCCTAAATTCAAACTGAGATGAACAACCCTAATATAGGAGATTTTGTACGTGTTAATGTTTATATGTTTGTGCATAGTACATGGTATAAAGGGCTGATCCCCCTAAGTACGTTAAGTAGAGTCTGTATAGTCTAAATGACTGCTACGGTTGGGGTAGTAATACCTAATCACCGGGGATATAGTTCGTGGTCTTAAGACCCTCAGATATTAAATTCAAACTTGTTTTCTATTCTGTTTTGTAGAACAAGTTCACCATTATTCAGCATTTGTTGTTCATACTCTTGTTGATATTGTTATTACTCTTTATATCAGTGAGCAACTGTTTGCTCACTCTTGCAATTAACACTGTAGCCAAAGTTTAGAGGGTTTATGAGCCGTCTACTAGCAATGGAAAGGGCAAGGTGTCCAAGTAATGAAGATTTATTTAATTTATTTAAATGATTTATGTTATAAGACTTAATCTATTTTGTAATGTATTCCGCAGACTTACGTAATAGTTTAAGGTTAGATTATCTGTGAATGTTTTTATTGATGTAACCCTTTAATGGGAAGATTATTATTTAAGTTATTTAAATTATGTCTTTATCCTTTATCATGGGTAGTTAGATGTAATAGTTTTGGATAGTGAGCACCTGTGACGCCCCCAAATTCTGGTTACCTGACCCCCGAGTTTAGAGCTCACAATCCACAATATAAATAATATTTAACTACCCATTCATTTATAAATAGTAATACATATCTCATTAACAGATGATGTTAATACATTCGTCCCAGGTTATCTAACCTTAATATTACAAACATACCCTTTAGATATACAAAAAGGGTTTACAAACATAACATAATAATAATGTTATTATAACTACTCCAGCATTATGCCTTTGCATTTGTTCTTCTTAGACCCGCTGGCCTCTTCGTTCCTATCTGAAATATTTTATTTAGCAAGGGTGAGCAACAAATTTGCCCCGCAAGTTAAGACATACAATGAATGTATAAGAATCAATAATAACAGACTATCTAATTTGATAGAATAACACCAATGTTCGGAGAACTTTGAAATAGCTGAAGAAATCTTTAATAACTAACAAGTCTTTTCGCATATTATGCAACACAATAATCTGATAATGAAAGAGTACAACGCTTTCAAAGTTTCTACGATATTCTATTGAATAATCAAGAATCAATTCTACACAATAACAAAGTGGAATATTTTTTTAGATTTATGCTGAGCGATCCATTGGATCTTGAACTTATCTTCTCGAGTAACTATCAAAGATTTGACTTTGATATACCCAGGTGTATCAGATAACCATAAAGATTAAATCATACCCCTCTGCAAGTACTTAGAGCGGCCAACTCATTATACCCTATATTATGCATAATACTTACACGCGCGCAAAGGCCGAATATACGACCAAAAATGTTCCCTTTATATAAAAGGTTGTTCTTCTCAGTCTTATAATCAAAGTTTGATTTATAATAATGAAATATTATAATTTCAATTTATAATCACTTCTCGATCTAGCTGAAATAATTGGCATCGATCTGTTAATAATAATTGAATTCTTTTCTCGAACCTATCAAGTTCTAACAAATGTTCGTCTAGCCAGAATAATTAGCTAAGACATTGATCAACACGATTCTATAATAGACAGAAATTAACTGTACTATTCACAATCAATAATAACTTCTACGGATGTGAATAACCAATAACCATTATTCACCAATCATATTCTCAAAATTAATAATTCAATTTGAATTGATAAACATGCACTAATTGCGAATAATCAACAATAATTCTCAGACGTGGTCTAATTAACAATAATTAACCACCATAATATTTAAAAAGTAATAACTCAAGATTAAGTTAATGAAACTTGCCTTCCGCGTTGATTACTGCTACACAATATACTTAACTGCATTCACAAGACCTATAATCACAATATCGGTCTCACAATTAGAATAATAATTCATAACACGTATCACTGTAATTTACAGTCAATCTTTCTCCTAGGCACATTACCACATAGCCTCATTAGTGTTTATAACCTATATAAACACTTATCAAGTTTAACTAGTTCGATCTGGTTGGACTTCGGTCTCATTTCGGTGTCTTAGTCACCCTATCCGACAATTAACACATTTATTGTCACTTAAACTCGGTCTCAAAACTTCAATATTATTTTAGATAAGTCAAATATCATTGATAATATTTTTCGGAAGCTTTTAATAATTTTCTAACAATTATTATTATTTATAATAATTTTTTAAACACTATAATCATTTTTAAATGATTTAAATACTAATTAATTCCATCATCATTAATATTTAATAATATTAAAATATTAATGATATACTTGTCAAAATATTAAAGTTATTTATAATAACTTAAAATATTTTTTAAATCATCAATATTCTATTTAAATGATTTTTAAAGTAATTAAAATCATTTTTAAACCATCACCATTAATATTTAAATATTAATGAATTTATCATAAAAATATTAAAAGTCATTAATTATAACTTAAAATATTTTTAAATCATTTTTCTTATTTTTAAATGATTTTTAAATCAATAAAATCATTTTTAATTCATTTATTTAATATAATAATTAAATAAATCTATTATCATTAATATTAAATTATTAATAAAAATTACTCAAAAATATTAAAAGTTACATTTTATAAGTCAAAATATTTTTAAACACTTTATTCTTATTTAAAATAATTTTTATAATATTAAAATTATTTTTCTCTAATTTATTTAATACATTAATTAAATAAATTGAATATCATTATTATCCAAATAATTATAAATATTAATGAAAAATATCCTAAATAATTAAAAGTTTTTTTTTTCATAATTTAAAATAATTTTTAAAACTATTTTTATAATTTTTAGAATTTATTTTCTATTTTTAATTAATTTTCAGAAAATCAAAAATTAAAAATAATAGAAACCGTCGTTATAGCTTATAGCGACACTAAGCGTCGCTGTTGGTGTTCTTGAACTCAAGAACACTAACATGCTAGTGATCAAGGGTCTAAGTTTGACTCACTTTAATTTCCAGTACAATGCGTTTTTGAGCTTGATTGAACCTCGACCTTGTAGTGTTTATGTAACACTACAAATATCAACAATAATTTAGTTCATAACTTAACCTACCAGCAAGAACCAAAGCCCCAAAGTAGCTGTCAGAAGCTTCTGGGCTTTCTGGGTTACCCAGAAACCCAGACATCTTCGACTGCCTACTTTGTGGTTCGATTCTCTTCCAATTCTGGTCATTGTTCATGTGGTCTCAAGGTTCAAATCTGTAGTCCTTATGTCAATGAACAATAACCTATCCTCATCTCAGTCCAATAATAACAGAATCACAATTTATGATGCGGTCAAACTCTGACACAAACTTAGTTCATTCGTTTTATGGGTTTTTCCAGAAACGCTAAATCAGTGCGAACGACCTACTTTGACCACCTATTCCATTCAATCTATTGATTATTTAAACGATTTAATGAAAGTAGTATGCACACAAGCCAATCATATTTGATGATAAAGCATATACTTTGTAACAATCTTATTCATTTATTAATAAAAAGTATTAATTTATTAAAGGCTTTTAATTATCTACGTGATGCTGTTTTATAGTATGTGATAAACCCATAGTTTTAAGTAATACTTTTAGAATAATGATGATGATCATTCTAATGAGATCTAAATTCTTAAAAAGCTTAAAACTAAAATAGTTCTCAATCGTTGGATTACTAAATTGGGGATTAGTGAATCCGGATAGATTGATACATACGTTGCTTGCTCATTGGATGAGGATGATTGATCTCATGATCATTTGTGTGGAGACACTAAAGCAAGTATGTAGGTGCTTATTAGAGAATAAGTTCACTGAACGTGGCTCGCTAAAGGAATACCTAATGGAGTTTTACTTGCTTGTCAATAGGAATTCCTGTAGTGATAGTAGTATAAGTGATCCTTGGACTTGAGATCATCATAGTATCTTGTGTATGATGAGTTATACTTTGACTTATTCCTTAAGACCCTTAGGGTATATCAAAGGGTATGCTTGGGTATAATAAGCTGTACATGGAGATAATGTATGATCAATAAAGAATCTACCACTTCTAGTAAAAGAAGAGAAATGTCCTATGTGATTTGATAAATGACAACCCAGTAGTCCTTGGCCAAGGCAGAATAAAATTAGAAAGGAGTTTCTAATTTGCTTTATTTGGTGTTGTGCATTTAAGAGTCGAAATACATATAATTAAATAAAATAAAAATTGACAGTAATTCCATGTCTTGTATTTAATTGGGACATTGTATGGTGGAAGGATTGAATTGTACGGTAACTATTTACTCAAAGGTTCTTTTATGATTAATGTTGAAATCTATATTATCTGGAAAGTCGTTGATAGCTAGGGAGGCTTATCCCTATTGTAGAATAAATATTATTTATTTAAATAAATTATTCGTTTAATTTATTTATTTAAATAAGATTAGAAATGTTCTAATTGATTTATTCACAACCGGTTTAATATGGAGAACCTAAAGGGTCACATCATAAAAGGAAGAATAATTATTTAAGAAGTTAATGGCATAATCGTAATAATATGTTAAGTATATTTAATTTAATCTATGGTGATAGAATAATTTAAATAGCTTAATATTTATTATTTAATATTTTAGAAATATTAAATATAAATTAATAAGAGGAGTCTTATTAATATTATTACAATTATTATTATTTTAATTTCTAAAAGAGTTTAAGAATTAATTTAATATAAGTACTCTCATTTATTCCTAATAGAATTAGGAGGGAAAATTAATTAAAGGAGTTTAATTAATTATCTCTAATAAGATTAGGGAGCTCATTTAATTAAAAGAGTTTAATTAAATAAATAATACCTTATTTTTAATTAAATAGGGTTACATTATATCTTTATAAGAGGAGTCTTTTATCAGATATCGAGATACGAAAATTCCAACAGTTGGAGAGTACGCTCCTTTTCTATAGAGATAGAAAAAATTAGCGTTTTGCCAAACACCCATCTTCTTGAATCTTTCTTCTTCCTTGGTGGATCACCTCTAGAGGCTAAACACTTGGGTGGCTAACGTTGATCAAAGGAAGGAACCAAACCCGGTGGATTCAAGTTGAACGCGAAAAAGATTGGAGGTGAACTTGTACCTGAGGAAGCTCGAATCTTCAAGGGTATGATTCTTGTTCTTTCTTTTTCGTTTAATTAATAATTGTGCATAAAGGGTGATCCGGGTATATGGTTTGTAAAAATTTTAAAACTCTGATTTTCTACGTTTCCGCTTATTTTGTGCAATTTGATTGCGTTCATGATTATTACAAACCTAACAGTGGCATCAGAGCCAAACTTTTATGTAAATTATTAATTGTTTTGATTTGATATGCGTTTAGAACAATTTTATTGGGCATAATTTTATTGTATGAAATTTATTTAAAAAAAATAATAATAAAATTCGCGAATCCCAATTTAATTTTTTGCCGAATCCGTGGTTATTAAAGTTTCTGGAAGTATGTCGAAATTTTTGGAAGTGTGCAGTACGGTTAATTTGATATGATCATTATATATAATAAAGAATTTGATCCAAGATATGCAATGGTATTTCATGTTTCAAAATCTTACTGCACGTGGTCATGAATAAGATATAGGATCAAGTTTCCTGTAAAGTAATCTTATGATTACTTATATTATATATATTTATGTATAATATATACGGATAATATATATATATATATATATATATATATATATATATATATATATATATATATATATATATATATATTATTCTTAATAATTTTATAATTAAAATAAAAGTTTTTTTTAATCTTAAAATAAAAAAAAATAATTTATTTTAATATTAAAATAAAAAGTTTATTTTAATTTTAAAATTAAATTTCATGCTAACTAATTAGAGTTGGAATTGGATTCCATGATAACTAATTGGAGTTAAAATTGGATTCCATGTTTCCTTAAATAAAAGAGTTTATTTAGATGTGAAATAAGATTTCATATTATTCAAAATAAAAGAGTTTATTTGTGAATATGAAAAAGAATCCGTATTTTCTTAAATAAAGGAGTTTAATTAGATATGAAATAAGATTTCATATTATTCAAAATAAATGAGTTTATTTGTGAATAAGAAAGAGAATTCGTGTTTCCTTTAATAAAGGAATTTTTTTTACATGGAATTGGATTCCATAATTAATTAAAATAAATAAGTTTATTTTGATTAAAGATTTTGATTAAAATAAAATAGTTTATTTTATTCAAAATAGGATAAATTAAAATAAAAGAAGTTTATTTTGATTTAAATTTGAATTAAAATAAAGGAGTTTATTTTGATTCAAAATTAGATTTTATACTAACTAAATTTGCCCATTAAATGATATCAATATATATATTGAATGTTTATTATTCATGAGATGAATATTATTTATTAATGCATATGGTGATGTGTATGATAATAAATGGGATTGATTATTGTGACACCCCCAAAATAGGTATACAACACCCATTCTGAGTCGCCAAATACATGGTACAGAAAGTAAACTACAACTTCAATAATACAATTGTCGTGCAAAATACGACAACACACACTGTGAGTTTAAATACAAATATTGTCTTCTGGACAATATCCACACTCAAATAAATCCTCATTACAATTATTCAAACACTATTTTACAGAAATAGTGAGGACTGCTAAAACATCTTTCTAGAACCATCACTCCATACCCCAACTAGATCCTGCTATGTTCTCACCTCCTGAGAAGAAAAAATAGAACAAAAAGGAAAAGGGTGAGCTCAACTAGCCCAGTAAAGAATATTATGACTAAGATAATATGCAACAAATTATCGTTAGTCTTCAATAGGAAAAAAAAATCTGATAGAATATAATCGACAACAAGTTTTAGATCAACAACTGCAGCGGAAACAGCAAACCATTAGAAGAGTCAAGTAGAGAAAGAATTCTACTATCTTCTAAGATTTAAAAGTCCATCATCAATATTTTATCCCTGTAACATCAATTAATAATCATCTTTATCCAAATATTCATCTTTGCACTACAGGCCAAAGATATTCATTTGTATCACCTGTCAGTCATGTTCATCTCAACACCTGTTCATCTTTGCACTACAGGCCAAAGATATTCATTAAGTAATCATACATCTTTGCACTACAGGCCAAAGATATTCAGTAATATCATCATTTAGGACTGAGGATGATGAAAAATATCTTAAAGAGAACGAATCCAGTGAGACAGAAGGACAAATAATAGGGATTCGTATAACAGTTTATCCAAGATCAATAATACTTCATAATAATCAATTGTGAAGCAGAATTCAAAAATAAAGATCAAAACATGGATACAATCAAAGATAGTAACCATAATAGACATCTTGGACCAAAAAGAGAAAATTTTATTTTTCGGTAAATAGTGCCGTATACGTGAATAGTGTCGTATACGTGAATAGTAATTCTAACACAAAAAGTTCTAAATTTAATAAAAACTCATATCAATATTTCAGCATAATGATATTGAAGAAAATAATATCATTTAAGAAGAAAATAATATCCCTTACCTCAAAATATCAGTACTTCTGGTCGGAATACCGATATAAGGCTGAAAGAAACTTGCTCTGATGAATAGAAACTCTCAAAGTATCTAAATACTCACAAAATACACTCAATAATCTAGAGAGAGAAAGAGAGAAAACTTATTTCTAGTGTGATTTTCAATTCTAACTTAGCCCTCTATTTATAGGAAAATGTTAGCACGCCGAAGCAGACTTAACCTGCAACCTGATGGCTTTACCTGCTACTATTCCCACCCACCACATTTGAATAAAAATCTCAGCACATTTCTTCACCAACCAAGAGTGGGGCCCACCAATTCTTGAATTTTTTATCAAAATGATAAACTCCGAAAATTCAACAATTTCTAAACCAGTCATATCGTAAAATTCATAATAAATCATACGTTCATTTTTAACGGTTCAAAATTTGTGGACATATACTCAACTTATATATGTATAACATATCCAAAAATTACCACGATCCAACGGTCGGATTAAAAATTATAACCCCCGCAAAATATCTCAAAAACCCTGATTTTTAATACCTCCATTCCGACAAAAATACTGATAAAAACCTCAACATTAACTCCTTCATTTTTAACCACAAAAATATATCCCTCATTTATATCCACATAAAATAAATATTTCCTTATCATATGAATCAATAATTAATTATTCACAAATAATATTATAGAATCACATTTATGACAACCAGGCCGTTCTCAGGAAAGAGGGAGCTTTCCAATAAAGATTTCTCCTTACTGGCGTGCAATTAGATGACCAAACCTCTCCTTAGACAGAACTTTCTAGACATTGCCAATAATGTTATCTAATAATATTATTCAAATAATATGAATTATTGATCTGATAATGAAAAATACTGTGCAGCAACAATTATTGAAACAACAATAATATAAAATATCAACGCAACAATTATTGAATCAATAAAATAAAATATTGAACAATAACTACTGTAACAATTATTGAGTAATGCCTTCTTACGTAAGAATCAATAATTGGTGGAATACCGTGTGCTACTGTATTTTAACCATCGGGTATTCCAACAGTATTAACGGTAACAACTACGCCGTTATTTATAAATAACTTATACTTGTCGTTTTCTTCATCCAATCGCTTTCCGTTTTGGGGCCCACACAAGGCTGCGCCGTCGTACGAATATTCCCCGACAGCAAGAATATTCCACGACCAAACTAATATTCCCCGACAAAATGATTATTTTATAACCACTTGCTTATTTTGCAAAATTTGCACATTTTACCCATAACCAAAGTATTATATCAAATTAACCCCTTATTATTCACAATAATATTTAGAGAAAATTTGATTTTATTCATTAATAAGTTGGGGTCTTACAACCTCCCCTCCTTATGAAATTTCGTCCTCGAAATTGACGTACGTACCTGATATTTCAAAAAGGTGAGGATACCTCGCTTTCATTTCTAATTCCAACTCCCAGGTCATTTCTTCAATAGCATAGTTTCTCCACAAAACCTTAACTTGTGGTATAACCTTCGTGCGTAGGACATGCTCTTTCCTATCCAAGATCTTAACGGTTACCTCCTCGTACGTTAAATCTTCAGCTATCTCGTCTGGTTCTAACTCAATAATGTGGTTCGGGTCTTTAACATATTTACGAAGCATAGATATGTGAAAAACATTATGAACACGAGACATGCTTGGAGGTAATGCGAGTATATATGCCACATTTCCTGTTCGCTCAAGAATCTCAAATGGACCAACAAATCTTGGATTGAGCTTTCCTCTCTTCCCAAATCTTGTAACTCCCTTCCATGGTGCAACACGTAATAATACATGATCCCCAATATTAAATTTCACGTCCTTCCGATGAAAATTCGCATAACTCTTTTGTCGATCCTGTGCCGTTTGTATACGTTGTCGAATCGTTTGGATCTTCTCTGTAGTAATGCGTACCAACTCTGGTCCCAACAATGTTGCTCCACCCACCTCGTCCCAGCATACTGGAGAACAACATTTTCTTCCATACAACGCCTCGAATGGAGCCACACCTATGCTCGCCTGATAACTGTTGTTGTAGGAGAATTCCACCAATGGTAGGTACTTATCCCAACTCCCTTTGAGATCTAGGACACAAAGTCTTAATAGATCTTCAAGAGTTTGAATAGTCCTCTCTGATTGTCCGTCCGTTTGAGGATGGTATGCCGAACTGAATCGTAAATCCGTGCCCATAGCTTTCTGCAAGCTAACCCAAAATCGTGAAGTGAATCTTGGGTCACGATCTGAAACTATGGATACTGGCATACCATGCAATCTCACAATCTCATTCACGTACATACTAGTAAGACGTTCAAGGGAATAAGTCTCACGTATCGGTAAGAAATGAGCAGACTTGGTTAATCTATCAACAATAACCCAAATCGCATCTATGCCTTGAGAAACCTTGGGAAGACCTGTAACGAAATCCATGGTAATGTGTTCCCACTTCCATTTCAGAATCTCAAGTGGTTGCAATGGACCATTTGGCACTTGATGCTCCGCTTTTACACGTTGACAAGTTAAACATCTCGAGATAAACTCTGCGATCTCTCTTTTCATATTGCTCCACCAAAATGTATGTTGAAGATCGTGATACATTTTGGTACTCCCAGGATGGATTACAAACGGTGTGTTGTGTGCCTCCATCATTATTCTATGCTTCAAGTCAAAATCGTTAGGAACACAAAGTCTGGAGTTGACTCGAAGTATTCCTTCTTCATCGATTCTTGCTTCTGGAATAGCACCTTCTTGCACTTTCTTCTTCATACGTATCAGCTCCATGTCCGTAGCTTGAGCAGCTTTAACTTTATCGATTAAAGTCGGTTCTACTCGTATATTTGATATCATCATGTGGGTACTTGGAGCCTTCATCTCTATCTCCATCCTTTGCAAGTCATACAAAATGGGCCTTTGTGTTAACAACATTGCACTCGTACCCGCATATTATCTTCTACTCAATGCGTCAACTACTACGTTTGCTTTTCCAGGATGATATTGGATGGTATGATCATAATCTTTCAACAGCTCGAGCCAACGTCGCTGCCGCATGTTGAGTTCCTTTTGGGTGAAGAAATATTTGAGGCTTTTATGATCTGTATAGATCTCCACTTTCTCCCCATACCGGTAGTGTCTCCAGATCTTCAACGCAAAAACGACTACTGCCAACTCCAAATCATGAGTAGGATAATTCCTCTCATATTCTTTGAGAACACATTCTAACCATTTGCCTGAAGCATCGCTGTAGATAACAAATCCATCCGAACCAGATGGTATTGTCAGAACAGGTGCCGAAATGAGTCTCCTCTTGAGTTCTTAGAAACTCTTCTCGCATTCCTCACTCCATACGAATTTTGTATCTTTCCGAGTCAGCTGAGTTAACGGAGTAGCGATTCGAGAAAATCCTTCCACAAATCTCCGATAATAACCAGCTAAGCCCAGAAAGCTACGTACTTCGGTTACCGACTTCGGTTGCTCCCAACTTTGTATGGCTTCAATCTTCGCCGGGTCGACAGATACTCCATGTTTTGACACCACGTGCCCAAGGAATGCTACTTCCTCAAGCCAGAACTCGCATTTCTTCAATTTGGCATATAGCTTATTTTCACGAAGCCTTTGCAGTACCAGCTTCAAATGGAGCTCATGATCTTCACGGCTTTTGGAATAGATGAGGATGTCATCAATAAAGACAACAACGAACTGATCTAAATATTCTTTGAATACACGGTTCATCATATCCATGAAGGCAGCAGGAGCATTAGTCAATCCAAAAGACATGACTAAGAATTCATAATGCCCGTACCGAGTTCTGAAGGCAGTCTTTGGAATATCTTCAATTTTAATCTTCAGCTGATGATATCCAGAACGAAGGTCGATCTTTAAAAAGAATTGTGCTCCTTGCAACTGGTCAAGCAGGTCATCAATGCGAGGTAGCGGATACCTATTCTTGATGGTGACATGGCTCAATTCTCGATAGTCAATACAAAGTCGCATACTCCCGTCTTTCTTCTTTACGAATAAAACAGGAGCACCCCAAGGAGACGTACTAGGACGAATAAAACCGATGTCCAACAACTCCTGTAGTTGGACTTTTAACTCCTGAAGTTCAATAGGAGCCACTCGATATGGAGTTTTAGAAATGGGCTTTGTACCGGGTTCAAGGTCAATAAAGAATTCAACTTCACGTTCTGGGGGTAGACCAGGAAGTTCTTCAGGAAATACATCGGGAAATTCTCTAACAATAGAAATATTATTCAAATCTGACTGAAATCCATAACATGGGCTCTTTCCGTTTTTCAATATAGCATATGACAGTGACTGAAGTGGTTTAGTAGCAAGTATCTTTAAAGAGATAAGATCAACAACGGTAGTGTGATAGTGCCAACTTGGATCATGCAAGATTTATAAATTGTAGATGTAACGAAGGTTTCACCCAACGGAGTTTCAACAGATAAGTTAAAGTTTAATTTCTTCGGAGTCAAGTTTAAACGTTGAGCACAAGCAGGAGAGATAAAAGAATGGGTAGAACCGGTATCTAGTAAAGTATAAACTTCGCAAGAATTCAAGATTAGCTTACCCGTGATCACCTCGTTCTGGTTTCTCGCGTTTTGGCCAGTCACGACAAACGCCCTTCCAAGAACCGCTGATTTCGACTTATCCGGAACAACTTTTGGAGTCACCATCCCCGCTGAACTTGGTTTTGCTATAGAACACTCTCGAGCTATATGACCCTCCTTTCCACAGTTATAACATACCTTGGATTGTTGTGGGCAGTTTGGGCTGATATGTCCCTCTTTCCAACATTTGTAACATACGACCGGTGGTCATTCTCCTCCCCTAGAAACAGTTGATGTTTGTGCTGACGTCTTCACGTTATCATTGTTGTACCTTCTCTTCTTGAAATCTCCTCCCGACTCGCTCCTTCTATTATCACGACTACGATTACCACCAGAGTGGTTACCGCTTTTGTCCGAATATTTTCCTCCCTGCTGGTTTTCATTGCTTCGATGACTGCCGCCACCGGTATGACCCTGATTGTGGTCCCTCGGTTGCACATACTCATTATCTCGCTCTAATAATTGAGTCCTATTTACAACATCTAAATATAAAGAAAATTTATGAGAGATAAGATATTGCCGAATCTCGGGTTTTAGACCTCTCAGAAACATCCTTGTCATTCGTTCCTCATTTTCGACTAAATGAGGTGCAAACCTGGATAACTTTGCAAACTTCGCCTCGTACTGGGACACCGTCATGTTGTTTTGTTCCAGTCTGATAAACTCCACCTCCTTCATATGACGAATACTTTTAGGAAAGTACTTGTCATTGAACAATTTTTGAAATATTTCCCAGGACATGTTGAGTGCGTCAGGCTGGGTACGCTTCACAGACTCCCACCAGTAGTCTGCCACATCGCGGAACATAAAAGTGGCGAATGGAACCTTCTGTTCCTCCGTGCATCCCAAGACATCGAATATCTTGGTAATTTGCTTGACCCACGTTGTAAGACCCCAGCTTATTAATGAATAAAATCAAATTTTCTCTAAATATTATTGTGAATAATAAGGGGTTAATTTGATATAATACTTTGGTTATGGGTGAAATGTGCAAATTTTACAAAATAAGCAAGTGGTTATAAAATATTCATTTTGTCGGGGAATATTCGTTTGGTCGTGAAATATTCTTGCTGTCGGAGAATATTCGTACGACGGCGTAGCCTTGTGTGGGCCCCAAAAAAGAAAGCGATTGGATGAAGAAAACGACAAGTATAAGTTATTTATAAATAACGGCGTAGTTGTTACCGTTAATACTGTTGGAATACCCGGTGGTTAAAATACAGTAGCACACGGTATTGCACCAATTATTGATTCTTACGTAAGAAGGCACTACTCAATAATTGTTACAGTAGTTATTGTTCAATATTTTATTTTATTGATTCAATAATTGTTGCGTTGATATTTTATATTATTGTTGTTTTAATAATTGTTGCTGCACAGTATTTTCCTTTATCAGATCAATAATTTATATTATTTGAATAATATTAATAGATAACATTATTGGCAATGTCTAGAAAGTTCTGTCTAATGAGAGGTTTGGTCATCTAATTGTAAGACCCCAACTTTTATAAATAAAGATGAATTTTCTATAAATATCATTTTTGAATATTATGGAGTTAATTTGATATAATGTTATAGTTGTGTGTAATATTTATAAATTTTGCAAAATACAAAAGTTGTTATATAATATTCGATTGGTCGGAGAATATTCATTTTAACAAGGAATATTCGCACAACGACATAATCATTGGTGGACCCCACAACGAAATTATTGTCGGATTGAGAAAACGACAAAAATATTTTATTAAAAATAACGGCGGAAGTTTTACCATTGTTACTGTTGAACTACTCGGTAGTAAAAGTACAGTAATACGTGTGGTTGCATAGTAGCACACGGTATTAATTATTAATGCTTATGTGAGAAGTCACTCAGTTTGATTCAATTATTGTCAGTTAATAATATGAATTATTTAGCGATAATGACGTTTTGTTTTATTCGTATTATTAACGTAATAAAACAGAAACATCTTTTTATATAAAATAGAATACTTTATTAAAGTTATTCTATAAATAAAATATATTATATTTTATTTAAAAGATTTTTCTTTAAATATGGACCGTCAGATTAAAGTAATCAATCTGGACCGTTCATGGATTAGTTACTATGCATTCTATTTTTCTATAAATAGTAGCTCATTCCTTCATTAATTCTTACGAATTCACTGAACTCTAGAGAGAGAAACTATAGAGAGAGAGAAGAAGAGTATTCTGCTACTTAACTACTTCCTTATTTCAGCTCTTCTTTAAAACGGTAAGGGGTGTTATTCTTTCTTATTCATGAAGAGAATTGTTGTTATTCCATTTCTTATTATTCTGTTGGAATAACCTGTATACGCGGTCTACTCTATACTTGGTGACATTCTTCTATTATTCTGTTGAAACATCCTGTCTGTGTGTTTTACACCGGACCTGGTTCCGTTTTTATTATTATTCTGTTGGAACATCCTGTCTGTGTGTTTTACACCAGACCTGGTTCTGTCTTGTTATTATTCTGTTGGAACATCCTGTCTGTGTGTTTTATACCGGACCTGGTTCCATTATTTATTATTCTGTCGGAATATCCTGTCTGTGCGTTTACGCCGGACCTGCTTCCATTATTTATTATTCTGTCGGAATATCCTGTCTGTGCGTTTACGCCGGACCTGGTTCCATTATTAATTATTCTGTTGGAATAACCTGTTTGTGCGGTCTATCGCATGCATGGTGATTTCTTTTGTTATTCCATTCTTTATTGTACTCAGTTGGTTAAGCTTTGACTTCTATACTCCATGAAATTTGTGGAATATCCTTGATAATTGCGTTTCATCCAGTATCTTTTCATGAAAATATTCTTCTAAGCATTCTTGAATTTTACTCCACAAAGCAGTATCATGTTGACAATTTGGACGTTGTTAATTCTTGGATAAATTAATTCTTGAACTTGTTTTATTGAATTCTTATATCATTGTCATCATCCTCATGTTTATAAAATGTTAAAAGTCATCTGTGGCCTGTAGTGCATAGATGGACTTGGTATGATTATGACCAGGGATTATTCGGTATAATCATGACCGTAATGTTACAAATGATGTGGTAAAAGTTCTCATTGGCCCGTAGTGCATTGATGGACAGTTGTTGGCATGATCATGACCATTAATGAATACACAAATATCCTTGGCCGTAGTGCAGGGGTGATTCGATGATGTGGATTATTTTATTAAGCTGAGTCCCAGCGATAACAGTGTTGAAAAACCTTTTAAATCATAAAAGATAGTAGAGTTTATTTTCTACTTGACTCTTTTAATGGATTGCTTGTTCCGCTGCAGTTAAACTTGATGTCTATTATATTTTATCAGTTTAACATTGTTGAAGGCTAATGATAATTTATTCTGCATTATCTTAGTCATAATATTTCTTACTGGGCTAGTTGAGCTCACCCTTTCTTTCACTGTTCTCTTCAGAAAATGAGAACGTAGCTGGGGCAAGTCGGGGAACGGAGTGATGGTTCGAATGATAGTATTAGTTAGTAGTCCTCACTATTCTATGTAATAGTGTGTTAATAAATGTAATGAGGACTCCTTTTGAGTATGAATACTCTCTAGAAGATAATATTTGTATTCAAACTCACAGTTTATGTTTTGTCGTATTGTACACGACAGTTGTATTAGTAAGTTGTATTTGTATTCTGTACTATGTATCTGACGACCCAAGATGGGTGATGTATACCTAATTTTGGTGGCGTCACAGTTGGTATCAGAGCTTAGGGATATGATCCCTGGCTAAGATGTGAGAATAGAACTAGGAGGGGAGAGACGGGGAATTCCTTCGCTAGTATGACCTACCTAAGTTTATTTGCATTGTATTTAATTGGTTGGTCATAATATAAGGATAATATATGACATATCAATTAACTTTTATTTTGTGGCAGTATCTGAAAATGACATCTGAGAATGTTGAGAATAGCAATGGAGCACAGGCGACTGTGGATTCACCACATATCAATAATCAGGATAATGTGCATCAGGAAGGTGACAATCCTCATGCAAACAACAACACTGACCAGATGATGAATGATGGAATGTTCAGAAACTTTATGCAGTTCATGCAACAGTAGGCGAGAGCGGCTCCTGTCCAAAATATAGGTGGAAACACTGAAAACTCTCGGACGGTCACCGCTAAACAGTTCAAGGAGCTGGGACCACCAGAGTTTAAGGGAGAGCCAAAACCACTTATAGCGGAAACATGGATAAAGCAGATTACCAAGATATTTGATGTCTTGGGATGCTCCGAGGAGCAAAAGGTTCCCTTTGCCGCCTTTATGTTGCGAGGAGAGGCAGATTACTGGTGGGAATCGATTAAGCGTACTCAACCTGCCGCACTGAAGATGTCTTGGGAGAAGTTCCAAGAGCTGTTCAATGACAAATACTTTCCCGAAAGTGTTCGTCACATGAAGGAGGTGGAGTTCATCAAATTGGAGCAGAATAATATGACCGTGTCGCAGTATGAGGCTAAATTTGCTGAGTTGTCCCGGTTTGCGTCCCACTTGGTGGATAATGAAGAGCGAATGACGCGAATGTTTTTGCGAGGTTTGAAACCTGAGATACGTCAACATCTTATTTCTCATAAACTGTGTTTGTATTCAGATGTTGTGAATAGGGCTCAGTTAGTGGAGCGCGATAACGAGTCAACGCAACCAAAAGAGAGCAGTCGGCAAAATGATAATACCAGTGAGAGCAGTCATCGAAGCGGTGACAACAAGCGTGAAGGGAATCAACAGGCCAGAAATGGTAACCACTTCGGTGGTAATCAGGGCCAAAACAATAAGAATGGTCATTTCAAGAAGAGGAGATTCAACAATGATGGAAAGACGTCAGCACCGACACCCGTTGTTAAGGAAGGAGAACGACCACCTATCATATGTTTCAAATACGGAGGGGAGGGGCACATCAGTCCAAACTGCGCGATGCCGTCTAAAGCATGTTATAATTGTGGAAGAGAAGGTCATTTAGCTCGATTTTGTCATTTACCAAAAACAAGTTCAGCCAAGATGGAGACACCAAAGGCCGTCCCAGAAAAGTCAAAACCGGTAGTGCAAGGGAGAGCGTTTGTTGTGACCTCCCAGAAAGCAAGGAACCCGAATGAGGTCATCACGGGTAAGCTTATCATAAACTCTAACGAAGTCTATACTTTATTTGATACCGGTTCTACCCATTCTTTTATTTCTCCTACTTGCGCTCATCGATTAAATTTGATTCCGGAGAAATTAGACTTTGACTTGTCTGTTGAAACTCCATTGGGAGAAACCTTCATTACATCCACGATTTATAAGTCTTGTTTGGTTCAAGTTGGTACCCACACATTACCTGTCGATCTTATTTCATTAAAAATACTTGCATTTGACGTGATTCTAGGGATTGATTGGTTAACTACTCATCATGCAAAAATTGATTATTTTCGTAAGGTTGTTAGCTTTCATATTCCTAATCGACCTATTATGCGAATTCAAGCAACCAAACCATTAAAATCAATCGCTGTCATCTCAAGCCATAAAGCTATTCGTTTATTGAAAAACGGATGTCAAGCTTTCTTAGCTCATGTCACGGATCTAAACAAAAATACGTCAGTTTTGAATGATATTTCTATTGTTAATAAATTCCCTGACGTATTCCCTGAAGAACTTCCTGGCCTACCCCCAGAGCGTGAAATTAAATTTTGTATCGACCTTGAACCCGGTACAAAACTCATTTCCAAAGCCCCATATCGAATGGCTCCTATTGAACTTCAGGAGTTAAAGATCCAACTGCAGGAATTGTTAGACATTGGCTTTATTCGTCCTAGTACTTCTCCTTGGGGTGCTCCTGTTCTATTCGTGAAGAAGAAAGATGGAAGTATGCGACTTTGTATTGATTATCGGGAGTTGAATCATGTCACCATCAAAAATAGGTACCCATTGCCACGTATTGATGACCTGTTTGACCAGTTGCAAGGAGCACAATTCTTTTCAAAGATCGATCTTCGTTCTGGATATAATCAGCTGAAGGTTAGAACTGAGGATATTCCAAAGACGGCTTTCAGAACTCGGTACGGGCATTATGAATTCCTAGTCATGTCTTTTGGATTAACTAATGCTCCTGCTGCCTTCATGGATATGATGAACCGGGTATTCAAGGAATATTTGGATCACTTTGTGGTCGTCTTTATTGATGACATCCTTATTTATTCCAAAAGTCGTGAAGATCATGAGAAACACTTGAGGCTGGTACTCCAAAAGCTTCGTGAATACAAGCTTTATGCCAAGTTGAAGAAATGCGAGTTCTGGTTGGAGGAGGTAGCATTCCTTGGACACGTAGTATCAAGTCGTGGAATATCGGTTGACCCGGCAAAGATTGAAGCTATTCAAAGCTGGGAGCAACCTAAATCAGTGACCGAAGTACGTAGCTTTCTTGGTTTAGCTGGTTATTATCGGAGATTCGTGGAAGGATTTTCTCGAATCGCTACTCCATTAACTCAGCTGACTCGGAAAGATACAAAGTTCGGTTGGAGCAAAGAATGTGAGAAGAGTTTTCAAGAACTCAAGAGGAGACTCATTTCAGCACCTGTTCTAACAATACCATCTGGCTCGGAGGGATTTATCATCTACAGTGATGCTTCGAGCAAAGGGTTGGGATGCGTTCTCATGCAACATGAAAAAGTCATAGCCTATGCATCAAGACAACTCAAGGAATATGAGAGAAATTATCCTACTCATGATCTAGAGTTGGCAGCTGTTGTCTTTGCACTTAAAATTTGGAGGCATTACTTGTATGGGGAGAAGGTGGAGATCTTTACGGATCATAAAAGCCTCAAATATTTCTTCACTCAAAAGGAACTCAACATGCGACAACGACGTTGGCTTGAACTGTTGAAAGATTATGATCATACCATTCAATACCATCCTGGAAAAGCGAACGTGGTAGCTGACGCATTGAGTAGAAGATCATATGCAAGTACGAGTGCGATATTGTCAACACAAAGGCCCATTTTGTGTGATTTGCAAAGGATGGAGATAGAGTTAAAGACTCCAGGGACCCATGTGATGATGGCGAATATACGAGTAGAACCGACTTTAATCGATAAAGTTAAAGCTGCTCAAGCTACAGACCTGGAGCTGATGCGTATGAGGAAGAAAGTGCAAGAAGGTGCTATGCCGGAAGCAAGAATCGATGAAGAAGGAATACTTCGAGTCAACTCCAGACTTTGTGTTCCTAACAACCCTGATTTAAAGTATGAAATCATGATGGAGGCGCACAACACACCGTTTGCAATCCATCCTGGAAGTACCAAAATGTATCATGATCTTCGTCATACATTTTGGTGGAGCAATATGAAGAGAGAGATAGCGTTGTTTATCTCAAGGTGTCTAACTTGTCAACGAGTCAAAGCGGAGCATCAAGTACCAAAAGGTCCATTGCAACCACTTGAAATTCCAGAATGGAAGTGGGAGCACATTACCATGGATTTCGTTACCGGTCTTCCTAGGGTTTCTCAAGGTATTGATGCGATTTGGGTCATTGTTGATAGATTGACCAAGTCTGCTCATTTCTTACCGATACGAGAAACTTATACACTTGAACGTCTTGCTCGTATGTACATAAACGAGATTGTAAGACTGCATGGTATGCCAGTATCCATAGTTTCTGACCGAGACCCAAGATTCACTTCACAATTTTGGGTTAGTTTACAAAAAGCTATGGGCACGGATTTACGATTTAGTTCAGCATATCATCCTCAGACGGACGGACAATCAGAGAGGACTATTCAAACTCTTGAAGATCTATTAAGACTCTGTGTCTTTGACTTCAAGGGAAGTTGGGACAAGTTCTTACCATTGGTGGAGTTTTCCTACAACAACAGTTATCAAACAAGTATTGGCATGGCTCCATTCGAAGCATTGTATGGAAGAAAATGTCGTTCTCCAGTATGCTGGGATGAGGTGGGTGAAGCAACGTTGTTGGGACTGGAGTTGGTACGTATGACTACAGAAAAGATTCAAACGATCCGACAACGTATAAAAACCTCACAAGATCGACAAAAGAGTTATGCTGATCTTCATCGAAAGGACGTGGAATTTGATGTAGGAGATCATGTGTTCTTACGTGTTGCTCCATGGAAAGGAGTTACGAGATTTAGAAAGAGAGAAAAGCTCAATCCTCGATTCATCGGTCCATTTTTAATCCTCGATCGAGTAGGAACTGTGGCTTATAGACTCGCTTTACCGCCAAGTATGTCTCGTGTTCATAACGTTTTTCACATATCCATGTTACGCAAATATGTGGAAGACCCGAACCACATTATTGAGTTAGAACCGGACGAAATAGCGGAGGATTTGACGTATGAAGAAGTTCCTGTTCAAATCTTGGATAAAAAGGAACATATTCTACGCTCCAAGGTTATACCTCAAGTCAAAGTTTTGTGGAGAAATCACGATGTTGAGGAAATGACTTGGGAGTTAGAATTTGAAATGAAATCAAGGTATCCTTACCCCTTTGACATACTAGGTACGTACCCTAATTTCGAGGGCGAAATTTCATAAGAAGGGGAGGTTGTAAGACCCCAACTTTTATAAATAAAGATGAATTTTCTATAAATATCATTTTTGAATATTATGGAGTTAATTTGATATAATGTTATAGTTGTGGGTAATATTTATAAATTTTGCAAAATACGAAAGTTGTTATATAATATTCGATTGGTCGGGGAATATTCGTTTTAACAAGGAATATTCGTACAACGACACAATCATTGGTGGACCCCACAACGAAATTATTGTCGGATTGAGAAAACGACAAAAATATTTTATTAAAAATAACGGCGAAAGTTTTACCATTGTTACTGTTGAACTACTCGGTAGTAAAAGTACAGTAATACGTGTGGTTGCATAGTAGCACACGATATTGATTATTAATGCTTATGTGAGAAGTCACTCAGTTTGATTCAATTATTGTCAGTTAATAATATGAATTATTTAGCGATAATGACGTTTTGTTTTATTCGTATTATTAACGTAATAAAACAGAAACATCTTTTTATATAAAATAGAATACTTTATTAAAGTTATTCTATAAATAGAATATATTATATTTTATTTAAAAGATTTTTCTTTAAATATGGACCGTCAGATTAAAGTAATCAATCTGGACCGTTCATGGATTAGTTACTATGCATTCTATTTTTCTATAAATAGCAGCTCATTCCTTCATTATTTCTTACGAATTCACTGAACTCTAGAGAGAGAAACTATAGAGAGAGAGAAGAAGAGTATTCTGCTACTTAACTACTTCCTTATTTCAGCTCTTCTTTAAAATGGTAAGGGGTGTTATTCTTTTTTATTCATGAAGAGAACTGTTGTTATTCCATTTCTTATTATTCTGTTGGAATAACCTGTATACGCGGTCTACCCTATACTTGGTGACATTTTTCTATTATTCTGTTGGAACATCCTGTCTGTGTGTTTTACACCGGACCTGGTTCCGTTTTTATTATTATTCTGTTGGAACATCCTGTCTGTGTGTTTTACACCAGACCTGGTTCCGTCTTGTTATTATTCTGTTGGAACATCCTGTCTGTGTGTTTTACACCGGACCTGGTTCCATTATTTATTATTCTGTCGGAATATCCTGTCTGTGTGTTTACGCCGGACCTGATTCCATTATTTATTATTCTGTCGGAATATCCTGTCTGTGCGTTTACGCCGGACCTGGTTCCATTATTTATTATTCTATCGGAATATCCTGTCTGTGCGTTTACGCCGGACCTGGTTCCATTATTAATTATTCTGTTGGAATAACCTGTTTGTGCGGTCTATCGCATGCATGGTGATTTCTTTTGTTATTCCATTCTTTATTGTACTTAGTTGGTTAAACTTTGACTTCTATACTCCATGAAATTTGTGGAATATCCTTGATAATTGTGTTTCATCCAGTATCTTTTCATGAAAATATTCTTCTAAGCATTCTTGAATTTTACTCCACAAAGCAGTATCATGTTGACAATTTGGACGTTGTTAATTCTTGGATAAATTAATTCTTGAACTTGTTTTATTGAATTCTTATATCATTGTCATCATCCTCATGTTTATAAAATGTTAAAAGTCATCTGTGGCCTGTAGTGCATAGATGGACTTTGTATGATTATGACCAGGGATTATTCGGTATAATCATGACCGTAATATTACAAATGATGTGGTAAAAGTCCTCATTGGCCCGTAGTGCATTGATGGACAGTTGTTGGCATGATCATGACCATTAATGAATACACGAATATCCTTGGCCGTAGTGCAGGGGTGATTCGATGATGTGGATTATTTTATTAAGTTGAGTCCCAGCGATAACAGTGTTGAAAAACCTTTTAAATCATAAAAGATAGTAGAGTTTATTTTCTACTTGACTCTTTTAATGGATTGCTTGTTCCGCTGCAGTTAAACTTGATGTCAATTATATTTTATCAGTTTAACATTGTTGAAGGCTAATGATAATTTATTCTGCATTATCTTAGTCATAATATTTCTTACTGGGCTAGTTGAGATCACCCTTTCTTTCACTGTTCTCTTCAGGAAATGAGAACGTAGCTGGGGAAAGTCGGAGAACGGAGTGATGGTTCGAATAATAGTATTAGTTAGTAGTCCTCACTATTCTATGTAATAGTGTGTTAATAAATGTAATGAGGACTCCTTTTGAGTATGAATACTCTCTAGAAGATAATATTTGTATTCAAACTCACAGTTTATGTTTTGTCGTATTGTACACGATAGTTGTATTAGTAAGTTGTATTTGTATTCTGTACTATGTATCTGACGACCCAAGATGGGTGATGTATACCTAATTTTGGGGGCGACACACTAATTGCGCGCTAGTAAGGAGAAATCCTTATTGGAAAGCCCCCTCTTTCCCGGGAACGGCCTGGTTGTTATAAATGTGATTCTGTAATATTATTTGTGAATAATTAATTATTGATTCATATGATAAGGAAATATTTATTTTATGTGGATATAAATGAGGGATATATTTTTGTGGTTAAAAATGAAGGAGTTAATGTTGAGGTTTTTATCAGTATTTTTGTCGGAATGGAGGTATTAAAAATCAGGGGTTTTGAGATATTTTGCGGGGGTTATAATTTTTAATCCGACCGTTGGATCGTTGTAATTTTTGGATATATTATACATATATAAGTTGAGTATATGTCCACAAATTTTGAACCGTTAAAAATGAACGTATGATTTATTATGAATTTTACGAGATGACTGGTTCAGAAATTGTTGAATTTTCGGAGTTTATCATTTTGATGGAAAATTCAAGAATTGGTGGGCTCCACTCTTGGTTGGTGAAGAAATGTGCTGAGATTTTTATTCAAATGTGGTGGGTGGGAATAGTAGCATGTAAAGCCATCAGGTTGCAGGTTAAGTCTGCTTCGGCGTGCTAACATTTTCCTATAAATAGAGGGCTAAGTTAGAATTGAAAATCACACCAGAAACAAGTTTTCTCTCTTTCTCTCTCTAGATTATTGAGTGTATTTTGTGAGTACTTAGATACTTTGAGAGTTTCTATTCATCAGAGCAAGTTTCTTTCAGCCTTATACTGGTATTCCGACCAGAAGTACTGATATTTTGAGGTAAGGGATATTATTTTCTTCTTAATGATATTATTTTCTTCAATATCATTATGCTGAAATATTGATATGAGTTTTTTTATCAAATTTGGAACTTTTTGTGTCGGGGTTACTATTCACGTATACGGCACTATTCACGTATACGGTACTATTCACGAATACGGCACTATTCACCGAAAAATAAAAATTTTCCCTTTTTGTCCAAGATGTCTATTATGGTTACTATCTTTGATTGTATCCATGTTTTGATCTTTATTTTTGAATTCTGGTTCACAATTGATTATTATGAAGTATTATTGATCTTGGATAAACTGTTATACGAATCCCTACTATTTGTCCTTCTGTCTCACTGGATTCGTTCTCTTTAAGATATTTTTCATCATCCTCAGTCCTAAATGATGATATTACTGAATATCTTTGGCCTGTAGTGCAAAGATGTATGATTACTTGATGAATATCTTTGGCCTGTAGTGCAAAGATGAACAGGTGTTGAGATGAACATGACTGACAGGTGATACAAATGAATATCTTTGGCCTGTAGTGCAAAGAAGAATATTTGGATAAAGATGAATATTAATTGATGTTACAGGGATAAAATATTGATGATGGACTTTTAAATCTTAGAAGATAGTAGAATTCTTTCTCTACTTGACTCTTCTAATGGTTTGCTGTTTCCGCTGCAATTGTTGATCTAAAACTTGTTATCGATTATATTCTATCAGATTTTTCCCTGTTGAAGAGTAATGATAATTTGTTGTATATTATCTTAGTCATAATATTCTTTACTGGGCTAGTTGAGCTCACCCTTTTTCTTTTTGTTCCATTTTTCTTCTTAGGAGGTGAGAACATAGCAGGATCTAGTCGGGGTATGGAGTGATGGTTCTAGAAAGATGTATTAGCAGTCCTCACTATTTCTGTAAAATAGTGTTTGAACAATTGTAATGAAGACTTATTTTAGTGTGGATATTGTCTAGAAGACAATATTTGTATTTAAACTCACAGTATGTGTTGTCGTATTTTGCACGACAATTGTATTATTGAAGTTGTAGTTTGCTTTTTGTACCATGTATTTGGCAACTCAGAATGGGTGTTGTATACCTATTTTGGGGGCGTCACAGTTGGTATCAGAGCTTAGGGATATGATCCCTGGCTGAGATGTGAGACAAAAACTAGGAGGGGAGAGACGGAGAATTCCTTCGCTAGTATGACCTGACTAAGTTTATTTGGTGTTTATTTGGTCGGTCAGAGTATAGTGATAATATGTGACATGTTAATTAACCCTTGTTTTGTGGCAGTATTTAAGAATGGCAGCTGAGAACATTAATAATGGAGTAAATCAGACCGTGGAGACACCTTTGATCACCACCCAGGGGAACGTGCAACAGGAAGGCAATATTCCTCCTGTAAATAACGTTACCGAGCAAACGATGAATGATGAAATGTTTAGGAGCTTTTTGCAGTTCATGCAAAATCAGACGAGGGAGACTCGTGTGCAGAATACGGGTGGAAATGATAACAACGCGCGGTTTGTCACAGCTAAGCAGTTCAAAGAATTGGGACCACCAGAATTTAAGGGAAAGCCGGATCCGATCATGGCGGAAACGTGGGTCAAGCAAATTACCAAGATATTCGATGTCTTGGGATGCACGGAGGAACAGAAGGTTCCATTCGCCACCTTAATGTTCCGCGGTGAGGCAGACTACTGGTGGGAGTCTGTGAAGCGTACCCAGCCTGACGCACTCAACATGTCCTGGGAAGCATTTCAAAAATTGGTCAATGACAAGTACTTTCCTGAAAGTATTCATCATATGAAGGAGGTGGAGTTTATCAGACTGGAACAAATCAACATGACGGTGTCCCAGTATGAGGCGAAGTTTGCAGAGTTATCCAGGTTTGCACCTCATTTGGTCGAAAATGAGGAACGAATGACAAGAATGTTTCTGAGAGGTCTAAAACCCGAGATTCGGCAGTATCTTATCTCTCATAAATTTTCTTTATATTCAGATGTTGTAAACAGGGCTCAATTATTAGAGCGAGATAATGAGTATGTGCAACCGAGGGACCACAACCAGGGTCATACTGGTGGCGGCAGTCATCGAAGCAATGAAAACCAGCAGGGAGAAAAACATTCGGACAAAAGCGGTAACCACTCTGGTGGTAATCGTGGTCGTGATAATAGAAGGAGAGAGTCGGGAGGAGATTTCAAGAAGAGAAGGTACAACAATGATAACGTGAAGACGTCAGCACAAACATCAACTGTTTCTAGGGGAGGAGAACGACCATCGGTCGTATGTTACAAATGTGGGAAAGAGGGACATATCAGCCCAAACTGCCCACAACAATCTAAGGTATGTTATAACTGTGGAAAGGAGGGTCATATAGCTCGAGAGTGTTCTGTAGAAAAACCATATTCAGTGGGGATGGTGACTCCAAAAGTTGTCCCGGATAAGTCGAAATCAGCGGTTCCTGGAAGAGCGTTTGTCGTGACTGCCCAAAACGCGAGGAACCCGAACGAAGGTATAACGGGTTAGTTAATTATAAATTCTTGTGAAGTTTATACCTTATTAGATACCGGTTCTACCCATTCTTTTATCTCTCCTGCTTGTGCTTAACGTTTAAACTTGACTCCGGAGAAATTGGACTTTAACTTATCTGTTGGAACTCCGTTGGGTGAAACCTTCGTTACACCTACAGTTTATAAATCTTGCATGATCCAAGTTGGCACTATCACATTACCTGTTGATCTTATCTCTTTAAAGATACTTGCTTTTGATGTGATTTTAGGAATTGATTGGTTAACCACTCATCATGCTAAAATTGATTATTTTCGTAAGGTTGTTAGTTTTCATATTCCTAACCAACCTGTTATGCGAATTCAAGCAACCAAACCACTAAAATCAATCGCTGTCATACCAAGCCATAAAGCCATTCGTTTATTGAAAAACGGATGTCAAGCTTTTTTAGCCCATGTCATGGACTTGAACAAAAATACGTCAGATTTGAATGATATTTCTGTTGTTAGTGAATTTCCTGACGTATTTCGTGAAGAATTTCCTGGCCTAACCCAGAGTGTGATATTGAATTTTTATATTGATCTTCAACCCGATACAAAACCTATTTCTAAAATCTCATATTGAATAGCTCCTATTGAACTTCAGGAGTTAAAAACCCAACTATAGAAGTTGGTACCCGAGCCTCTATCTGCTGACTTCCTTTGTGGAATGCACCAAAGCCAGACTCTCCGTAAGGGACTCTATATTTGTGTGGTGGTAAAATAATAGGTGCCATTGTGACATGCTATCCAAGATTGGGATATGAATCACAATTGAGAGCAACCGAAGTCGGTGACCAAAGTACGTAGCTTTCTGGGCTTAGCTGGTTACTATCGGAGATTCGTGGAAGGATTTTCTCGAATCGCTACTCCGTTAACTTAGCTAACTCAGAAAGATACACAATTCGTATGGAGCGAGGAATGCGAGAAGATTTTCCAAGAACTCAAGAGGAGACTCATTTCGGCACCTGTTCTGACAATACCATCTGGTTCGGATGGATTTGTTATCTACAACGATGCTTCAGGCAAAGGGTTAGGATGTGTTCTCATGCAACATGGAAAAGTCATAGCCTATGCCTCACGACAACTCAAAGAATATGAGAGGAATTATCCTACTCATGATTTGGAGTTGGCAGCAGTCGTTTTTGCGTTGAAGATCTGGAGACACTACTGGTATGGGGAGAAAGTGGAGATCTATACAGATCATAAAAGCCTCAAATATTTCTTCACCCAAAAGGAACTCAACATGCGGCAGCGACGTTGGCTCGAGCTGTTGAAAGATTACGATCATACCATCCAATATCATCCTGGAAAAGCAAACGTAGTAGTTGACGCATTGAGTAGAAGATCATATGCGGGTACGAGTGCAATGTTGTTAACACAAAGACCCATTTTGTATGACTTGCAAAGGATGGAGATAGAGATGAAGGCTCCAAGTACCCACATGATGATATCAAATATACGAGTAGAACCGACTTTAATCGATAAAGTTAAAGCTGCTCAAGCTACGGACATGGAGTTGATACGTATGAAGAAGAAAGTGCAAGAAGGTGCTATTCCAGAAGCAAGAATCGATGAAGAAGGAATACTTCGAGTCAACTCCAGACTTTGTGTTCCTAACGATTTTGACTTGAAGCATAGAATAATGATGGAGGCACACAACACACCGTTTGTAATCCATCCTGGGAGTACCAAAATGTATCACGATCTTCGACATACATTTTGGTGGAGCAATATGAAAAGAGAGATCGCAGAGTTTATCTCGAGATGTTTAACTTGTCAACGTGTAAAAGCGGAGCATCAAGTGCCAAATGGTCCATTGCAACCACTTGAGATTCCGAAATGGAAGTGGGAACACATTACCATGGATTTCGTTACAGGTCTTCCCAAGGTTTCTCAAGGCATAGATGCGATTTGGGTTATTGTTGATAGATTAACCAAGTCTGCTCATTTCTTACCGATACGTGAGACTTATTCCCTTGAACGTCTTACTAGTATGTATGTGAACAAGATTGTGAGATTGTATGGCATGCCAGTATCCATAGTTTTGGATCGTGACCCAAGATTCACTTCACGATTTTGGGTTAGCTTGCAGAAAGCTATGGGCACGGATTTACGATTCAGTTCGACATACCATCCTCAAACGGATGGACAATGTAAGACCCCAACTTATTAATGAATAAAATCAAATTTTCTCTAAATATTATTGTGAATAATAAGGGGTTAATTTGATATAATACTTTGGTTATGGGTGAAATGTGCAAATTTTGCAAAATAAGCAAGTGGTTATAAAATATTTATTTTGTCGGGGAATATTCGTTTGGTCGTGGAATATTCTTGCTGTCGGGAAATATTCGTATGACGGCGCAGCCTTGTGTGGGCCCCATAACGAAAAGCGATTGGATGAAGAAAATAACAAGTAGAAGTTATTTATAAATAACGGCGTAGTTGTTACCGTTAATACTGTTGGAATACCCGGTGGTTAAAATACAGTAGCACACGGTATTGCACCAATTATTGATTCTTACGTAAGAAGACACTACTCAATAATTGTTACAGTAGTTATTATTCAATATTTTATTTTATTAATTCAATAATTGTTGCGTTGATATTTTATATTATTGTTATTTCAATAATTGTTGATGCACAGTATTTTCCATTATCAGATCAATAATTCATATTATTTGAATAATATTAGTAGATAACATTATTGGCAATGTCTAGAAAGTTCTATCTAAGGAGAGGTTTGGTCATCTAATTGCGCGCCAGTAAGGAGAAATCCTTATTGGAAAGCCCCTTCTTTCCTGGGAACGGCCTGGTTGTCATAAATGTGATTCTGTAATATTATTTGTGAATAATTAATTATTGATTCATATGATAAGGAAATATTTATTTTATGTGGATATAAATGAGGGATATATTTTTGTGGTTACAAATGAAGGAGTTAATGTTGATGTTTTTATCAGTATTTTTGTCGGAATGGAGGTATTAAAAATCAGGGTTTTTGAGATATTTTGCGGGGGTTATAATTTTTAATCCGACCGTTGGATCGTGGTAATTTTTGGATATGTTATACATATATAAGTTAAGTATATGTCCACAAATTTTGAACCGTTAAAAATGAACGTATGATTTATTATGAATTTTACGAGATGACTGATTCAGAAATTGTTGAATTTTTGGAGTTTATCATTTTGATGAAAAATTCAAGAATTGGTGGGCCCCACTCTTGGTTGGTGAAAAAATGTGCTGAGATTTTTATTCAAATGTGGTGGGTGGGAATAGTAGTAGGTAAAGCCATCAGGTTGCAGGTTAAGTCTGCTTCGGCGTGCTAACATTTTCCTATAAATAGAGGGCTAAGTTAGAATTGAAAATCACACCAGAAATAAGTTTTCTCTCTTTCTCTCTCTAGATTATTGAGTGTATTTTGTGAGTATTTAGATACTTTGAGAGTTTCTATTCATCAGAGCAAGTTTCTTTCAGCCTTATACCGGTATTCCGACCAGAAGTACTGATATTTTGAGGTAAGGGATATTATTTTCTTCTTAATGATATTATTTTCTTCAATATCATTATGCTGAAATATTGATATGAGTTTTTATCAAATTTGGAACTTTTTGTGTCGGAGTTACTATTCACGTATACGACACTATTCACGTATACGGTACTATTCACGAATACGGCACTATTCACCGAAAAATAAAAATTTTCCCTTTTTGTCCAAGATGTCTATTATGGTTACTATCTTTGATTGTATCCATGTTTTGATCTTTATTTTTGAATTTTGCTTCATAATTGATTATTATGAAGTATTATTGATCTTGGATAAACTGTTATACGAATCCCTACTATTTGTCCTTCTGTCTCACTGGATTCGTTCTCTTTAAGATATTTTTCATCATCCTCAGTCCTAAATGATGATATTACTGAATATCTTTGGCCTGTAGTACAAAGATGTATGATTACTTGATGAATATCTTTGGCCTGTAGTGCAAAGATGAACAGGTGTTGAGATGAACATGACTGACAGGTGATACAAATGAATATCTTTGGCCTGTAGTGCAAAGATGAATATTTGGATAAAGATGATTATTAATTGATGTTACAGGGATAAAATATTGATGATGGACTTTTAAATCTTAGAAGATAGTAGAATTCTTTCTCTACTTGACTCTTCTAATGGTTTGCTGTTTCCGCTGCAGTTGTTGATCTAAAACTTGTTGTCGATTATATTCTATCAGATTTTTCCCTGTTGAAGACTATCGATAATTTGTTATATATTATCTTAGTCATAATATTCTTTATTGGGCTAGTTGAGCTCACCCTTTTCTTTTTTGTTCCATTTTTCTTCTCAGGAGGTGAGAACATAACAGGATCTAGTCGGGGTATGGAGTGATGGTTCTAGAAAGATGTTTTAGCAGTCCTCACTATTTCTGTAAAATAGTGTTTGAATAATTGTAATGAGGATTTATTTGAGTGTGGATATTGTCCAGGAGACAATATTTGTATTTAAACTCACAGTATGTGTTGTCGTATTTTGCACGACAATTGTATTATTGAACTTATAGTTTGCTTTCTGTACCATGTATTTGGCGACTCAGAATGGGTGTTGTATACCTATTTTGGGGGCGTCACAGACAATCAAAGAGGACTATTCAAACTCTTGAAGATCAATTAAGACTCTGTGTCCTAGATCTCAAAGGGAGTTGGAATAAGTACCTACCATTGGTGGAATTCTTCTACAACAACAGTTATCAGGCGAGCATAGGTGTGGCTCCATTAGAGGCGTTGTATGGAAGAAAATGTCGTTCTCCAGTATGCTGGGACGAGGTGGGTAAAGCAACATTGTTGGGACCAGAGTTGGTACGCATGATTACAAAGAAGATCCAAACGATTCGACAACGTATACAAATGGCACAGGATCGACAAAAGAGTTATGCGGATCCTCATCGGAAGGACGTGGAATTTAATATTGGGGATCATGTATTGTTAAGTGTTGCACCATGGAAGGGAGTTACAAGATTTGGGAAGAGAGGAAAGCTCAATCCAAGATTTGTTGGTCCATTTGAGATTCTTGAGCGAATAGGAAATGTGGCATATAGACTCGCATTACCTCCAAACATGTCTCGTGTTCATAATATTTTTAATATATCTATGCTTCGTAAATTTGTTAAAGACCCGAACCACATTATTGAGTTAGAACCAGACGAGATAGCTGAAGATTTAATGTACGAGGAGGCACCTGTTAAGATCTTGGATAGGAAAGAGCATGTCCTCCGCACAAAGGTAATACCACAAGTTAAGATTTTGTGGAGAAACCATGCTATTGAAGAAATGACCTGGGAGTTGGAATCAGAAATGAAAGCGAGGTATCCTCACCTTTTCGAAATATCAGGTACGTACGTCAATTTCGAGGACGAAATTTCATAAGGAGGGGAGGTTGTAAGACCCCAGCTTATTAATGAATAAAATCAAATTTTCTCTAAATATTATTGTGAATAATAAGGGGTTAATTTGATATAATACTTTGGTTATGGGTGAAATGTGCAAATTTTATAAAATAAGCAAATGGTTATAAAATAATCATTTTGTCGGCGAATATTCGTTTGGTCGTGGAATATTCTTGCTGTCGGGGAATATTCGTACGACGGCGCAGCCTTGTGTGGGCCCCAAAACGAAAAGCGATTGGATAAAGAAAACGACAAGTATAAGTTATTTATAAATAACGTCGTAGTTGTTACCGTTAGTAATGTTAGAATACCCGGTGGTTAAAATACAGTAGCACACGGTATTGCACCAATTATTGATTCTTACATAAGAAGGAACTACTCAATAATTGTTACAGTAGTTATTGTTCAATATTTTATTTTATTGATTCAATAATTGTTGCGTTGATATTTTATATTATTGTTGTTTCAATAATTGTTGCTGCACAGTATTTTCCATTATCATATCAATAATTCATATTATTTGAATAATATTATTAGATAACATTATTGGCAATGTCTAGAAAGTTCTGTCTAAGGAGAGGTTTGGTCATCTAATTGCGCGCCAGTAAGGAGAAATCCTTATTGGAAAGCCCCCTCTTTCTTGGGAACGGCCTGGTTGTTATAAATGTGATTCTGTAATATTATTTGTGAATAATTAATTATTGATTCATATGATAAGGAAATATTTATTTTATGTGGATATAAATGAGGGATATATTTTTGTGGTTAAAAATGAAGGAGTTAATGTTGAGGTTTTTATCAGTATTTTTGTCGGAATGGAGGTATTAAAAATCAGGATTTTTGAGATATTTTGCGGGGGTTATAATTTTTAATCTGACCGTTGGATCGTGGTAATTTTTGGATATGTTATACATATATAAGTTGAATATATGTCCACAAATTTTGAACCGTTAAAAATGAACGTATGATTTAATATGAATTTTACGAGATGACTGGTTCAGAAATTATAGAAGTTGCAAAATTTGTCATTTTGGTGGAAAATTCTAGAATTGGTGGGCCCCACTCTTGGTTGGTGAAGAAATGTACTGAGATTTTTATTCAAATGTGGTGGGTGAGAATAGTAGCAGGTAAAGCCATCAGGTTGCAGGTTAAGTCTGCTTCGGCGTGCTAACATTTTCCTATAAATAGAGGGCTAAGTTAGAATTAAAACTCACACCAGAAACAAGTTTTCTCTCTTTATCTCTCTAGATTATTGAGTGTATTTTGTGAGTATTTAGATACTTTGAGAGTTTCTATTCATCAGAGCAAGTTTCTTTCAGCCTTATACTGGTATTCCGACCAGAAGTACTGATATTTTGAGGTAAGGGATATTATTTTCTTCTTAATGATATTATTTCTTCAATATCATTATGCTGAAATATTGATATGAGTTTTTATCAAATTTGGAACTTTTTGTGTCGGGGTTACTATTCACGTATACGACACTATTCACGTATACGGTACTATTCACGAATATGGCACTATTCACCGAAAAATAAAATTTTCCCCTTTTGTCCAAGATGTCTATTATGGTTACTATCTTTGATTGTATCCATGTTTTGATCTTTATTTTTGAATTCTGCTTCACAATTGATTATTATGAAGTATTATTGATCTTGGATAAACTGTTTTACGAATCCCTACTATTTGTCCTTCTGTCTCACTGGATTCGTTCTCTTTAAGATATTTTTCATCATCCTCAATCCTAAATGATGATATTACTGAATATCTTTGGCATGTAGTGCAAAGATGTATGATTACTTGATGAATATCTTTGGCCTGTAGTGCAAAGATGAACCGGTGTTGAGATGAACATGACTGACAGGTGATACAAATGAATATTTTTGGCTTGTAGTGCAAAAATGAATATTTGGATAAAGATGATTATTAATTGATGTTACAGGGATAAAATATTGATGATGGACTTTTAAATCTTAGAAGATAGTAGAATTCATTCTCTACTTGACTCTTCTAATGGTTTGTTGTTTCCGCTGCAGTTGTTGATCTAAAACTTGTTGTCGATTATATTCTATCAGATTTTTCTCTGTTGAATACTAATGATAATTTGTTGTATATTATCTAGTCATAATATTCTTTATTGGGCTAGTTGAGCTCACCCTTTTCCTTTTTGTTCCATTTTTCTTCTCAGGAGGTGAGAACATAGCAGGATCTAGTCGGGGTATGGAGTGATGGTTCTAGAAAGATGTATTAGCAGTCCTCACTATTTCTGTAAAATAGTGTTTGAATAATTGTAATGAGGACTTATTTGAGTGTGGATATTGTCTAGAAGACAATATTTGTATTTAAACTCACAGTATGTGTTGTCGTATTTTGCACGACAATTGTATTATTGAAGTTGTAGTTTGCTTTTTGTACCATGTATTTGGCGACTCAGAATGGGTGTTGTATACCTATTTTGGGGGCGTCACACACGTTTCCGCCATGATCGGATCCGGCTTTCCCTTAAATTCTGGTGGTCCCAATTCTTTGAACTGCTTGGCTGTGACAAACTGCGCGTTGTTATCATTTCCACCTGTATTCTGCACACGAGTCTCCCTCGTCTGATTTTGCATGAACTGCAAAAAGCTCCTAAACATTCCATCATTCATCGTTTGCTCGGTAACGTTGTTTACAGGAGGAATATTGCCTTCCTGTTGCACGTTTCCCTGGGTGGTGATCAAAGGTGTCTCCACGGTATGATTTACTCCATTATTAACGTTCTCAGCTGCCATTCTTAAATACTGCCATAAAACAAGGGTTAATAGTCATGTCATATATTATCCCTATACTCTGACCGACCAAATAAACACCAAATAAACTTAGTCAGGTCATACTAGCGAAGGAATTCTCCGTCTCTCCCCTCCTAGTTCTTGTCTCACATCTCAGCCAGGGATCATATCCCTAAGCTCTGATACCAACTGTTACACCCCCAAAATAGGTATACAACACCCATTCTGAGTCGCCAAATACATGGTACAGAAAGCAAACTACAACTTCAATAATACAATTGTCGTGCAAAATACAACAACACATACTGTGAGTTTAAATACAAATATTGTCTTCTGGACAATATCCACACTCAAATAAATCCTCATTACAATTATTCAAATACTATTTTACAGAAATAGTGAGGACTGCTAAAACATCTTTCTAGAACCATCACTCCATACCCCGACTAGATCCTGCTATGTTCTCACCTCCTTAGAAGAAAAAATGGAACAAAAAGAAAAAGGGTGAGCTCAACTAGCCCAGTAAAGAATATTATGACTAAGATAATATACAACAAATTATCGTTAGTCTTCAACAGGGAAAAAAATCTGATAGAATATAATCGACAACAAGTTTTAGATCAACAACTGCAGCGAAAACAGCAAACCATTAGAAGAGTCAAGTAGAGAAAGAATTCTACTATCTTCTAAGATTTAAAAGTCCATCATCAATATTTTATCCCTGTAACATCAATTAATAATCATCTTTATCCAAATATTCATCTTTGCACTACAGGCCAAAGATATTCATTTGTATCACCTGTCAGTCATGTTCATCTGAACACCTGTTCATCTTTGCACTACAGGCCAAAGCTATTCATTAAGTAATCATACATATTTGCACTACAGGCCAAAGATATTCAGTAATATCATCATTTAGGACTGAGGATGATGAAAAATATCTTAAAGAAAACGAATCCAGTGAGACAGAAGGACAAATATTAGGGATTCGTATAACAGTTTATCCAAGATCAATAATACTTCATAATAATCAATTGTAAAGCAGAATTCAAAAATAAAGATCAAAACATGGATACAATCAAAGATAGTAACCATAATAGACATCTTGGACCAAAAAGAGAAAATTTTATTTTTTGGTAAATAGTGCCGTATACGTGAATAGTGTCGTATACGTGAATAGTAATCCCGACACAAAAAGTTCCAAATTTGATAAAAACTCATATCAATATTTCAACATAATGATATTGAAAAAAATAATATCATTTAAGAAGAAAATAATATCCCTTACCTCAAAATATCAGTACTTCTGGTCGGAATACCGATATAAGGCTGAAAGAAACTTACTCTGATGAATAGAAACTCTCAAAGTATCTAAATACTCATAAAATATACTCAATAATCTAGAGAGAGAAAGAGAGAAAACTTGTTTCTGGTGTGATTTTCAATTCTAACTTAGCCCTCTATTTATAGGAAAATGTTAGCACGCCGAAGCAGACTTAACCTACAACCTGATGGCTTTACCTGCTACTATTCCCACCCACCCCATTTGAATAAAAATCTCAGTACATTTCTTTACCAACTAAGAGTGGGGCCCACCAATTCTAGAATTTTCCACCAAAATGACAAATTTCGCAACTTCTATAATTTCTGAACCAGTAATCTCGTAAAATTCATATTAAATCATACGTTCATTTTTAACGGTTCAAAATTTGTGGACATATACTCAACTTATATATGTATAACATATCCAAAAATTACCACGATCCAACGGTCGGATTAAAAATTATAACCCCCGCAAAATATCTCAAAAACCCTGATTTTTAATACCTCCATTCCGACAAAAATACTGATAAAAACCTCAACATTAACTCCTTCATTTTTAACCACAAAAATATATCCCTCATTTATATCCACATAAAATAAATATTTCCTTATCATATGAATCAATAATTAATTATTCATAAATAATATTACAGAATCACATTTATAACAACTAGGCCGTTCCCAGGAAAGAGGGGGCTTTCCAATAAGGATTTCTCCTTACTGGCGCGCAATTAGATGACCAAACCTCTCCTTAGACAGAACTTTCTAGACATTGCCAATAATGTTACCTAATAATATTATTCAAATAATATGAATTATTGATCTGATAATAGAAAATACTGTGCAGCAACAATTATTGAAACAACAATAATATAAAATATCAACGCAACAATTATTAAATCAATAAAATAAAATATTGAACAATAACTACTGTAACAATTATTGAGTAGTGCCTTCTTACATAAGAATCAATAATTGGTGCAATACCGTGTGCTACTGTATTTTAACCACCGGGTATTCCAACAGTATTAACGGTAACAACTACGCCGTTATTTATAAATAACTTATACTTATCGTTTTCTTTATCCAATCGCTTTTCGTTATGGGGCCCACACAAGGCTGCGCTGTCGTACGAATATTCTCCGACAGCAAGAATATTCCACGACCAAACGAATATTCCCCGACAAAATGATTATTTTATAACCACTTGCTTATTTTGCAAAATTTGCACATTTCACCCATAACCAAAGTATTATATCAAATTAACCCCTTATTATTCACAATAATATTTAGAGAAAATTTGATTTTATTCATTAATAAGTTGGGGTCTTACAATTATGGACTATTGACCAATGTGATTGGATTTTATTTTAGTTGGATGCATGAATGTATGAGTTTTATTAAATGGGGTCTGCGTACCTCGTCTTCTCTAATTTTTCTTAATGTAAATTCTATCTTCCTCCTATGTACTTCCCCTTGACTGCTGATCAAGGTTTCTATTTATTTTAAAATAGTTTTATAATAGGAATAGTTAGAATTAATTTTGAAGAATTGGAGATCAAGGAGCAAGGAGCGCTTGAAGACCCGTTTGTAATGGAGCCCGGGTTTAAATGTAATAGTTATATTTAAATATTAATTCTTGCACCCCTAGGGTTTGACCTTTTGGTTCACTTGGTGGCTCTAGTGAAGCAAACTAGAATAAAAGTCCATAATCAATCTGGGTAGAATATAGTATTCTATATGTGCATGCTTATACTATATATATATATATATATATATATATATATATATATATATATATATATATATATTATATTATGCAAACATGCTTCGCATGTTCATTAGTATGACGCATATTTTATATATATATATATGCATGCGCGCTAAACAAGATGAGACAAATTAATAACAAATCCCTCAAATATTTTATATTAAGTTGTAACGTTCAAAGATATTTGGAATATCGAACGTCGCCTTCTAGCATGATAGAAACAATTGAGTATTGAATATTTAATATGAGTTTGTTGTGCACACACAAGACAAGTATTAAATATTTAAGATGTTATTTTTATTACATATGATGTTTATAAGGAATTGAACATTACTGCTTTGTTGTGCACACACAAGGGTTGTAGTTTTCTCTTCACTTATATGGAAATGTTGGGTCTGACTTAACTTAAATCATTTTAGTTTGGATGTGCACACACTTGACCATTATGATTTAAGAGGCAAAATACAAGGAGTTACATAGTTGATGTAATTGACAAGAGTTGTCTACCTATTTATTTATATATAGTTTGTTGTGCACGCACAAGGCAATATACATTTGAAATGGGATCCTTATTCTCACTCGCAAATCTTTAATTTGATTTTGCCGAACTATATAAGTGAGGGTAATATAGTTTGAATAAAATAGTGGGAGATACCAATTTAAAACAAGACCTAATTTATTTGGGTAATTAATAAAAGAATGTATGTTAAAATGTTGTTAATTATAAATTCATTTACAGAATTTTACAATGTCTAAATTACTATCACTGCGAAGCATATTAGATGCTATTTAACAGGACCAAATTACTCGGATTGGTTAAGGAATTTGATAATAGTTCTCACGGCTGAAAAGCTATCTTATATCCTTAATACGCCTATCCCTGCAATAGTTGCAGGCAATGTCTCTGAGAAAGAGATTGCTACTTTTAGAAAGTGACAAGATGATGCACAGTTGGCTCAATGCATCATGCTCGTATCCATGAGTAACGTGCTTCAGCGTCAGCATAAAACTATAGATGCTTCTACTATACTTCAGCACGTCAAGTAGTTGATGGTGAGGAACGTAAGACTAATAGATATCAGATATCTAAGGAGCTCTTCCAATCTAGAATGACCGATGACACTACAATACAGACACAAGTCCTTAACATAATCAATTTGATTGATCAATTAGGACAACAGGTTTTGTCATGGATGGAGAGTTGAGCTAAGATTTGATCTTTCACTCACTCCCGGATTCCTTTCACAATTGTTGTGAATTTTTCATACGGAAAGGCTAAAGATCAGCCTCGCTGATTTGCTTAACATGTTGAAAAATATTAAGAGTCACTTTCCAACCAAGAAAGATCAAGTCTTACTGGTAGGGGCCAAAGGATCTTTTAAAAAGAATAACGATTTTAAGAAGGTAAATAGAAAAGGCAAAAATAAATGATAATAAGAATAAAACTGATATGGATAGCAAAGGAGTTTGCTTCCACTGCAATAAGCCTGGACACTGGAAAGAAACTGCGAGAAGCATCTTGCAGAAGCTAACCAAAGAAGCTTAGTGAAGTTTCGATTATAAATACAATTTTGTTCATGATTTAAAATAAAATTTTCTTTAAGTCAAGGTTCTACTTGGGTATTGGATACCGACTTTGGTTATCATAAATATAGATTTATAAAGGGACCAAGCAGAAGTATAAAGCTAAACAAAGATAAGTAATCCTATGTGTGGGAAATGAAGCAAATGTTGCCACATTAGCCATAGAAACTTATAGTTTAGCATGGCCTACGGGCAAATCTATTAAGTCAATAAGTTGTTATTGTATTCCAGTTCTTGTTAGAAACATTATTTCCATTTTATTGTTGGACAATGAAATCTTTGGTATTATAATTAAGAACAATTGTTATTCTATTTATAATAATAATGTTTTGTATAGAACTGGAATATTACTTAATGGATTTTGTATACTTGACTTACGTGAAAATAATTTTGCATATTAAACAAATTAGTATAAGAAAAGGAGATGAGCATTCAAAGAGTTGAATGTGTGTATTTGCTGAAATACAATTGTGAATTGTTTGAAAGGTTCGAAGAATTCAAACAATTTAGAAGTGAAATAAATTGGCAAAGTATTAAGATTCTTTGATTAGATCAAGAAATAAATACTTGTGCAATAAGTTTTTATATCATCTCAAATGGTATTCTCATAATGGACGCCTCCTGATACGCAATAATTGATTGATGTATCTAAAATGAAAAATCATACCTTGTTGGACATGATGCGGTCCATAATGATTTTACCGACATTCCAGTATCCTTATGGGATAATGTCCTAGAAATGGCTACATATCTACGAAAAGGTAACCTCAAAATCTGGCCCCAAGACTCTATAAAAGTTATGGACAGGGAGGATTCTTAATCTTAAGTATGTTAAGATAAGGGGTTGTCCAACTTATGTGAAAAGGTTTCAAAGGATAAGCTTGGGACAAAATTTGACAAGTACAGATTTGTGGGACATCCTAAAGTAAGTTTAGGGCATATGTTCTATAATCCTACTTAGCAAAAGGTGTTTATTGCGAAACACGTTGTCTTCTAAGATAAAAATGTTTATCATTTAAGGGGCTAGTGGGAGGATAATAGATCTTGAAGAGTTCAAGAACCACAAAATACTATAAGTCAATTAAGAGGAACCTGTAGATAGACCTATTGTACCACAATCAAATCGCAAATCTGGAATAGTACTGAACATACCTGGGAGGTATGGATTCATCATGGATGATGATGATGAGGTACGTATCATAGAAGATGATGATCTAGTTACTTACGATGAGGTAAGAGTTCTAGTGTGTACAAAAGGGTCAGTGGGAGCATCGTGAAATTTCTAGTATTATATGTTGATATACTACGGATGAGGAATAACATACAAATGCTACAATTAGTAAAGATAAAGTTGTCTAAACATTCCTCCATGAATGATTTGGGAAGGGTATCTTAATTGGGGATGCAAATCTATTTAAAAGGATGCTCGGCTTAACCCAAGGAACGTACATTCATTTGATGCTAAAGTCGTTTAGCATGACAAACTCCAAGAGATATCTCATATTGATGAGACATGGAGTGTATCTCTCTTAATAGTCCCTAAAGACTCCAAAAAGAGAGATCACATGAGTAATTATCATGTATGCAATAAAATATACGAGACGTGATGTTGATCAGTCATATTCTGGAGAAGTTCACTGTGAGACAGTAAAAAATATCTTAAAGTACTTAACCGGCACTAAGGATGTGATCAGATTTATGGTGAGTCTGAATTAAAACTAGAGGGCTTAACAGACTCAAGTTTTTCAGACAGACCAAGACGACAGAAAATCTACTTTAAGGTAAAGGGTTACCTTGAACAGTGGTGCAGTGAATTGGAAAGGTTTCAAACAGCAAAGAGTTGTTGGTTTAGTGATAAAGACAAAGTAAGTAGTTATAAATGAAGCGGCAAGTTGATTGTTTGGATAAAATTTCATTACAGAACTAGGAATAGTTTCTAAGTCTCATCTTGGATCTAAATATGTGTTGTGGCACTTTCATTTGATTATAGGAATCATTGAAAGATGAGAAATCACTATAGAGATAGTAGACTCTCAAGAACAACATTACATATCCATTAACTAAAGCTTATCCAACAACAGGATAATCGTCACTTAGAGAAGAAGGGTATGAGATATCATGACGATTGACTTTAGTGCAAGTGGGAGATTGAAAGTAGTATGCACACAAGCCAATCATATTTGATAATAAAGCATATACTTTGTAACAATCTTATTCATTTATTAATAAAAAGTATTAATTTATTAAAGGCTTTTAATTATCTACGTGATGCTGTTTTATAGTATGTGATAAACCCATAGTTTTAAGCAATGCTTTTAGAATAATGATAATGATCATTCTAATGAGATCTAAATTCTTAGAAAGCTTAAAACTAAAATAGTTCCCAATCATTGGATTACTAAATTGGGGATTAGTGAATCCGGATAGATTGGTACATACGTTGCTTGCTCATTGGATGAGGATGATTGATCTCATGATCATTTGTGTGGAGACACTAAAGCAAGTATGTAGGTGCTTATTAAAGAATAAGTTCACTGAACGTGGCTCGCTAAAGGAATACCTAATGGAGTTTTACTTACTTGTCAATAGAAATTCCTGTAATGATAGTAGTACAAGTGATCATTGGACTTGAGATCATCATAGTATCTTGTGTATGATGAGTTATACTTTGACTTATTCCTTAAGACCCTTAGGGTATATCAAAGGGTATGCTTGGGTATAATAAGCTGTACATGGAGATAATGTATGATCAATAAAGAATCTACCACTTCTAGTAAAAGAAGAGAAATGTCCTATGTGATTCGATAAATGACAACCCAGTAGTCCTTGGCCAAGGCAGAATGAAATTAGAAAGGAGTTTCTAATTTGCATTATTTGGTGTTGTGCATTTAAGAGTCGAAATACATATAATTAAATAAAATAAGACTTGACAGTAATTTCATGTCTTGTATTTAATTGGGACATTGTATGGTGAAAGGATTGAATTGTACGGTAACTATTTACTCAAAGGTTCTTTTATGATTAATGTTGAAATCTATATTATCTGGAAAGTCGTTGATCGCTAGGGAGGCTTATCCCTATTGTAGAATAAATATTATTTATTTAAATAAATTATTCGTTTAATTTATTTATTTAAATAAGATTAGAAATGTTCTAATTAATTTATTCACAACCGGTTTAATATGGAGAACCTAATATATTATTAAATTAATAATTAAAACGGCAAAATTATTCATATTTTTACAATATTGACAATGTCTAGAAGTTCTGTCAATGAGAGGTTTGGTCACCTAATTGCGCGCCAATAAGGAGAAATCCTTATCGGAAAGCCCCCTCTTTCCTGGGAACAATCTGGTTGTTAAATATTATGAATTATAATATTAATGATGAATAAGTTCGTGTTGATTAAAGATGAAATTGATAGTTTCATTGTGTGGGAATTATTAGTGTTAGTAGAAATCGATATTTATTTCGATAATAATTGATGTCTGGAGGTTATATTGACCAATCGGGTATTCGGGGCACTTTTCGTATCGGAGTATTATTCACGAATTACTATTCATGGGTTACTATTCACCCGATTACTATTCACTCTAGTATTGTTCACTCGAGTATTTGAGACATTTTTCGTGTCGGGGTACTATTCACAGGATACCATTCCCGAAGTACTATTCACGGGGTATTATTCACCCGAAAAATATATTTCTTTTCAGTCCAAATCATTTTTGAGTACAATCCAAAAGATGATGTGATAATTTTTCAGACAGTTGGTTGAAATTATAATAGTAAATCAATATGGATCGTTGGTTTAAAGTTTTAATAGTAACTTGTCCCTTCGGTTTTCCAAGAGTTACTTATCTCTTCGGTGTTCTAAGAGTTAATTGCCCCTTCGCAAATAGTAGTTGTCTCTTCAATATTACCAGAAGTCATTTTGACCCTTCGTTAAGACCAAGAGCTACTTTCTGTTCTTCTATAAATAGAAACTCATTCCTTCATTATTTCTTACGAATTCACTGAAACTCTAGAGAGAGAAACTATAGAGAGAAAGAAAAAAAGTATTCTGCTACTTCACTACTCTAGTATTCAGTTTTTCTAAGGTAAGAGATATTATTTGTTGTACTCGTAAGGGGTATTATTTCTTTCGTATTCATGAAGAGAGCTTCTGTTATTTCATTCTTTATTATTATGTTGGAATAACCTGTCTATGCGAAGTACCGCATACATGGTGAAATTCTTTTGTTATTCCATTCTTTATTATTATGTTGGAATAACTTGTTTATGCGAAGTACCGCATACATGGTAAAATTCTTCTGTTATTCTATTCTTTATTATTTTGTTAGAATAACCTGTTTGTGCGGTTTATCGCATGCCTGGTGAATTCTGTTGATATTCCATTCTTTATTATTCTGTTGGAATATCCTGTCTGTGCGGATTACCACATGCATGGTGAATGATCCTTCGTATTCATTCCATATTAAATTATGGAAATGATCTGTCTACGTGGATTACTGCATGGCGGACGAAAATCTATTTGCAGTTTCATATATTCTATTATACTCAGTTAGTTAAAGCTTTGGCTTCTATACTCCATGAAATTAGTGGAATATCCTTGATATTTGCGCTTCTTCCAGTATCTTTTCATGAAAATATTCTTCTGAGCATTCTTGAATTTTACTCTACAAAGTAGTATCATGTTGACAATTTGGACGTTATTGGTTCCTCGATAAATTAATTTATAAATCTTTAAAATTTATTCTTGAACTTGTTTTATTGAATTATCATGTCATTGTCATTGTGACAACCCCAAAATAGGTCCATTCCATCTAACCTATTCTGAGTCGCCAAATACATGGTACAAAAAACAACTACAACTTTATTACAACAATTGTCGTGCAAAATACAACAACACATATGTTGTGAGTTTGGATACAAATATATACCAAATGTGACTCATGTCCCAACCGTGGACAGCACCTCACAATGACACTTTACATAAAGGTATAGTCAAAAATTATTTTAGAAATTAGAATCTTTGAGAAGTGCTCAAGGAAACCTTCGTACATGGGAGGCCATGCTTCTAGGTTATGATAGATATCATATGACCACAGAATTATCCTTGGTTGACCCAATAGACCCCAAAGAAAAACGAGAAGATTACTATCATATTCTTCCCAATGGTGAGTCTTCTCTTGACATATCATTATCTCCACTGTCTCTAATTGAGAATTATACTTCAAACAAACACCAGGATTATATAGGTAGTGCTCGTAAATATACTCAGCAAGTGGATGAACACATCCCTGTCTTATGATGAAACGAGGTTGTATATCATTAGACATCTTGTATGATAGTGGCAAAACACCCTTCCAATGTTAGGTTCGCCTCACCCTATTTGATTCAACAAATATAACTACTAAATGATGTATACAACACTTTTCTATACTGCTTAGGGAGAACCTCCACAGCTAGAGACCACCGTTTTATTTCCCCGTTATCCTCGCTCGACCCAGCTACACTCTTATTACCTGAAAAGGAATTGTGAAGCAAAAGGGTGAGCACAACTAGCCCAGTAAAGAATATCATGACTAAAGATAATTAAATTATCAATAGCCTTCATCAGTAATAAATCAGAGATTTAGAACATATGGTAAATGATAAAACTTTTCAACCATAGTTGCAGCGGAACAAGCAATCCATTATAAGAGTCAAATAGACCATAAAGTCTATTATCTTCTCCATGTTAAAAGTCCACCAATAGTGTTTTATCCATGTAACATCAATCAACAATTCCTGTCCGCAATCATGTGTATAACTCATAATCGTAATTGTAGTTCTAAATTCTTTTTCTCATCCAAGACAAAGATAATTTTCATCACCTGAAACATCAAAAATCATGGTTATACCAAATCATAGTTCCTGTTTATAATCATACTAACAATTTTATCTTTGCACTACGGCCAAAGATATTCATCAACCGACCATCTTTGTACTACAGGCCAAAGATATTCAACAACAGGTCATCATTGCACTACGGGCCAAAGATATTCATCAATAATTCATTTTTGCACTACAGGCCAAAGATATTGCTCAACAGTTCATATTTGCACTATAGGCCAAATATATTCATATCTCAAAGAAATATATAATCATTTCAGAATTTATATAAACAATAATTATAACCATGTTAATCAATTCATCTTTACACTTAAGCTAAAGATATTCAATTATAAATTCAATGGTCATGATCATACCAGTTAACAATTCATCTTTGCACTACAGACCAAAGATATTCCTCAGTCACGATCATACCAATAATTTACCCATCTTTACACTCAAATGAAAGAGAAATTCAACATCAGGGTTATAAAAATGTTATATATGATAATAAAAATAAATGATCAAAATATGGATTTAATTTCAAGAGTAATATTCATAAATCATCTATAATTTGGTCAGAAAAAGAAACCAATTCTGTCATGAATAGTACCCATGAATAGTAACTCGTGAATAGTAACTCATGAATAGTAACTCATAAATAGTAACTCATGAATAGTAACTCGTGAATAGTACTCCGTATTCGTACATAGTACTGTATACGTAAATAATGTCATATACGTAAATAGTGCCATATACATGAATAGTGTCGTATACGTGAATAGTGCCGTATACGTGAATAGTAATCCCGACTCAAAAAGTTAAAAATTCTACAATAAAATCCATACCAATTTTTCAGTATAATGATATTGAAAGAATAACATCATTATGAAGAAAACTTGCACTGATGAATAGCAACTCACCAAGTATCTAAATACTCACAAAATACACTCGATAATCTAGAGAGAAAAAGAGAGAAAACTTGTTTCTGGTGTGATTTTCAATTCTAACTTACCCCTCTATTTATAGGAAAATGTTAGCACGCAGAAGTAGACTTGACCTGCTACCTGATGGCTTTACCTACTACTATTTCACCCACCAAAAATCAGTCATCTTCCCCAACAACCAAAATTGGGGCCCACCCATTTCTAGAATTTTCTACCAAAATCATTTGTAAACCTAATTTCCGAATCAGTCACCTCTTAAAATTTATAACAAATCATTCGTTCATTTTTAACGGTTCAAAATTTGTGAACATATACTCAACTTATATATGTATAACATATCCAAAAATCACAACGATCCAACGGTCAGATTAAAAATTATAACTCACACAATAAAGCTGTAAGAACACTGATTTGATCTTTTATTACCTCCAATCCGACAAAATACTGATAAAATACCTCAACATTAATTCCTTCATTTATAACCAAATAAATAAATCCATCATTTATATCCACATCAAATAAATATTTCATTATCATATAGATCAATAATTAATTATTCACAAATAATATTACAGAATCACAATTATGACAACCAGGCCGTTCTCAGGAAAGGGGGGGCTTTCCAATAAGGATTTTTCCTTACTAGAGCACAATTATATGACCAAACTTCTCCTTAGACAGAACTTTCTAGACATTGCCAATAATGATATCTATTAATATTATTCAAATAATATGAATTATTGATCTGATAATAGAAAATATTATGCAGCAACAATTATTGAAACAACAATAATATAAAATATCAATGCAACAATTATTGATTCAATAAAATAAAATATTGAACAGAAATTACTGTAACAATTATTGAGTAGTGCCTTCTCACATAAGAATCAATAATTGAAAAAAATAATGTGCAATACCGTGTGCTACTGTGCAACTACGCGTATTACTGTATTTTAACCACTAGGTATTCTAACAATGTTAACGGTAACAACTACGTCGTTATTTATAAAAACTCAAATTTGTCATTTTCTTCATCCGACAGTTATTCTGTTATGGGGCCCATAAATGGCTGCGCCGTCGTACGAATATTCCCCGACAGAAAGAATATTCCACGACCAAATGAATATTCTCCAATAATAATGAATATTGTATAACCACTTGCGTATTTTGAAAAAAAAATCATATATCACCCTTAACTTTAACTTTTATCAATTTAACTATTTACTGAATAGTAATTATAAGAAAAATTAAATACTTTTATTTCATAAAATTCGGAGTCTTACAATCTCCCCTCCTTATAAAATTTTGTCCCCGAAATTTACGTACCTGGTATTTCGAAAAGTTGAGAATACCTTGCTTTCATTCCAGATTCTATTTCCCCGGTCACCATGATTTCTCCATTGCTCATCTCCCGTGATAACTTCATTTGGGTTCCTCACTTGTTGGGAAGTTATGACAACCGCTATCCCTTGAACTACTCGGCTTTGACTTGTCTGGGGCAGCATTTGGTGTCATCACTACCGTTGGAATATACTTCTCTATAGGGCATATTCAACCCTCAACTGCTTCGTCGTACTCCTGATTCATGATCTAAATCATCAATCTTCGATCCATATCGAATTCAGGTTGACCGCTCTGTACAGGGTAATTCAAAACTCGATGTTGGGTTCTCCCAATTGCTGTCCAAAAAGAGAAATACATATCATCTATTTTAGCCTTCTTAGATCGGACATCTCTTTCCACAATATCAATGCGTCGTGCGGCTTTTCCCCATGCATCACTCACTCTTACTCGTTCAGTTTTTTCTTCTTTCAGCTCAGATTCCAGCTTTATCATCTTATACTCTGCCAAAGAATGCTTTTGTTCAAGCATCACATATCGGGTAACACAAGCTTGAATTGTTGCATCCTTTTGCTCCACGACCGACTGTCGTTCTTCAGGCTGCTCTTCTAACTCATGAATACGATTTTGTAATTCTACATTTTGATCATATAATATCTCTAATAAATTCTCCTTAGGTATCTCTTCTTCCTCTTCTTCCTCACTCTCAGTTGTTACCTCTGCGACCATCTCGGGTGCAACTATCAATTCTTCACTCACCACATGAATTTCTCAAATTCCTTCTTCATCTGACATCACATTATCCTGTTTGGTGATTAGAGGTATCCCCACGGTCTCATTCACTCCATTGTTAACATTCTCAGTAACCATTCTCAAATACTGCCATAAAACAAGGGTTAATTAAACAAATTAACATATTACATAATATCCCGATATTATGACTGACCAACAAATAAGCTTAGGTAGGACACACTAGCGAAGGATTTACTCATCTCTCCCTTCCTAGTTATATTCCCCGATCTCGCCAGAGACCATATCCCTAAGCTCTGATACCAACTGTGACAACCCCAAAATAGGTTCATTCCATCCAACCTATTCTGAGTCGCCAAATACATGGTACAGAAAATAACTACAACTTTATTACAACAATTGTCGTGCAAAATATAACAACACATATGTTGTGAGTTTGGATACAAATATATACCAAATGTGACTCATGTCCCAACCGTGGACAACACTTCACAATGACACCTTACATAAAGGTATAGTCAAAAACTATTTTAGAAATTAGAATCTTTGGGAAGTGCTCAAGGAAACCTTCGTACATGGGAGGCCATGCTTCTAGGTTATGATAGATATCATATGGCCACATAATTATCCTTGGTTTACCCAATAGACCCCAAAGAAAAACGAGAAGATTACTATCATATTCTTCCCAATGGCGAGTCTTCTCTTGACATATCATTATCTCCACCGTCTCTAATTGAGAATTATACTTCAAATAAACACCAAGATTATATAGGTAGTTCTCGTAAATATACTCAGCAAGTGGATGAGCACATCCCTATCTTATGATGACACGAGGTTGTATATCATTAGACATATGCCCTATAGAAAAGTATATTTCAACGGTAGTGATGACACCAAATGCTGCCCTAGACAAGTCAAAGCCGAGCAGTTCAAGGGATAGCAGTTGTCATGACTTCCCAACAAGTGAGGAACCCAAATGAAGTTATCACGGGAGATGAGCAATGGAGAAATCATGGTGACCGGGGAGATAGAATCTGTAATGAAAGCAATGTATTCTCAACTTTTCGAAATACCAGGTACGTAAATTTTGGGGACGAAATTTCATAAGGAGGGGAGATTGTAAGACCGCGAATTTTATGAAATAAAAGTATTCAATTTTTTTTATAATTACTATTCAGTAAATGGTTAAATTGATAAAAGTTAAAGTTAAGGGTGATATATGATTTTTTTTTTAAAATACGTAAGTGGTTATACAATATTCTTTGTTGTCGGAGAATATTTGTTTGGTCGTGGAATATTCTTTCTGTCGGGGAATATTCGTACGACGGCACAGCCATTTGTGGGCCCCATAACAGAATAACTGTCGGATGAAGAAAATAACAAATTTAATTTTTTATAAATAACGGCGTAGTTGTTACCGTTAACACTGTTAGAATACCTAGTGGTTAAAATACAGTAATACGCGTAGTTGCACAGTAGCACACGGTATTGCACATTATTTTTTTCAATTATTGATTCTTATGTGAGAAGGCACTACTCAATAATTGTTACAGTAATTTATGTTCAATATTTTATTTTATTGAATCAATAATTGTTGCATTGATATTTTATATTATTGTTGTTTCAATAATTGTTGCTGCATAATATTTTCTATTATCAGATCAATAATTCATATTATTTGAATAATATTATTAGATAGCACTATTGGCAATGTCTAGAAAGTTCTGTCTAAGAAGAGGTTTGGTCGTCTAATTGCGTGCCAGTAAGGAGAAATTCTTATTGGAAAGCCCCCTCTTTCCTGAGAACGACCTGGTTGTCATAATTGTGATTTTGTAATATTATTTGTGAATAATTAATTATTAATCTATATGATAATGAAATATTTATTTGATGTGGATATAAATGATGGATTTATTTATGTGGTTATAAATGAAAGAATTAATGTTGAGGTATTTTATCAGTATTTTGTCGAATTGGAGGTATTAAAAGATCAAATCAGTGTTCTTACAGCTTTATTGTGTGTGTTATAATTTTTAATCTGACCGTTGGATCGTTGTGATTTTTGGATATGTTATACATATATAAGTTGAGTATATGTTTACAAATTTTGAACCGTTAAAAATGAACGAATGATTTGTTATGAATTTTAAGAAGTGACTGATTCGAAAATTAGATTTATAAATGATTTTGGTGGTAAATTCTAGAAATAGGTGGGCCCTACTTTTGGTTGTTAGGGAAGATGGCTGCTTTTTGGTGGGTGGAATAGTAGCAGGTAAAGCCATCAGGTAGCAGGTCAAGTCTGCTTTGGCATGCTAACATTTTTCTATAAATAGAGGGCTAAGTTAGAATTGAAAATCACACCAGAAACAAGTTTCCTCTCTTTTTCTCTCTAGATTATCGAGTGTATTTTGTGAGTATTTATATACTTGGTGAGTTGCTATTCATTAGTGCAAGTTTTCTTCAGCGTCATATCCGATATCCAGTCAGAAGTGCTGCTCTTTTGAGGTAAGGGATATTAAGGGATGCTATATTCTTCATAATGATGTTATTCTTTCAACATCATTATACTGAAAAATTGGTATGGATTTTATTGTGGAATTTTTACCTTTTTAAGTCGGGATTACTATTCATGTATACGACACTATTCACGTATATGGCACTATTCATGTATATGGCACTATTTACGTATATGACATTATTTACGTATACGGTACTATGTACGAATACGGAGTACTATTCACGAGTTACTATTCATGAGTTACTATTCACGCATTACTATTTACGAGTTACTATTCACGGATACTATTCACGATAAAATTGGTTTCTTTTTCTGACCAAATTATAGTTAATTTATGAATATTACTCTTGAAATTAAATCCATATTTTGATCATATTGTTTTTATTATTTTATATAACATTTTTATAACCCTGATGTTGAATTTCTCTTTCACTTGAGTGTAAAGATGGGTAAATTATTGGTATGATCGTGACCGAGGAATATCATTGGCCTGTAGTGCAAAGATGAATTGTTAACTGGTATGATCATGACCATTGAATTTATAATTGAATATCTTTATCTTAAGTGTAAAGATGAATTGATTAACATGTTTATAATTATTGTTTATATAAATTCTGAAATGATTATATATTTCTTTGAGATATGAATATATTTGGCCTGTAGTACAAATATGAACTGTTGAGGAATATCTTTGGCTTATAGTGCAAAGATGAATTATTGATGAATATCTTTGGCCCGTAGTGCAAAGATGACCTGTTGTTGAATATCTTTGGCCTGTAGTGCAAAGATGGTCCGTTGATGAATATCTTTGGCCGTAGTGTAAGGATGAAATTGTTAGTATAATTATAAACAGGAACTATGATTTGGTATAACCATGATTTTTTATGTTTCAGGTGATGAAAATTATCTTTGTCCTGGATGAGAAAAGGAATTTAGAACTACAATTACGATTATGAGTTATACACGTGATTGTGGACAAGAATTATTGATTGATGTTACATGGATAAAACATTGTTGGTGGACTTTTAACATGGAGAAGATAATAGACTTTATGGTCTATTTGACTCTTCTAATGGATTACTCGTTCCATGCAACTATGGTTGAAAAGTTTTATCATTTACCATATGTTCTAAATCTCTGATTTATTACTGATGAAGGCTATTGATAATTTAATTATCTTTAGTCGTGATATTCTTTACTGGGCTAGTTGTGCTCACCCTTTTGCTTCATAATTCCTTTTCAGGTAATAAGAGTGTAGCTGGATCGAGCGAGGGTAACGGAGAAATAGAACGGTGGTCTCTAGCTGTGGAGGTTCTCCCTAAGCAGTATAGAAAAGTGTTGTATACATCATTTAGTAGTTATATTTGGTGAATCAAATAGGGTGAGGCGAACTCAACGTTGGAAGGGTATTTTTCCACTATCATATAAAATGTCTAATGATATACAACCTCGTGTCATCATAGGACAGGGATGTGCTCATCTACTTGCTGAGTATATTTACGAGCACTACCTATATAATCTTGGTGTTTGTTTGAAGTATAATTCTCAATTGGAGACAGTGGAGATAATGATATGTCAAGAGAAGACTCACCATTGGGAAGAATATGATAGTAATCTTCTCGTTTTTCTTTGGGGTCTATTGGGTCAACCAAAGATAATTCTGTGGCCATATGATATCTGTCATAACCTAGAAGCATGGCCTCCCGTGTACGAAGGTTTCCTTGAGCACTTCCCAAAGATTCTATTTTTTAAAATAGTTTTTGACTATACCTTTATGTAAGGTGTCATTGTGAGGTGCTGTCCACGGTTGGGACATGAGTCACATTTGGTATATATTTGTATCCAAACTCACAATATATGTGTTGTTGTATTTTGCACGATAATTGTTGTAATAAAGTTGTAGTTGTTTTCTGTACCATGTATTTGGAGACTCAGAATAGGTTGGATGGAATGGACCTATTTTGGGGTTGTCACAGTCATCATCCTCATGCTTATATTATGATGAAAGTCATCTTTGGCTTACGTGCATAGATGGACTTGGTATGATTATGACCAGGGATTATTCGGTATAATCATGACCATAATGTAATGAATGATGTGGTAAAAGTCCTCATTGGCCTGTAGTTCATTGGTGGACAGTTGTTGGCATGATTATGACCAGGAATTATTCGGTATAGTCATGACCATTGATGATACATGAATATCCTTGGCCGTAGAGCAGGGATGATTCGATTTTATTTATTGCGCAGAGTCTCAGCGATAAAGTTGATGAAAAACTTTTTAAATCATAGAAGATAGTAGATTTTATACTTTACTTGACTCTTCTAATGGATTGCTTATTCCTCTGCAATTTTTGACCTAAAACTTATTGTCTATTATATTCTATCAGTTGTTATACTGTTGAAGGCTAATGATAACTTATTCTGCTTTATCTTAGTCATAATATTTCTTACTAGGCTAGTTGAGCTCGCCCATTTGCTTTCATTGTTCTCTTCAGGAAATGAGAACGTACCTGGGACTAGTTGGGGAACAGAGTGATGGTCCTAGATGGTGCATTAGTAGTCCTCACTATTTTGTAAAATAGTGTGATAATAAATGTAATGAGGACTCCATTGAGTGTGGATATTGTCTAGATGTCAATATTTGTATTAAAACTTACAGCCTATGTTTTGTCCTATTTTACACGACTGTTGTATAATTAGTTTGTATTTGTATTCAGTACCTTATATCTGGTGACCCAAGATGGGTGATGTATACCTATTTTGGGGGCGTCACATGTGCCTCTACTGTACAAGAGATCTGTGGGGATAAAGCTTTTGTCTGCTTGAGGATGTATATAACATATTCCATCATCGATCCTCCCCGATGATGTTTATCCTCCCTGGTTTGTATGCCACGACATATCAATGTTCTATTGGATTTACTGCCAACAATATGTGTTGTCAGGGCTGCCCGACCTTCATTGACGTGTGAACCAACGGTTGACCACGCGTTGTAACCCCCACCGGGGATCCATTTGATCCTCTGCTGACGTTTATATCAACGGATGAACTCCCTGCTAAGGATGATGCCAAGGCTGCTTGGCCTTTGTTGATGTGTGTATCAACTGATGAACTCCCTGTTGGGGATAAATGCTAAGGCTGCTTGGCCTTTGTTGATATGTCTATCAACTGATACAATCATAGGATGGCTTCTGATGTAACGTTGGGTTTACCTGCCAACGGCTGAACTGACGTCAAGGTTGCTTAACCTTCGTTGACATGTGCATCAATAGAAAATATACGTTGTAACCCCCGTCGGGGATCTGTTTAATCCTCACTGATGTGTGTGTCAATGGATAATATATGTTGTAACCCACGTCGGGGATTTGTTTGTGGACAGATGACCATGCGTTGTAACCCCCCACTGGGGATCTGTTTATGGACAGACGACCATGCGTTGTAACCCCCATCGGGGATCTTCTCAATCCTCACTGACGTGTGCATCAACGGAAAATGTGTGATACCCCCGCCGGGGATATGTACTTCGATATTTGAAAATGCGTGATGCCCCCCCAGGGAAATTGTTTGAGAATACGTGCTGCCCCCGCCGGGGATGCATATTGTAGAATGTGCGATGCCCCCGCCGGGGATGTGTACTATAGAATGTGTGATGCCCCCATCGGGGATGCGTACTGTAGAATGCGTGATGCCCCCGCCGGGGATCTGATTGAACACTAGGGCGATGACCTTGAATTGGTGGCATTGGACCTGCATAAGGTATTACTGAGTGTGATCTGCAACTACTGAGATCATTGGTATAATAAACCATGTGTTTGGGTGAATACCAATGAATGATATGAAAACCACAGTCGGGTCCAGGAAAACCAGGATTTCAGGCTATTCCGCTCAATCGCGTAGCGTTTTTATCTCTGATTTGACCTTTTCAGCTTGTGAGAACTCCTCTGTATCTTGAACTAGACCGAGCCAGAGGGGTTGGACCCATATAAGGGTGTCGCATGTAGTTGTTGGGCAATTATGCCCTATTTCCATGTATTTTTAGTTGTACAAAGATGATGTATGTAGATGATGATGTACTTAGGAATGTATGTACTGTTTTCCATTCCCTACATCATATTGCCATCTATTACCTGTTATGCATGTATCATGTTATGAATATGTATGTATGTCTAGAGATATTCAACATTGACCCCTGGATGGTCTTATGATACGACCTACACAGATGTCTTCTTCGACAGTCAGCCGCATAGGTCACACCCCATCAGTATTGGTGGCATCCCGTTTGAGATATTGGTATGATAGTATGTCACCCCCAGATAGGGTGATCGTATATTAGCTGTTACAGCATACCATGACCCTTTTGATGTTTCAAGTTCCCTCAGGATTTGTGGAGGGCATGCTGGAGCACTGGGTATAGGAGATGAAGGTTTTCTAGTTTGGGACGCAGGAGTTGACTCTGACTTTGGCGGAGTATGCACGTTTGACGATGCTGCCACTTGACAGACCTTGTGTGCATATGGCAATTGGTGACATGAGACGTCAGTTTATGACTCTCACCGGGCTGAGGCGGAGAGTTGTGCAGGATGAGATCACATCTGGCCACGTGATATCTCAGCATTTTTTGATTGATAGATTTGGCTATGAGGACAACTATGCTCGGTATTTTGGGGATTTCACCATACCAGAGGACCAGTGGCATTTGGCCAGAGTGGACGCATTGATGCTGTGTGAATTATCATACGTGTACATGCCACGATACATGGATGAGTTAGACATCAGCGTTATTATGGCAGTGAGAGCTCTCAGGGAGGGTTGTACCATTATTCTGATGATCATGGCAGAGACACTGAGGTCGGCCACATTCTGTAGCACTTACCCTACAGGGGTATTCATAAGCAGTTCGGTCATGCTGTATGTGTGGTTTATGTCACCCTTGAGACCGATTGGGACCTTTCGCCGACACGGGTATTGTTTCACCCATGAGATAGCTATGTCATATTCCTTCCAGCCTACGTAGTGTACAGATCTTGCATCTTGGTCCATTTTCTTAGCTGATATTATAGACCCATTTGCTATCTTGTCGTGTTCAGGGCTTAGTTCGCCATACAGTTTCATCACTCATGCTCCAGGCATGGATTATCTCCCTCTGACTAGTTTGAGGGGCATGACTACCTACCACCCACTGGCTGTGATGTCGCAGTTTGACCTGTTCAAGGACTTTCATTCTTTTGATGGGGCATTAGATCAGCGCTTAGCTTCTCGCCATCTATCAGCAGAGGACCGATCTCGTGTGTATACTTGTTGGGATCAGCGTGAGATAGCTACTTTTTCTATTATCCATCCGGGTTATTCGCTAGATTATTCTGCATGGATAGAGACAGAGATTTCATCAGCTGTAGTAGTATCCACAGTGCCGAGCATTGCTTTAGATGGTGGAGAGTCCATGGAGGACATTGATTCTCACACTAAGGAGGAGCCATTTATTGGATTGCCAGCAGCTCTTTTAGATTCTTCCAGTACTAGCACTGTCGTGATTTAGCATTTAGCACAGTACTTTGAGCAGAGTCTTCATCTGATAACCTTTGAGAGGGATCAGGCTAGAGCCCTAATGTTGATAGCTCTAGATGGGAGAGACGCGGCTCTGTTAGAGAGAGATGAGGCATTAGCTCGTAGAGATGCCGCTGTAATTGAGCGGGATGAGGCCATATCAGCCATAGATACAATGATAGTTAAACGGGATAGCACTATATCTGCCCGAGATGTAGCCGTCATAGATAGTACTACAGTGAGGTCCCTTACCACTGGTATGCTTACTGAGATGAATGCATATATTGATGAGCATCGCATCACCTTACAGATGGCCTCGGACTTGCTGGCTCGTGTGGATATCCTTGTACAGGAAACCACAACATTACCTCCTTCTCTTGAGAGAGATGCTATGTTAGATCTGCTAGCTCGTATGCATACCGATCTGTAGATAGCCTTGTATTTTCCTGCACATACTAGCTTAGCCATTTTGTCATGTACAGTTTACATTGTGTATATCAAATAGTATTATATATAGAATGGAAATATATATTTTTGATCACTTCCCTTTTAGATATGCCTGAATACTTACTTGATATTTGCCTGCTTCTTCAGGGCTTGTGATCTTGATGTATTCTGACTTCCTCCTTGCTAGATGGACATTGAGTTGTCTCTAGATAGTTCAGAATGGATCATGGATCTGTGTGTATCCCTACCATCTTTGGTGTCTTGGGACTTATTTCTGTATAAAAATGTGGAGAGGAGTGTGGCTTTCCTCCCTGAGATTGACCGCACCACAGATGGTCGCCAATACTCCTATTTATGAGGAGCCTAGTTAATTCCATCTCTTATGGATTGGTGTTGCTCTTCAAGGAACAACCGCAGCTTAGATGGTTGCTGAGTCTCCCGTTTAGATGGGAAGGTCAGGTAATTCCATCCCTTTAGTTTGAAGCCAATGAAATGTGGTGGATTGAAGTTTGATCCCAATACCATTGACAAGTATTTATATTTTGGTAGGGGGTTAGACCGAACCATAAATGGCTACCTACGTACTCCTGTTGAAGAGGAGATCAGGTCTGCATGGTTCGAACCTGGTGTAAGAGGTTCAACGTTGTTTGGCAGAAAGGGTGTACGAATATTTTTGTTATTTTTATTTTTATAAGGAAAAGGGTGTAGAAGTGTTTTTGTTGTTTTTATTTTATTGCGACTGGGCCATATAAAATATGGTTGCCTACGTACTCCCGTGTATCAGGGAGATCAAGTCGACGTAGTTCGCCCCTCAGGACGAGTTGAAAAGCTTGATCCCATGTGCAGGTCAGACTACAAGGGAAGAAAGTTTAATCCAAAGTTCAGGATAAACTGCAGGTGTGAAAAGTTTAATCCCATGTTTAGGGATAAACTGCCAATGTGAAAGGTTCAATCCCTAGTGGGATAACCGAAGTTGAGTAAGGGTTAAAAAACCAAGTGAAGAGGAAGTGATCTGATGATCCGAAAACTAGGCTGCTGTCTTGAAAAGTGTGTGTCCCTGAGGGGCACAATGTGGAGAAAAGTTGTATGTAAGGAAGGGTTAAAGAATCGAAATGACTGTTGATCTGATGATCCAATACCAGGATGTTTGCTTGATGGTAACTTCAGACATAGTACCATTTCACGGTGTCCGAGTTGATAAGCTATGGAAATTCATCGCTATCCATTTCTTGCAATCTGAGAGCACCTCCTGTCAATACCTCCTTGACAATAAACGGGCCTTCCCAGTTAGGGGTGAATTTTCCCTTAGACTGATCTTGGGTATCGATGATCTTCTTCAAAATCAAGTCATGTTGTTTAAACTGCCTTAGCCAGACTTTTCTGTTGTAGGATCGGGCAATCCTTTGTTGATATAACTGGCCATGGAAGATAGCCGCGGTTCACCTTTCATCTATTAGAGATAAGTGGTGATACCTGTCTTGTACCCATTGGTCTTCATCCAGCTGAGCGTCTATCAACACTCTGAGGGATTTCATTTCTACTTCTATGGGGAGTACTGCTTCCATCCCATAGGTTAATGCATAGGGGGTTGCCCCAGTTGAAGTGCACATTGACGTTCTGTAGGCTAACAGAGTAAGAGATAATAAGTCAGGCCATCCTTTGTGGTTGGCAGACATCTTTTGCTTGATCTTCTTGATATTTTTGTTAGCTGCTTCAACAACATTATTTATCTTTGGACGGTAGATGACGGAGTTAAGGTGTTTGATGTGGAATTTACTGCATAACTCCTCCATCATTTTGTTGTTGAGGTTCTTAGCATTGTCTGATACAATTACCTCTGGTTGTCCATATCGACAAATGACATTATTTCTGATGAAAGCAATGACGACTTCTTTGGTAGCCCTGAGGAAGGAGGCTGCTTCTACCCACTTGATTAAGTAGTCGATCATAGTGAAGATAAAGCGATGTCCATTACTGGCTTTAGGCTCGATGGGCCCAATCATGTCCATTCCCCACATTGAGAAGGGCTAAGGTGAGTTCATATTGTGGAGCTCCCGTGGAGGGGTGTGGATAGCATTCCCATAAATTTAGCACTGATAACATCTCTTGACGTGATCATTCCAGTCAGCCTTGAGAAAGAGCCAGTAATGTCCTGTTCTGAGGATCTTCTTTACAAGTAAAGGGCCGCTCATGTGTGAGCCACATACTCCACCATGGATCTTATCCATGAGTCTCTGAGCTTGATCCTTATCCAGGCATCTGAGGAGACCTAGTCCTGCATCTCTCTTGTAGAGTGCATCTCCACTCAGGTAAAATTTCATAGCTAGTCGATGAATCCGCCTTTGCTCAGTCAGGCTCGCCTCAGCGGGTGTAGATCCATCTCGCAAGTACTCCTTGATATGCTGATACCAAGGTTGTTGGATGTGAGGTAGCTCATCTGATACTTCTCCAACATAGTTTCCATAGGCTGGTGCCTTTTGCAGGACTAATGTGACACTTGGCATGTGTTCCTTATCAGGTATGTGAAACAAGGAGGCCAAAGTTGCTAATGTGTCTGCGAAGTCATTCCTATTATGAGGAATGTGTAGAAAGGAGATCTCTTCGAACTCCGAAGCCATCTGTAAAACTTGCCGATGGTAAGGCAGCAAATGTAGCTCTTTGGTTTGATATATTCCCGTGGATTATTTGACTACCAACTCTGAATTCCCAAAGACAGTTAACCGCCTGATTCCCATTGAATGGGCAAGTTTTAGCCCCATGATACAACCTTCATACTCAACTGTGTTGTTGGTGCTGAAGAATTACAATTTGATGGCGATGGGATACTGCTCCCCCGTACCGGATACTAGAACTGCTCCAGCTCCAGAACCTTCCATATTAACAGCTCCATCAAAATACATGTTCAATGTTTGACGTGTATCGTACTTATGGTGTTACTGAATTGTCATTACCCCTTCATCGGGGAAGTATGTTTCCAAAGGTTTAAAGTCCCCTGAAGGTACGGCGGCCAGTTGATCCGCGATTCCTTGACCTGTAATGGAATTTTGCGTCACGTAAACGATGTCAAATTGTTACAGAATCAACTGCCATCTGGACATTTGACAATTCAGTATGGGCTTACTGAACACATACTTGAGAGGATCCACGCGGGATATGCGATGGGTTATGTGCCCATGGAGGTAATGTTGTAACCTCATGGCAGCCCATGCTAAAGCACAAAAAGTCTTCTCAATCAGAGTGTACTTGTGTTCACTGCTGCTGAATCTTTTGCTGAGGTAATGGATAGCTCATTCTCAGCCTCTATCATCCTTCTGACCCAACATGCAGTCCATGGCATTGTCACTTATATATAAGTACATGAACATGGGAACATCATCCCTGGGTGGTACCAAAATAGGAGCTTTGACTAGCTGCTCTTTGATGGTAAGGAAGGCTTTCTAGCACTCATCATTCCATTTCATGGAGGAGTTCTTCCTCAACAGCTTGAAGATAGGCTCACAGGTTGCTGTGAGTTGAGAAATGAACCTACTAATGAAGTTGACTCTTCCCAAAAATCCCCTTATTTCCTTCCCTGTCTGAGGAATGGGCATTTCCATAATGGCCTGGATTTTGGCGGGGTCCAGCTCAATCCCTTTATGGCTGACTAGAAATCCTAGCAACTTGCCTGATTTAACGCCAAAGACGCACTTGGCTGGATTCAACTTCAAGTTGTACTTACGTAACCTGTTGAAAAGCTTTTTGAGATGGTCTAGGTGGTCTTCCTCCCTTCGAGATTTGACAATGATGTAATCCACGTAGATCGCTATCTCTTTTGTGCATTAAGTCGTGAAAAAAGAGCCATCATAGCTCTCTGATAGGTAGCTCCGGCATTGATGAGGCCGAAAGATAACCGTCTGTAGCAAAGGGTTCCCCAAGGCGTGATGAAAGTAGTTTTCTCACGATCCTCCTCAGCAACCATGATCTGATGGTACCCCGCAAAGTAGTCAGCGAAGGAGTATATGCCGTATTGAGCAGTATTGTCAATGAGAATGTGGATAAATGGCACGGGAAAGCTATCTTTAAGGAAACTTTATTCAGGTCTCGATAATCTACACAAACTCGCACCTTTCCTCCATGCTTAGGCACGTGAACGATATTGGATATTCGTTCAGGATATGTGGACACTATGATAATACCAGTTTGAAATTGTTTCATAATTTTTTCTTTCACCTTTAAACTCCACTCAGGTTTCAATCGCCTGAGTTTCTGCTTGACTGGCTTGAATCCCTCCTAGATGGGAAGGCGATGAAGGACAATGTCAGTGGACAAACCCACCATGTCTTCATGAGACCATGCAAACATATCCTGGAATTGGGTTAGTAGTGTAACCATGTCATTCCTCTGGTTTGGGGTAAGGTCTGAACCGATCTGGATTAACTTAGGATTTTCTAAGGTTCCAAGATTGAAGGAGGTGGTTTGATCAAGGTTGGGTTTAGGATTGTCTTCGACCCATTCTTTGTTCTCCAGAGGCACCTCAATGTCCTCTTGTATTTCCATCAAGTCTGAGTCCAACTTTTCATCAAAGTTACAATCCTTGTGGAGAAGAGGCATCTTATCAGCAAGTACAGGCACATCTAAGTTCAAAGTCCTAAAATAAAATATGTTTTCACTTAATATATATGAAACTGTTTAATCATACAAAGTGTTAGCATGTACTAACAAAACAACTACTAATAATGTACAGAAAAGTAAGCAGTTATGATATCTGTAGGGCAGAAAGAAGTCCTGCCCATTTTACCCTTATCGACCAATGCAATGAGTGATGCTCCAATTGGCAAGGGCAAAGTTCTGGTGGACCGCAGTGATGGAGGGGTTGTCATCGTCCTCCTTCTCCTGAATGATGACCATCATATCTGGGTAATCATCGTCTGGGGTGTATCTGTTTGTATGTTCATCATGGACAATGATACGTATGCCTTACATCATTCGGATGATGTCTTGTTTAATTCTCCGTTCCTCTTCTCCCACCTTGGGATCTGGAAAAAAGACTTCCTTCTCCTTTACCGGTATCGGCTTAGGAAATAACATAGCCATTATGTTGGCTGGCACCTTTACTGGAGATGGTGCGGACTCTGGATTATAGGTGGAGATAATCGTCGTGTGGCTGAAGTGGAAGAAATCTGCTTCGGCTTATGTGGATTCCTGTAACTGGAACTAGCAGAATAGCCTAGTCCAGCTGTCCCAGTTTGACTGGACACTTGAATTGGGTGCTTAATACCCTGATGCTTTTTACCCAACCCTTGTCCCGACTGGTGTCCCAATGACATCATTTCTTAAGTAGCTGCCATAACTTCAGTAGAAATCTTGGGTACGGGAAATGACATCCCAATAGAATAATATTGAGTGTTGCTTACTTCCAAAGTGTGGAAACTGACTGGCTCAACCTCTGAATTAACATTGATGAGTGGAAGGTCACCATGTTGAGGACATTCCGGTTCAACGTTGACTGTTACTAGGCTATTATTGATAATGTATTTAAGTTACTGATGAATAGTGGAGGGAACTGCCCCGGCCATATGAATCCACGGTCTCCCTAGTAGCAGGTTGTATCCTGTATCTATTTTGAGCACGTGAAAAGATACACAAAATGTATGGGGACCAATCTCAATTGACAGCTCAATCTCTCCGACAGAATTTCGGCGGGGTCCATCAAAAGCTTTGATGATCGTATGGCTACTTCGGATCCGCTTGAGATTGACATTCATCTTTAGCAATGTAGCATAAGGACATATATTCAAAGACGAACCTCCATCTACCAGGACTCCAGCTAACATGTATCTAGAGGACAAAACTGCATTGTGTAACGGTTTGTAATGACTCCAGCTAACATGCATCTTGAGGACAAAACTGTATTGTGTAACGGTTTGCAATGACAGGTCCCTTCGGGCTGTATGTCATCATAAGTGAAAGAGATCACATTGTTGTTGAAAATATGATCAACCAGATATTGAAATTTTTTCACATGCACTGATTTCGGCAAGTAGGCTTCCAAAACCTTCAGTAGAATCTTCAGAAGTTAAAACCAAGTCTAATATTAAAATTTGATGTGGAGCTTCTCTTAAGCTTAGAACCACCTTGGCTTCATTATGACCCATAACACGGAGGAAATTTTCAATTTTCTCCATGAGAATTTTCCCCTTTGATTTGATAGCAGGCTTCATTACCCGTTGGGGAAGAAATAGTGGATTTTGTCTCGACACTACAGCAGTTGTATGAGATGTGGATCCTTCAGCTTCTCCATAATTCCATGGAACTTTATGTAAGTTGACAACAGGATATTGTGGTCGGAATGGCAAGGTGATTGGCTCTGGAGCAACCACTTTCAAAGGGTTGTTAACTCCCTTGAGTTGAATTGTGAATGGTTTAACAGTCCCATCAGCCTCAGTGGATATAACTGCTACCAGTCCCTTCCATTTGGTAGGATAAATATTTTCACTCTCAAATAGCACAGTATCGTTGTCTGCCAATTGCAAGACACCGCTATCGATTAGATTCTGAATAAGGTGGCGGAGTGCCCAACATTCTTCTATGCTGTGACAGCGAGAATGGGAGTGATACTAACATACTCCATCAGGATTGAACCGTCCTGAACGGGGATTAATTGGAGGTAGAAGGGATGTGATTCTTCCTTCATTGATTAGCATATGAAGTATCTCCTTCATAGGTTGGCCTAGGTATGTAAATTTCCTTCTATTGGCAAATCCCGACGGGCTTTGGCAGTTGCTCTCTTCGTCACTTTCTCCTCAAATGTTTCATAGTTTGAAGGTGACGTTGGAGTCTTCATAACCAAGGGGAGTAGACTAGAATGCTCCTGGTTAATTAATTGGCGTGTAACTTGATGCTGATAGGTCACCAGTTCGGTAATTGCTCAATTTGCTTACACAGAGCTTTAATCTTCCGTTCCATCGTAAACTAGAACTTTGCATAATCCCATTTGTCAACACCGTCTTTGATGATCTGGGATGCTTCACAATTAAAATTGGAACTTTCTCCACTACTCCAATTAATCATGTTGACCTCTTTCTCTTTGTGTGGAGGAAGAGGGTTGTCTTGTATATGAGGTTGATCTGGTTTTGTGACCACGATCTCACCGTTGTCTATCAAATCTTGGATCTTATGTTTCAAGGCCCAATAATCTTAAGTATCATGTCAAGGCGCCCCGGCATGATAAGCACATTTTTGAGCAATTAGCTGGTGGAAGAAGATGCGTAATTTTCTTCTGAGTGGTCAGAATATTGAAAATATTCTCGAGTGAGTCCCTTAGAGGTGTGAACACTCGAGGGCATTTGACTTCTCCACTTTTAGGCATTGGAGGGTTTGAAGAATGTGCTTGAAAGGGAGTGTAATTTCTCCTCTGAATAGGCATATTCTGATTGCCCTTTTGACCTTGGAGTATCAAGGAAGCATCCTTCTCTTTCTTTTTATGGACCCTCCGGGGGTTGTTTCCATAAGTTCCAGATTGGATGTACTCAGCAATAGCCTTAGGAGCAATTAGGTCTTGAATCGTTCCTAACTTCAATCCCATCTCAACCATCTCCCCATGTTTGATCATTTCAGAAAATGGTTTACCAATGCCAGCTAAGACTCTTTCATAAAAAGGAGCTTCTTGTATGTCGATAAAGGGCATGACCATCTTTGACTCTGTCAAAGAAGGAATCACCTGAGCAGTAAGGGGCCTCCACCTTTGAAGCATATTCTCTGAAAGACTCATTGGACTGTTTCTTGACCTTGGTAATCTGGTACCGGTCAGGAGCCATTTGAGACTGGAAGCTGTATTATGGAAGGAAGGCATGAGCTAGTTCTTCCCAACTATGGATCTTTGAATTGTCTAATCTGGTATACCACGAACGGGCTTCCCTAGACAAACTCTTTTGGAACAGCTGCATTCTGATCTTCTCATCCTCTGCATAAGATCCAAGTTCTCCAATGAACACCTTTAAATGGGTGTAAGGATCTCCTAACCCGTTATACTTTTTGAAATCCAGAGTTTTGAACTTCTCTGGATAATGCACACTAGGGAATATACAAAGGTCAGCATATGAAACACTCCCGTGTGCTCCAATTCCTGTGATAGAACGAAGGGTTTCTTCCATTTGAAGGACCTTTTTCTTGATGTCACCGGTGTCTAGATCTCCTTTGAGATGGGTGATATCATGACTTTTGTTGGTTGTATCCAACTGGAGCTCAGGTACTGTAATGGCTTTGTTAGAACCTTGAGTTCCTCCTTGTGTAGAGGATTCAACATGTATGGGTATCTTCGTAACTTGAGTAGACTGATGTAGTTCTTTAAGTAGAACAATCAAATCTATAATTTGTTTACTTAATCCATCAAATTCTTCGCGAGAAACTAGATTAGACTGGTCAGATGAAGACATGATTGGCTGTAGGCTCGTGGCCTTTTTGGACTTTAACCGGGTAATAGGTCCGAATGTTTCCATGTGACAAAACTTGCATAGTTTAGTTTTAGGGATTGTGTAAATGTTTGCATGCTATGTGATGTGTCCGTTTTAGGATTATGATCCTGCAAAATGGATGTTAGTTGTTTGTAATACAGGATATCATGTTAATTTAAATATGTATATGCACATATTTCTTCATATTTCTCATTACATGGAGATGAATATGAAATGTAAATTACAAGTAATTGAATTTACGAGTAATTTGAAATGAGAAAGCATGAAGAGACTTTCCTCTACGTTTGGTTTATCAGAGGCTGACCTATCTTAAGTTTCTCTTACAGCTTTTTGGCATGAAGGTTCCCAAATCATCGCAATTTACTCAACGGGAAGTTAATCCAGTCTTTCAACTGGAACGAATTTGGGTGGTGCCTTTCCTGATCCTCGTTGGAATTAGTCTTCCTACGAGTCCAGTAATCAAACACAGACAGGATAGCCTCCTGGTGGAGGAACCACATAGCATACATTCACATACAACGTGTCTCACCGTTTATGAAAATGATGACCTGTACGAAGCACTAATATCATAGTTAGATATATTGCAGTGCAGTAAAAAAATGCATTCGTACACATTCATCATAAATGTAAATGCAACATTCACACACAAGCATATAACAGTTTTGAAAAGCTTGTTATAACGGCTTAAGTCCTCTTACTGGAGTTGTCCCCAGCAGAGTCGCCACCTGTCGATGTCGGGATTTTTAGTTTTCCCTTTTTGTTACTTGTTCTTTGGTGTTCTCATTTTAGGTGAGATTTGTTTGAAAAAATAAGTGAAAAAGGTCCGACATGTATAATGTCGACGATAGACTGTTAAGAGTCGCCAGTTGGTTTTTTAACTGGTTGTACCAACACAACCGAGAAAAGGTTTGTACATTGATCCAGTGATGTGACACTGCTAAACGGGTCTGTGAAATCGAGATTCATTAGGGTCTGGGGACTTGCTTATGCGGAGGGAAGGTGTTAGGCACCCCCCGACATCCGTGTTGCCATGGTGACCGCCACTTTTTAAGAAACTATTATATAAATGTGTGTGCGTGTGGGTCAATGTGTTATTATTTGGAAGTAGTGTGAGGCCTAGTTCGCACCTATATACACAGGGTTTGAATTTATGTAAAAATTCAATTTTAAGCAAGATATATCAATGATGTTTTAGAAAAGAGATTTTTCAAACCCTTGTGCTCAATAGTAATTGAGGCCTTTTGATACTTCCATTTTTTTCAATATTCGACTTGATTGATTTTATTTTCCAGATGCAAAGCATCTATAGAAAAAAATAATGTACAAAATAATGTTGAACTCCTCATGGGTATGGAAACCATCTGAGGAAGTTCAGACATCGTAAATAAATTTACATGCTGCTTACAGCTGAAAAGGTTCATCACAGGAACCGAATCTAGATTTAGTAGACTGAATCTGTGATCACATGATTCCTAGGTTCACATGATGCCGCAATTGATATAAAAGCAGTAAGCAGGTATATATATATATATATATATATATATATATATATATATATATATATATATATATATATATACATGATCAACCACCACGAAGCACCTCCGTGGGGGATTGGAAATGTAAATAAAGCTGTGAAAGCGATCAACCGCCACGGAGGAAACTCCAGGCGAGACGAAATGTACAGAAAGCAGTAAAAACGGTCAATCACCACGAAGTAAACTCCAGGCAGGATGGAATATAAATATATATATATATATATATATATATATATATATATAGTATATATATACAAACTAAAATGAAACCACGGACTGAAGTCCGAGCATACACACACAACACGACTCTCAACGTGAAGAATAGTGTGTGCAAGATGAAGAGAAAGGCTTTAAAGTGTATAAGAAGGCTTACAATGGGCTCCCGCCGGTAAAAAGTAGCTATATATGAGCTTACAAGTGTTTAAAATGAGAAAGCACTCAGTTTAGGGTGTGTACAAAGCAAATTGGACACGACTTCCTCACCTTTTTTCTTTCAAAATGGCCACCTAAGCCCTATATTTATAGAGGGGGGAGTCGCAGGTGTACCTGCGACTGCCCGGGGTGCCCAAGCTTTACGGGTCCTACCGTCTCGAAGAACGTGCACGTGTGCAATGTGATGTCTGCTCAAACTTTCAAAACTTCAATCCGGGCATCCGACTGAGGTGTATAAGACCTATTTCGGACCACCGTTGCCGAGAGTTATGCAATGACATGAGATTAAAGATTGTACGAAGTCAGGAAGATGGGACTATGCCCTCCGGTTTTCATGCTTCAAATTCTATTCGTTACCTTGCGTAATAGTCACTCGGGATTGGACTTCCTTGGTTCTTATGGGATATTGCTGTGTAGAAATGTATGTCTAAAATATTAAGAATGCTTAATATGGCGTTAAGGTGGCAAGATGACGACTTTACCCCTCACCGGGGTTATCTCCAATTTGGGCTTATAAAGCAGACGTTGCTCAGGCTTATCTCTGAGATTGGACTACTGTAAGTGTTGAAGGTCCTCAATGTCATCTCTGAGGTGTGCCTGTCGTCCTGGTGTTATTGCCAGGTCTTGTATTGAGTGCCTCGGTGTAAGCGTCGAGGTTGAAACTGATTGTATGCATTTGAAGCAAGCATTTCTAGGGTTATCTTCGGAACTGCAACTGCCTTCCTTGGGGTTATCTCCAAGGTTGGAATCTACTATTCCCAGTGTTGGGACTGAGACTGAATATCTCGGGGTTATCTTCGGGATGAATCGGCCATCTCCGGTGGAATTTTTGGTATTGGAACGGTAGGCCTCGGGGTTATCTCTGAGGTTCCCAGTGTGTGTTCCAGGGTTGAAACTTAGCTTTTGATAGTATCCAGACTGGATGTGAGCTGTCTTCCAGGGTTATGTCTAGAAGATAAATCTACCCTCCTGCATGTCAGTAACAGGTGTGTAGAAAATTTTGAGTGTCTACAATGGTAAACAGGGTTGATCCCCCTAAGTACGTTAAGTAGGGTCTGTATAGTCTAAATGACTGTTAAGGTTGGGGTAGTAATACCTAATCACCGGGGACATAGTTCGTGGTCTTAAGACCCTCAGATATTAAATTCAAACTTGCTTTCTATTCTATTTTGTAGAATAAGTTCACCATTATTCAGCATTCGTTGTTCATACTCTTGTTGTTATTGTTATTACTCTATATATCAGTGAGCAACTGTTTGCTTACTCTTACAATTAACACTGCAGCCAAAGTTGAGAGGGTTGATGAGCCGTCTACTAGCAAAGGAAAGGGCAAGGTGTCCAAGTGATAAAAATTTATTGAATTTATTTAAGTGATTTATGTTATAAGACTTGATCTATTTTGTAATGTATTTCGTAAACTTATGTAATAGTTTAAGGTTAGATTACCTAGGAATGTTTTTATTGATGTAACCCTTTAATGGGAAGATTATTGTTTAAGTTATTTAAATTATGTCTTTATCCTTTATCATGGGCAGTTAGATATAATAGTTTTGGATAGTGAGGACCAAATCCTGTGGGAATAGAGTACCTAGATTTGGGGGTGTCACAATTCCCGTGAGTTTCAACGTCTATAATCCATTCCACATTTGTTGTAGTTGATTCTTCAACAAATGGACAAAGCTCGATGCTTCTGATGCAGACAGATGATGCACTACGATCATGATCGTGGTGTCCTATCACATGCATGCTTGATACAGACTGATGGAAGAGAACACTATGATTTCTCTTAAGCACTGGTAGACTACGATTTTTGCTTACTTGATTTGCAGACTATACACTTCCGAGAGCAGACTACAATTCTTGATTTGGCTCGGCAGACATTTGGACCACTCTAAGATTCTGGGAGAGGCCCTCCAAAGCAAACGGACTACGATTCTTAATACTCTACGATTCTACCTTGGTTTCTGTAAACTCTTGGCTGGTTAGACAAAATACGATTCTGTTGAAGCATATCTATTACATCTTAAAATAGATCAACCTAACAGCTTTGATCTTTTCTTCTATACATTCATTTACAGAATGATAAACATAAAGCACAGATCAAACCTAACAAGTTTTGATCTATCACTAAGTCCTTGTACATGTATTCTTTGAAGGACTTTACATATAAATATGTTTATTTACTTTCAATATCAAATTTAAATATGCAATTCCTAATAATCTCCCACTATTTGATGTTAACATAACCAAGGAGATTTGTATCATGATCATCAATTTCTAGATGCAGTTGTTAGAAAGTAAATATGACTTAGTGTTTCAGTGAGTATCTGAAATCTCTAGAGAATAAGCATGAATTTATTGATGTTTGTAAAGACAATATTACAATAAAGCTTAGTTACACCAATAAGAAATAAATTCCAACTTATCTCTATTTCTTCTGCCGTTTGCTTCTTGGAAGATTGGCATGCTCTGCAGCTCTCCTTCTCCTGTTGGCTTCATCTCTCCATGCAATATCTGGCAGCTCACTTTGACTTAGCCTCTCTCCATGATCATGTCTATTCATTAAGGCAGGATCTCCAATTGGCATGTTTAGACCAATAGTGGTTACCCCTTATGAGCTTGGAGATGGCCCTCGACTTCTTAGCGGTTGCACCATGAGAATTGGCTGGCGTTGCTGCTGTTCAGGTCGTGGAGTCTGATGGCAAGGCTTTCTTAAGGGAGGGCTCCTTGAAGATTAAGCAATGAGTTTCCCTCTACCTTTTCCTTTTCCTTTCTCTCCTTTCCCTTTATTCTCCCCCTTTATGTCAGCATTAAGGGTTCGAATGTCTTCAGACAGACGATTCATGCCTTGGACAAGTTCGTGGTGCTAATTTTTGGATTAAGCAATGTCTTCACTGTTTTCTTGAACCAGAGAATCAGTTCAAGACTTGTTCTTTTGTAGAATAGCCAAGACAGTGTCTGTTTGTTGCATCTGACTCATTGAATATTCTTGGAATTCTTTCATTGAGGTTCGTAGACTTGAGAGGCTTTCCATCACAGGTTTATTTTGAGTTTCCTGAGTCTTCTACAGAAGGAGACCTGCTTCCTTGTGCTTCTGGGTAAACTGAAAAAGAATATTATCCCTTTTATTATTGATGTGGATCATTTCCTTGATGATCTCCCGAAGCTTATTTGTGAGCTCAGTACTCAGATTGTTGTGAAGGGTGTTAGCAACATCTATCAAGTGATTAAGCCTTGTATGCACGAGCAGAGAGTGAGTTTTAAGATCATGTTGAATATCTTTGGTTACTTTCTGTGATGCATTGGTCAGCTCAGATTTGGTAGGAAGATCTGAGAGATGCTCAAGAATTTGCTGAGTGTCTTGAGGAGAGGCTCTTGTATTTTGATTTTGCATATTATAAAGAGCAAGATCAAGATCAAAATAATTATTGGTTGATGAGGGAGGAATATCTGAAGGAGGTGCAGGTATGTGAGTTGGAGTTATGGTAGGAGGTGCTGGTTGAGTGGGTGACTCTACGATTTGAGTAGGATCAATATTCATAGAGCGAGAGATGGTGGGAGATGGTATTAATATGAAGTTAGGTGTATTTGGTTCATCAGTTACAGAATGTTGGGATTCTGTAGCTGGAAATTAGTTTAGTGGATGAAGTATCACTTCCAACCATCTTGGCAATTCGTAGAATTAGTTGAAGTTTGATGGAGGACAGTGACTAATTCTGAAAGAGATGGGAATTAATTGTACCTCACGCCCAGTTCCTAAAGAAGGATGGTTAGTGATTATCTTCAGAGAAAACGTGAGGTTGCCTGGGAATCCATGAGCAAGCACTGAGATTGCTGGATAAGATTTAAAAGTCCTGAACATGTGATCCCAGAAGTTGAGAATTTGGGCTCTGTGATAGGGCATCATAGGTAAGTAGGAGAACAACTGATTGTAGTTGGCTCTCCTATACCCATCCCAGTCTACTGCTATAATCTAAACTTCATCATCCTCTTATTTTTCTTGATCTTCGTTTTCTTCATTTGAAATTTCCACCACTTCAAACATCTCCTCATTCCTTATCTGATCTTCACCCTTTTCTACCTCCATAGATTTTACACCTTCGATTTCCATATCCTTTTGTATCTCCCCCTCAACTGTAGCTTTTTCTGGCACAGGAACTTCTAGAGGCTCCCCCTCAATCTGATCATACATTTGTACTTTAGGCAACTCCCCTTCATCTGGAGCATTTTCTAGTATAGGAATTTCAGGAAGCTCTTTTTTTGTAGCTATTTTTCTTTCTTCTTCCTTTAAGGCTTTCAAATTTTCAAGAATATATTTCATCACAAGCTTTCTCCTTGTCTTTCTAGGCTGAGCTTCAGCCTCGGTGCTGTCTTCAGCTTCAGCTCTAACAGTTGGTTTAGGCTGAGATACTGTTGTAGTATCCACTTTTGGAGTGATGGTAAGTCTGGACTCTACGATTAGTAGTGACTCTACGATCGAAGAGAGTGAAGATTTCTTTGTTTTGTGGCTGTATTTTCCCTTCTTAAGCATCTGAGAGATGGTGGCTCTGTCTTCTTCCTCTTCAGACTATTGCTCCTTCCCCTTCATTTCCTTTAGAATTTTAGTGCCCGAACTCTCTTGGTGTGAATCATTGGTTGAGCCTTGAGGCTCTTCTGTTGTTTGAGCTTTCATTTTCCTCTTACCCTTACTTTTTCTGATCAAAGCGATGGGTTCTTCTTGATTATTTTCTTCTTCTTCACCTTCTTTTACTACAGACATATTTCCTGGTAGCCCAAATACCTTTGCTTCGCCAATCCTTCCTGTGAGAGCCCCGAATTAGGGTCCCAAATCACCGCAGATCCGGTACAATCATTCTATCACTATTTGCGAAAGATATAAACATAAATTGTTTATACAATAAGCATCCACATTATTTCCCCAAAATCGAGTAACCTTAACTTATACACAATTCATAAACTATTGAACATATAACATATTTATTAAACTATTCTATTACAAATTAGCTGCACATTTTATCCCAAGCTGGACTTGGCTTTATCCTTTTCCTGTATCCGACGTTTTCGCCTTAATCTGCAATGTTAAATCATGATATAGCAAGGGTGAGCATGAAAGTTACCCAGCAAGTTTAAATTTATTAATATAACGGTATATCATGATTGAAAGAGTCTGAATAATAAGCTAGCTATAATTTAACAATAGAATTGTGAACTAGCGAACAAATTTATGACTGAACAAGTATTATACATGAACAAATATATATGAATCAACTGGTAATGAAGGTGAACAGCCTTTTATACCTGACTTATACATACAATATGTACAGAGTACAATTCATGGCAACCAGCAATGATTAACCATAAGCATATCCGAATGAAACAACTCTTAGTAGAGTTAAGTAAAAACAAACTTGTCTGAACCGTTGATTACCGCTACGCAATTTAATAAGCTTTGTCTGGTTGAAGACCTAATATATAAATAATATCGATATACAAATTAGAATAATATCATCACAGTAATTAAAATAACCTAAACATATAACACATAACACTATCAGTCTATAACACATACAAGACTCGATATCAAGTCAAATTATTGTTGTCTGAGTTGAACCCTACACAATTTTGACATCCCGACGGTCTAGTCGGACTTTTATCGAGTCTAAGTTCAATTAAACTCTGCCTTAACACCTAACAATTATCTCATATAAATTTAATAACAGTCAAAATATTTTTCTATGTCTCATAATAAATTTTCATGTAATTATTACTATTTATCATGATTTTTCAATCATTAACTCGTATTTAAATGAATTAAATACCACATAATCCCATTATCATTAATATTTATTTATTATCAAATATTAATGAACTACATGTCATAATATTATTATATATTTATAATATCACAAAGTATTTTTCATAACTTAAAATCATAATTATATGATTTTTAAACGATTAAATTCATTATCCGATAATTGCTATTAATATTAAAATATTAATATTTTCATGACAAAATATCAAAAGTTATATTTTATAACTTAAAATATTTTTATAACACTTAAATCATTTTTATATGATTTTTAAATCATTAATTCTATTTTTTCATAATTTATTTAATATATTTATTAAATAAATTAATTATCATTAATATTTATTAATTAATGAAATTCATCACAAAATATTAAAAGTTATTGAAAATAACTTAAAATATTTTCTTTTACCATAATATTATTTTTTATGTATTTAAATCATTTTTAAATTATTTATTTAATATTATAAATAAATAAATTAAATACCATTTATATTCCAAAAATATTAAATATTTATGAAATATACTCAAAATAATTAAAAACTATTTTTCAAACTTTAAAATAATCTTTTCGGAATTTATTTAGTATTCTTAATAATTAAAAACTATTTTTTTCTATTTTTAATTAATTTTCGGAAAATCAGAAAATAAATTAATTAGAAACTGTCGCACAAAGGCCCTATAGCGACAGACCCGTCGCTATAGGGGTTCTTGAGGTGTTCTTGAATGTTCATTTCAGTGCTAAAGGTGTTAGGTTTGACCAAAGGTAGATCTGTGTTCATAAGGTTTTCTGGGCTTCTAATGTTTCTAATCATGTAGTATAAGTGGAATACTACAATCATGAACAAGTTCTATAGCCATAATATCACTAACCTTCAAATCCAAGCTCTCAAAGATACTGTCAGGGGCCTGCTGGGTTTTCTGGGTTACCCAGAAACCCAGACAGGTTTGAGTGCTCACTATGTGGATCAAATAAATTTGGGTTCTAGTCATTAGTTAAGTATTATGAAGGTTCAGACATGTAGATGGTATGCCAAGGTCCATTTCTATACAACAAGATCATCTAAACAACAACACAACTGGCAGATTAAAACAGGTCAACCTATGTCAGAAAACATGTTCTTCATGAATCTGGGTTTTTCCAGATTTTGTTCCAGGTATGTTGTCAACGCTAGTTTGACTGCCCATTCCTTTGATTATATACAAGATCTGAGTGATATAAGAGCATGTATGGGTAGGCTACATGTCCTTCTACAACCTTAATACAACACGATGGCTAAAACATTAATATACAGCAAGATCAGACGCTTGAACAAACATGTCAGACCACTGTAAAACATTCTGGGTTGCCCAGAAAGGTTTTTCGTGAACGGTCAACGCGGTTTGACCGCTTGAATCTCTTAATATACTAAGGATCTGGCCTTGCTTCTAGCTTCATATCAAATTACTCATGACATAGAACACCTTTATAACATAAAACAACATATATCTAAAACAGAGAAAGATCTAGGGCCTCTGACATATGACTGTTAGGCCATTTCTTGAACTTTTTTTAGATTTCTATAAATGCTCGATTCGAGCATCTAGATGTTATGGATCCATGATCCAACCACCCAGATCTCTAATTGACACCTTATAACACATATTTAACCAACAACTAACATTAAACAACAAAAGATCAAATGATTTCAAAATTTTAGGGTTTTTATACCTTTAAAACTTGGATTTTTAATTTCTGATCCTTGAATCTTTTATTGGATTGCTAGAACTTGATCATGGCTTGGTTTCTCACTCTCTCACTCTCTCTAAATCCCAAATTTCTAGAAAAAGAATGGGTTTGGAGAAATAAAAAAATAAAGTAAGCATTTTCTTATTTTAATTTTTGATTTGTTTGATTCAATGAATCTAGTGGGTATAGGTGGCACCAAAGATCAAATATGGTAAGATATTTAACACATGCCAATATCTAAATGGATAAGTCAACAAGATTTGGCAAGTCTTTTACTTAATCATTAAGAAAAGGGTATTTTAGACATTTCACATTTAATTTTAAAGGCATTCTTGTCATTTGCCCTAACCTTTAGAGTTTAGGGTTTGAGTGAGGGTTTAGGGGTTGAACTCTTTAGGGTTTAGGATTAAAATCCTTTAGGGTTTAGGGTTTAGGGTTAAAACCCTTAGATTTTGAAAATAAATTCTAAAATTTCCAAATTAGATTTTCAACAATAGAAAATTAATATTTCTAAATTATAATTAGAATTTTCTAATTATATTAAAATTCCTTAATCAAAATTTAAATATTGCTAATTAGGATTAATATTTCCTAATTAAACTCGCTAATTAAGCCATTAGGGTCAAAATTATATATTAGGGTTTTAAAAAAATCCCCGGAACTGAACTTAGGGTTTCAGAACCGGTTTCTAGGGTTTCTTATCCATTTCTAGGGTTTTCTAACCAAACGATTTCGTTCTTAATATATACCTCGGGTTTGTTATAAATATCGTTTATTTGGTCAACCCTTGACCCTTAACTACATTCTGAACACATAATTGACCATACTCATAGAACATATTCACGTATTCTCTTAATCCTGAATAATTCACCTAAATCCTTCACAGAATTTTGAAATCCTAAAAATTCCTTCTTAAAAATATGAAACGCATACACTTATTTTCTGTTTAGGTTCTAATTTTGAACCTTAAATCAATTAATTAAAAATTTTAAAAAAAATTTAAATTCTCGGTTTGTCACACTTCCACTGGATTCGGACATCATTCTAACATTTTCTACAGGGTTTCTTTTCCAGTTTTGAAATAGCTGCTGGGTCATTCTTCTGTTGTGGTTGATGGGTTCCCTTTCGTTGTCCCCAATTTTATCACCCAAAGCAGATTGCAGAATTATGCTTATGAACCTCCCATAGAGCGTTTTTCTAGAGCTTTTTGATTTTTTTGAACTGAGTATCCACTTCCCAATCCAGTCTATGAGCAGAGCCCCATAGTTGAGTTGAATTCTGAAATAGATTGTTGTCATGAGCTTTAGTTGAACTTCATTTACAGAGTCGTGGCCAGAGCTTTTATAGCATATACACTTCCCAACAATGTCAGCCAGAAATTCATACTTATGGGGAAACTCTTTCTTCTTATACCCCTTGACGTTCTGAAACTTTGTGTGGTGCATCTTCTTCAGACCTTCATAGAAGTCGATGACATCCATGGATACGAGTCCCTTGGATTTGAAACCTAGGGCTAGATTTATATCTTCAGCTTTGAGTTTAATTTGTTCCCCCTTGACCTTTGTAGTGATAAAGTCATTCTCAAAGACTCCATTGCTGTAGAACTCTTTCACCAGCTTTGGGTAGATCCTTGTGCTGGTGCTCAGAGCTTCTTCAAGACCAGTTTTCTTTAGAAGGGATAGAATCTTGTGGAACTGAGAGTCAGCTATCTTGAATTCATCGAAGCAGAGTTGGTAACCAGATATAACATTGGAAGTAGCCATTGATTTTCTTAAACTGAGGTTGGTTGATCGTTCTGAAAGCTAGGGTTTTTGTTGAGAGATAGAGAGAGTGAGGAATGAGCTTTTTGAAATTCTTAGGTGAATTTTCGAAAAGCCTTTTCAAATTGTATTTGTAACTTCCCTCCACACGATCTGCATAGTTGGGCACGTGTCGAGTTCTGTTGGGCTCCACAATTTTAAATAGTGTGAAAAATACTGATCTGCCCTTAGCTCCCCCAGAGCTAGTGTATCCTTTGGGAAGACTACGATCGTCGTGGTTACTCTACGATGGTAGAGTCCACTGCTGATTCTTCTATACGATCATTGTATGTCCTGGCCCTTGTAATGAGCTCTGTCTTAGCATTCCTTCTGGGTTAAGGTAGCTCAGGAAGGGCCAACCTCTTAGACTAAACTAAGGGTCAGGTTTGTCCCTGAGGCGCTTATCAAAGGGGTTGTTTAGATTTGATGGAAATGATGTCATAACAAGATTCTCTGTCACGTCGAGACTGCTCTATGATCGTGGTTTCTCTTTAGTCATCTTTACGATTTAAAACATAGCCCTTTTATCTGCATGGTTAGCACAAACTAAAGCATAGAGTTTATGGTTTCAGATTTAGCATACCTAACTCACTTATCAATTTATTAAATCTTGATTCATCTAAAGGTTTTGTAAAGACATCAGGAAATTGATTTTCAGTAGGGATGTATTGTAAAGATATAGTTCAATTTTGGACATGATCCCTAATAAAATGATATCTAATTTCTATATGCTTAGTCCTAGAATGCGTGACAAGATTATGTGTTATTGCTATGACACTTATGTTATCATAATGAACATGTATAGATTTGAAATCAAACCCATAGTCTGCTAGCTGATTTTTCATCCATAAGATTTGAGCACAACAGCTACCAGTAGCAATGTATTCAGCTTCTGTTGTTGAGGTAGATACTGTAAGAACCCGAATTTTCAGAAAATATTAAAATAAGAATTTAGTAAATAAAATTCTTAAGGCATGAGAAGGGTTCGAATAAGAATATATATATATATATATATATATATATATATGTGTGTGTGTGTGTGTGTGTGTGTGTGTGTGTGTGTGTGTGTGTGTTGTGAGGTATGTGAAATGGTGTTACATGAGGTAATATAAACTATGCAATATGTGATTTCTGTGTTTAATAAATGTATTATTATTATATATTTGTTGTTTATTGAAGAGGCGAGTTATTTGAAGTAAAGAAGATGGATAGAAATCTATCTATCGATATTTAATAATTTATGTAAAATTATTTTATCATAGTAAGTTGGCGACATTAAATATTTTTGATAATCACCAGTTTCTTGAGTATGTACGAGTAAGTATCAAGTCTAAGGCAGTACAACCGTACCCTTTAATGGATTATGTATAGGAGCTGGGCTAGACGATTCCTTCAGAGAGCGGAGGTATATACGAATTAGTAACCGATCTAACTCACTCTGAAAACAATGTAGACGAGATGGAAACTAATTTGTTGGTTGTTTGTGGGAAACCACTCAGTGTACTATATTGAATACTATTAAAGACTCGATGTGTGCTAAGTTTAGACTTGTATATATGTACGTTATTGACAAGAGAAAAAAATCGATATATCTTTAGATAAATATTGGTTAGAGATTTATTGATTAATATTGAGATATGGTTAAATGTATAGATTAAAGAAATTGTGTTGAGACAATCTATAGAAAGAAAAGAGAAATAATTATAGTATATTTCTAATATAGGATATTTAAATATAAATTCTAGCATTTGATTATTTTAATAAAAGGGGAAATATTATTTTGATATTATCTTATATAGCTTTGTACGAGATAATGTGTGGGATTAAGTAATATGGTAAATATATTAAATCATATTTGCTATATAAGTTGATGGAAACAATTTATCATAATAGGAAATAAACTTATTTTTTATATATAGTGTGTACGTGTGTCGTGCATATAAATATTTTAATAATATATACATATTATATTAAGAGTAATATCTTGAGAAAATGAGTAAATCGTTTTATTATGATTAGTTCCTATATTTAGAGAAAACATGATAAAAATATCTTATGTTATGTTATGGCGAAGTACATAATTATGATTATAGTAAGGTGGTGGGAAATGAATAAGTAATGCGAATAAGTAATAAGCTTAATATAAGCTTGTGAGATATGCCTAGTGTGGCAAAGTGATGGAATAAACATCCATTAAATAATTTAATGAATGAATAATTGAATGAATTAATTTGTATGTGCAATGATTATATATTATATAGTAGCTACATTTATATGATATGAAATGAAGTGTGACACTTCAATGGTAACTATATAATATAGGAAGTATTTGAATACTTATGTATAAAGACTAGTATGTTAGCACTATGTACAAGTGAGATAATAAAATGTAACTTAGTGCAATAGACCACTTCCATGACCATGTTATAAGATGTAATGTTAAGAATAATGTTATTTTGTGAGATTATATTATTATAAACTTGTGAGCTATTAATTACTAAGTTCACATAATTATGTCTTGTGTGGCATAACTAGTAAAGTTAAATCAAATGGGAATTTAATGGGAAAATAAATATGGAGTTAATAAATAATTGATATTAATTATCATTATGATAATTGGGTATATTTTAGATGATAAATTTTATGAAAAATGATGGGTTGAGAATATCCAACTATTTTATAATTAGCCCAATTAAAATATTATTTGAAATAAACCAATGTATATGGATTATATAATTCTATGTGTAATGTATGAGTGGGTGTATATGTATGCTCATTTGTGGACAAATATCAAATAAACCTAAGTATGATAATAATAATATAGAATGCTGAGTTATAGCTTTTATCCCATTTTGTGGGTCTCATCTCATTATCACGTGAAAAGGCCATTGGCCTAGTCTAGCTTGCTTCTTCTTCTCAAACTCATAGCTTCCAAATGATGAAGGGAGTGATGGAGGAAGAGGAAGTTGGTGACCAACTCATCTGTACCCAATAGCTTCTTCCTTCTTCCTTTGGTTTGATTCATGGAGCAAAACCCAAACTTGGTCCATGGTTCTTCTATAAATAGAGACCCCCTTCTTCATTCTTCAAATTTAAAATTCTGATAATTCTAGTGAGTAAGTGGTTGAGAAGTTGGGAGAAATCAGAAGTTAAGATTCAAGCTTGGCAATTTAGCTTCAAGAGGTATAGTTCTTAAACTATGTTCTTAAATTCAAGTTTTGCAAGATTCTTAGAAAAGTGCTAAAATACATGTTTTGAGTCGAAAAGTTTATGGTAGAAGCATGACAGAATGTGTCAATTATTGCTAGACATCGTTAATATGGTTGAATACGAAATCAACGGAAGTTAAACGAACTAATTTGGTTTAGAAACGAATTCGTAGTGAATGAATTCGCTAAACTTTTTAAAACATGAAAAATTAGTATGAACACGAGATTTGGGTCCAGAATTAGGTTAGTTAGGGTTTCTGTAAAATTGTTATAATTCTAGTATGTTGTAGTGCTATAAATTAGAATCTATAGAATCGAAAACGAACTTATTTGGATATGTATAACTCAAATAATAAAGGTTAGAAAGAAGCTTGGCATGATGGTTCATAACAGGGAATGAAATTTTGAGTTTGCAGCAGCTAGGCCCGCCCCGACGGGCTATTTTTAGGGCAAAACCCCCACCCCGGTGGGGGGGGGGGGGTGGTCTGATTACAGATGTTGAGAAAATCTGACATAACATGGTTTGATAAAATGGCCATAACGTTTTTATACGAACTCCAATTGAGGAGATTCAAGATGATACGGAACGAGAACGAATAGACCTAAAACTTTTGTTCTTTACGTTTTTCAATTTGAGGTCATTATGAAGGGTCAAAATAGTTATCTTTGTGACTATTATGTATTTAGAGGCAATCAGAGGGCGTCGAGCGAGCACATACGCAAGTATAGTGCTCCCGACAATGGAATATGTTATTCTAAGTGATAAAACATAAATATGCATGATAATAGACATGTCATATAGCTAAGATTTCTTTACTCATAATGGAATGCTTTAACATGATTTTCTAAAAGAAAACTTACAGTTTTTGATAAACAGAAGTTGATGAATTTGGTGTCCTTTGAGTTCTGACCTTGGACCCTATGTATGCATATCAACGAACATGAAATGTAGTTTTAAAGTTACCTTGCATATACTAGATTAATATAGCTTGGTTTAAAGTGTTTTGAAAGAAAAACTTGAAGTTTTGAAAATGAAACTTGACGAAATTTGTGTCTTTTAAGTTTCAACTTTGGGAACATATGATTGTGGCCTAGTTATGTGCGCGGATGGACAAGAAATGTAATTTCAAGATATATTTCACATAAAAGATTGTCAAGCTCGGTTTAGTATGTGTTTTAAAGAGAAATTTAAAAGTTTTAGAAACTAACTTTAATGAGCATTGTATTACTTGCATTATGACCTTATAAGCAAGCATGATAGAGTTGTCTATGCCTTTGAACATGAATGATATGTGCACTCAACTAGTCAAGCATGACATAAGTTATTTAAGCATGTTTTAAAAGAATGAACTATGTTATGTCTATATAAATGAGATAGATACATGTGAGCATACTAGTAGCGCCTTATTAGTACCAATATTTGGTTTAAAAGCTTATAACATCGAATATTGTAAAAGTAAGTTGTTAAGCTTTATTGATTGAAATAAATCATTATGGAACTAAGTAGTTTGAATATGAACGACGTAGATCACATATCTATAAACTTTAAATATGTGTTGAACACGTAGCGAGTCAAGTGTGTGATATATGTATATGAATGTTGATGTCAAGAACGGATGGTTAAGTATACCTATACATACTTAACTATTCTATGAGTATGATGAGAAAGTGAAATGAAGGTTTTACAAACCTAGTTAGGAAACGATGCAATATTTATTATTATATTAAGAGCATATAAAATGTATAACTGATGGATATGAATCCATGATTATATAACTGTGTAGGAATACACGCAGTGCAGATAAGCTTTAAGCAGTTAAGTCGTAGTTGATAAACTACGAATCAGGCAAGTCTTTTAGTTCCTATTTGATATATGAATTCTATAACTGTTAGTTGAGCTATATTATGCTGTGAGAATGCTGATGTATATATATGAAATACATATGAGATATGTATGAATTTGAAAGTTGATCTTTGATGATATGCTTGTGAAGTAAATATATATGCATGTTATGTAAGAAGTAACAAACGTAGTAAATATTAATTGATTATGAATGCATGAACTGAGTATGTTATTAAATGTTATGTGCTGCATGAAAACTGTTAGAATTGTTGGGCTGTCGAGCTCACCCTTGCAAATAACCACTTTTGCAGGTTAAGGTCTCACGATAAAGATTACGTGCTACATGATTGATAAAGTTCAATAGTATCAAAGGAGATTGCTTCATTTATTTAAATATATACTCTTGAACCATGTTTAGGTTCTAGGAGATGTACAAGGTAGTAGTTATGATGTATAATACATGTTAAGTTGTACTATGTTATACATAGAGGAATTCAAATTGAGATGTAAAAGTTTATACAGTAATTCGAATAGATTGAATCATAATATAATTTGATTCAAGGTTATGTAATTGATTCAAGTTAAGATATCAATAACAGATTATTTTTTTAGAGATTGAAAACGTTTAAATTATTTCGCATATTTTTATAACATCGAATATGATATAAGCCATGAATGGTAAATGAGAAAGATTAGAAACTGATAAAAGTTTGGGGTCATTATATAGATCCTGAAAATGGAAAGAATTTATGTTCTAAATTGTAATAAGCAAAGTTATATTCATTAAGTTACGAATAAAAGATATAAATAGTTTGACAATAAGAGTATTGTGGCGGACCGAATCCGAGGTTCGAAGGGAGTCAGATTTGGGGGCGTCACAGATACTGAGTTTTGCTTCTTGCTAAACCAAGACACAAGTCTATTTCCTAGCAACTGACAAGTGCCACTGGTACTTTTTCTATCCATCTTGCAGCTAGTAAAATTAGCATTTGTATATCCTGTCAGTTCAAAGGAGGACTCCTTTGGATACCAAAGTCCCAAGTGAGGTGTGCCTTTGAGATACCTAAAAATTCTCTTTAGAGCAGTTAAGTGTGATTCCTGAGGATTAGCTTGAAATCTAGCACATATGCATGTTGTAAACATTATGTCTGGTCTACTGGCAGTAAGATATAGAAGAGAGCCTATCATAGCTCTGTATTGAGTAATGTCAATACTTTTACCTTTTTCATCTTTGTCAAGCTTAGTTGCTAGAGCAATTGGTGTTTTCATGGGAGAGGCTGATTCCATGCCATACTTTTTAAGTAAGTCTTTAATGTACTTGGCTTGGTTAATGAAGATACCTTCATCAGTCTGCTTTACATGTAATCCAAGGAAGAAATTCAGCTCATCCATCATACTCATTTCGAACTTGCTTTGCATAAGCTTGACAAATACCCTGCACAATTTTTCATCAGTAGAACCAAAGATAATGTCATCTACATATATTTGGACTAATAAGACTTTATTTTTGTGCTTCTTACGAAATAATGTGGTATCTACTCTACCTCTAGTGAAGCCATTTTCAATAAGAAAGTTAGTTAATATTTCATACCATGCTCTAGGTGCTTGTTTAAGTCCATATAAGGTTTTGTATAATCTATATACATAATTAGAGAGAGTTGGATTGATGAAACCTGGAGGTTGCTCCACATATACTTCTTCTTGAAGTTCACTATTTAGAAATGCACTTTTGACATCCATTTGAAAGACTTTGACCTTCATGTGGGTAGCAAAATAAAGGAATATCCTGATGGCTTCTAATCTGGCAACATGTGCGAAGGTCTCGTCGTAGTCGATGCCTTCTTCTTGGGAATAACCTTTGGCTACTAGTCTTGCCTTATTTCTTGTTATTACCCTATCTTCATACATCTTGTTTCTGAAGACCCACTTGGTGCCAATAACTAAGTGGCTTCTTGGTCTTGGAACCAATCTCCATACTCTGCTTTTTAAATTGATTTAGTTCCTCTTGCATGGCTTCTATCCAACTTGAGTCTTCCATAGCATTTTCTATCTTTTTGGGTTCCATTTGTGACATAAAGCTTAGATAGAAACACTCATTCTGGGTGGAGAATCTTGTCTTGACTCTTACATTTGGATCTCCCAATGATTAAGTCTTGAGTGTGGTCTCTTGCTCATCTATTTCCTGTTAGAACATGTAAGAACCCGAATTTTCAGAAAATATTAAAATAAGAATTTAGTAGATAAAATTCTTAAGGCATGTGAAGGGTTCAAATAAAAATATATAAATGTGTTACGAGGTATGTCGTATTGTGTTACATAGGTTAATATGAGCTATGTGATAAGTGATGTTGTGTTTAATAAATATATATATCATTATTATATTTTTATTATACATTGTAGAGATGAATTAGTAAGAGGATGTATAAGATTTATCTATCGGCATTAAATAATTTATAGAATTATTTTTTTATAGTAAGTGGGTGACATTAATGTATAATCCTCATTTTCTTGTGTATGTGTACTAATAACTAGTATGATTATAATATAGGATATTGATGGTACGTAAGTTATCCGCGAATGGGTTTGGATAGTGAAACATGAGTTAGTTGAGAGAATTAACTAGTAAGAATAAATATTGGATAATTGATAGTTGAGAGTTATGTTATGGAATAATATAATGTGTATGCTAAACCTTAAATAACTATGGTAATATAGTACATGGTTTAATTTACTTAAGTAAATGAGTGAATTAATATGTGTGTTGAATATGTGATACTTTATATATGTTACTTAGAATGGTAATATGTGAGAAAGTCTAATGTACGAATAACGTTAAATATATATACGTTATTTAAGGGAGACATAAATCATTATATCTTTAAATGGATATTTAATATTTGAAGAAATTGTTTTGGGAACAATTTATAGAGTGAGAGAGAAATAATAATTATATATTTCTAATCGAGGATATTAAAATAATTTCTAATATTGAGTTATTTTAATAAAAGGAGGAAATGTCTTTTTTGAATAATAATATTACCTTAGATATTTTTGTATGAGGTGTGATTAATAATATAGTAAATATATTAAAACGTATTTGCTATATTAAACTGATGGAAATAATTTATTATAATAGAAAATAAACTTATTATCTATTTTCTATATATAATATATGAACATGTGTCGTACATATAGTTAATTGATATTATATTAAGAATAATATCTTGAGACAATAAGCAAATTAATTTTTAATTGTAAATGTCTTTATTCGGAGAAAACATAATATTTATGTTATGATAAAATACATAATTTCTAATATATTTTCAAGGGAGTTAATTAATGAAAGAAAACTAAGTTATTTTAATATATTAAATTACCTAAGTTATTATTTTATCGTGGATGTTATCATTTAAATAACTAATGGAGTATATATTAATTATTATAAGCGTAAATGTTATACTTATAATTAATTAAGGTAGTTTAGTATTTAAATACTTGAGTCACACAAATATTATATTGAAAGAATAATAAGTGTGGATAATGAGAGAAGCTTAAGATCGAGCTTGTGTAATATGCCTAGTGTGGTAAAGTGAAGGAATAAGCATTCATTAAATAATTTAATGAATTAATAATTGAAGGAATTAATTTGTATAAGCAATGATTTTATATTATATAGTAGCTACATCTATATGATATGAAATGAAGTGTGACATTAATTGGGACTAATGAATATTGAAACTATATGATATGAATTTATCATAAAATGTGTATGTGACAATCTGCATATGGGTAAACATTAAAATGAAATATACATGGATTATATGTATGTTTCATAACACCTACTACCTTGAAATCTTAAATCAAAATGTGGCACTAAGTTATAATTATTGAAAGGTTGAGATGTGGATAAAATGTGACATAAGAGTAGGAATTAATATAAGTGTTGCAAGAATGCTGAGATAATTGGCTTGTTCCAAAACTAGTGTACCAATTGCTCCCTATTTCTCATTCACGTGTTTGGCAAAAAGGCTAAGGCCTGTCTCATTTCTTCTTCATTACGTTGTAGTCTGATGATGGCTAGAAGGATGGGGGAAGTGGAGTTGGTAACCAACTCTCCAACATCCAATGACTTCTTCTTCCTCCCATTGGGTTAATTCAATGTGAAAACCCATGATTTGGATAATCCTTCCTCTATAAATAGAGCTCCTCCTTTTCTTTTACCGTTTGTTTGATTTTCTAAGAAGTTGCTAATAGAAAGTCAGTAGAATTGGAGAGTTGAGGAGCAATTGGAGAATTGAAGAACTATAGTTAATAATTGTAAGCATTCAAGAGGTATTAAAGCTAACTTATATGCTTTTGATTCCTAAGTTTTCAATTCCTTAGAAATGATAAAAAATACTTACTTTTGAGTCATAAATTTGATGGCTAAAACTAGTTATAATAAATAAATTGTTGTTAGATGTTGTTAATATAGTTCAATACGAAAACAACGGAAGTTAAACGACCCAATTTGGTCGAGAAACAAATTCATAGTGAACGAATTCGCTAAACTTTTCAAAATATGAAAATTTAGTATGAATAAAAGTTTTGGATTAATCTTTGAGTTAGTTAATGTGTTTGAAGTGTTATAATTACACTGTAGATGGGTAGCTAAGAGTTTAACGAGTCCAACAAATCGAAAACCAACTGATTTGGACCTAAAATGAAGAAGTTATGAAGTTTTGAAGTAAAAACATTTAGGAAATTATAATCTGGGCAAGCCTCGCTCGGGCACATTGCCTGGGCACTTGGGTGCACAGCTGGGGCGGAGCTATGGCATGGGCATGCAGTAATGATGAGGAAAAGGGGCACGGCCGTGCCCCATGTCTACTGAGTGTGACTGCTTTAACCTATTCTGGTAAAATAGTCATAACCTTTTCATACGTACTCCGATTGAGGTTATTCAAGATGATCCAGAACGAGGACAAATAGACCTACAACCTTTGTTCTTTAAGTTTATCAATTTGAGGTCGCTAGAAAGGGTTAAAATAGTTATTTTTGTGACTATTACGTATTCAGAGGCGATCAGAGGGCGTCGAACGAGCACATACACAAGTATAGTGCTCCCGACGATGAAATATGTTATTCTAAGTCATATAATATGAAAATGCATTATAATAGACATGTCATATGGCTAAGATTAGTTTAATCATAATGGAATGCTTTAACAATGAATTCTAAAAAAAAAGTAAAAGTTTTTGAGAAACGGAAGTTGATGAATTTGGTGTCCTTTGTATTTTGACTTTATAAGAGCATTTGTATGACTTATACATGCATAAGAGTATGTATTAACTTATATTATGTGTTCATGAACTTTCATGGCCATGTTAGTCCATACTATGGAAGGAAAACGTATGATTTTAAAATAAAACTTATGGTCTTGGATTTGAACCTTGATGCCTATATAGCATGTATATATTCTAATTTTGTGAACGTAGTCATGTGGCCTATATTGATATGAAAGGCATGCTTAAAGTGTGGAGCACACACTAGCATACATGATTAAAGACTATGTGATTAAGTATACATGTGTATTATAAGCACGAGCATGCCTACTTAGTATTGTTTAAGCATATTATGTGATAACATGACCTTAGTAGTTGACCTTGAAGCATGGACTTGAATTACTTAAGGTATATGAAAGTACGACATGAAAATCATGTAACTTTGAATTGGATTTGAATGAGCATGCTAGGTTTTAAAACTTGAATTAATGCCCTTATAAACTTGTATACATGAGGAACATAATAGCCTTGCATGACTAGTTTAAGTATGACAAGGATTTTGAAAAAAAAGAGTTAAACTTAGAAAGTTGAATGTAAGGGTTTTGATAAGGTTTGAGAAACGTAAGACCAATATAGATTACATATTTATGAGTTTTAAATATGTATCGAACACTTAGGTAGTTAAGTGTGTTAATATTGATATTAAGTGTGGTTATGATATAACTAGACGTACCTAACGACACTAAGTGTATGATAGGAAAGTGAAACAAGGTTCTAAGAACCAAGATTGAAAACAATGTAATACTTATTATTATGAGAATGTATGGAAGTGTATAACTGATGAGTGTGATCTCTATGACTAATATAACTGTGTAGGATTACACGAAGTGCAGATATCTATAAGTAGTTAAGTCGTAGTTGTTAAACTACGCATCTGGCAAATCTTTCAGTTCCTATTTGGTATATGAATTCGATAACTGTTAGTTGAGCTATATTATGCCATGAGAATGTTGATATATATATATATATATATATATATATATATATATATATATATATATATATATATGAAATGCATATGAGATATGCATGAAATGTGAAAGTTGATCTTTGATGATGTGTTTGTGATATAAATCTCTATGCCTTTTATATGTGAAGTAACATGCGTAGTAAATATTAATTGATTATGAATGCATGAACTGAGTTTGTTATTATATGCTATGTGATGCATGAAAATTATTAGAATTGCTGGACTGTCGAGCTCACCCTTGCAAATAACCAATTTTGCAGGTTAAGGACTCACGGTAAAGATTACATGCTACTTGATTGATAAAGTTCAATAGTATCGATGGAGATTGATTTATTATTTAAATATATGCTCTTGAACCATGTTTAGGTTCTAGGAAATGTATATGATAGTAGTTTACGATGTGTAAAACATATTGAGTTGTAAAGTTGTACTATGTGGTACATAGAGGAATTCAAATCAAGATGTAAAAGTTTATAATTGAATAGAGTGAATCATATCAAAATTTGATTCAGGGATTTGTAATTGATTCAAGTTAAGACATCAATAAAAGATTTATTTCAAAGGAGATTGAAAAAGTTTAAATTATTCCACATATTTATATAACATCGAATGTGATGTAATACAGGAATAGTAAATGACCAAGATTAGAAACTTATAAAAGTTTGGGGTCATTGTGCAGATCCTGGTAATGGAAAGAATTTATATTCTAAATTGTAATAAGTAAAGTTTATTCATTAAGTTATGAATGAAAAATATAAATAGTTTGACGATAGTAGTATCGTGACGGACCGGATTCGTGGTTCAAAGGGACCCAAATTTGGGGGCGTCACAGAACATCTGTCCTGATGCCTTCTTGTTTGAATTCATCAAGATCAACCTCTACTTCTTGATGTGGAGGTTCGTTGTCTAGCGTAGCTCTCTCTACGATCTCTTCTTCAAGCTCGACGATTTCATCTTCTGGGACTACAATCTTGGTGTTAAGCTCGACTACCTCGTTCGTAGAGTCTGAGTTGTCAATTATAGTGTCTTGAGGCATATATTTGTTTAAGTCTGTTTCATCGAAGATGATGTGAATCGAGATTTCAACACTTAACATCTTTTTATTGAATACTCTTTAAGCCTTACTGTCTGTGGCATATCTGATAAAGATTCCTTTGTCTGACTTTGGTTAAAACTTAGTCAGATATTATTTTCCATTGTTGAGAATATAGCATGCACAACCAAACACATGGAAGTAGATGACATTTGGCTTTCTTCCTCTCTACAGCTCGTAGGAAGTCTTCCTTAACGTAGAGTGCACAAGAGACCTGTTCTGAGTGTAGCATGCAGTGTTGACAGCTTCTACCCAGAAGTATTCAGGCAGACGAGCTGCTGCTAGTAGAATTCTTCCAACTTCAATCAACGTTCTGTTCTTTCTTTTAACTACTACGTTTTGTTGTGGAGTTCATGGAGCTGAGAAGTTTTGACTGATGCCATTGTCTGTGAAGAACTGATCTATCTCAGAGAAGTCGAATTCTCTACTATGATCACTCCTTATAGCCTTAATTTTCTCCCCTTTCTCGTTCATCACCAGCTTGAACATCTTGATGAGTTGGGAACTTGTTTCATTTTTTGAGTTAAGAAAGAACACCCATGTAAATCTGGTGTAGTCATCCACTACGACCAATGAGTATCTCTTCCCTCCAAGGCTTGTTGATGGAATTGGTCCAAATAGATCCATGTGAAGTAGTTGCAGGGGCTTATTAATTGAGTTGACAGTTTTTCTTTTGAATGAGCTTCTAGTTTGTTTTCCAAGTTGACATGCATTGCATGGCCTTTCCTTAACAAAGCTGAGCTTGGGTAAGCCTGCTACTAGTTCCTTGGAGGCCAGTTTTGACATGCTTTTGAAATTGAGATGAGACAACCTTCTATGCCATAACTAGCTCATTTCTTCATAGGCTTTAGCAAGAAATCATATTGTCTCGTCAGAAATCAGTTAACTGAGATTAACAGTATAGACGTTTCCTTCTCTTGTTACTGTCAACTTTATAGAAGAGGTCTTCAGATCTCTGACTTGATATTGATTGCTGAGAAAAGGTAACTTGATGTGTAAGACCCCAACTTTTATAAATAAAGATGATTTTTTTTTATATAAATACCATTTTTGAATATTATGGAGTAAATTTGATATAATGTTATAGTTGTGGGTAATATTTATAAATTTTACAAAGTACGCAAGTTGTTATATAATATTCGATTGGTCGGGAAATATTCGTTTTAACAGGGAATATTCGTACGACGACATAATTATTGGTGGACCCCATAATAGAATTATTGTCGGATTGAGAAAACGACAAAAATATTTTATTGAAAATAACGGCGAAAGTTTTACCGTTAATACTGTTGAACTACTCGGTAATAAAAGTACAGTAATACGCGTGGTTGCATAGTAGCACACGGTATTGATTATTGATGCTTACGTGAGAAGTCACTCAATTTTGTTCAATTATTGTTACAGTAATTACTGCATAGTATCTCACGTTATTTGATTCAATTATTGTCAATATTTTATATATTATTAAATCAATAATTAAGATGACAAGGTTATTAATATTATTATTTGCAATATTAACGATGTCTAGAAGTTCTGTCAAGGAGAGGTTTGGTCACCTAATTGTGCGCCAATAGGGAGAAATCCTTATTGAAAAACCCTCTCTTTCCTGGGAACGACCTGGTCGATTAATATTGTGAATTATAATAATGATAGTATACGTTGTTAAAATTATTAAGGTGATTTTTATGAAGTTTTGCTTAATTTATGGATCCCTATTTACCCATTTTTTAAAATAATCGGTAGAAAATTATTTAAAGGTGGGGCCCATATGTGTTGAAAATGATTTTGGAAATGGAGGGAGAAAGAGTATATGTATAGAAGATATATGTATGTATGTAATGAGTATATGGTGGGAGAAAATGATAGGTGAAAGTGATAGGCGTGTGATATGTGTGTGAGTGGAAATTGGTGGAAAAGTGAGTGTGACAACCCGAAAATTCGGTTTGTCTAGAATTTAAGTTTAAAGAATTAGTTATTAATAAAATAAATTTTTATTAATACTATTCTGTGCTAAGTGTTTATTAATCGTTCTATAACCTAGAATGATTATTAATCGAGAGGATTCTGGCTACGAGCTAGATTGAACGAGTAAAAATTTTCAAGACGAAAATGAAAGTTTTCCGGGAACAAAATATTTTGGGGGAAAAAGACGAAATAAGCACTATTTATCAGTTTCTGCTCGGAGATTTATTTTGAAATTCCGAGAAGTTATAGATTGCGTTTAATTCTGAGACGTGATGGAATATTCAATAATATTTCAGTTATGGCAAAAACGAAGTTTTCGCCTGTGGACTCAAAACCTAAGGGTTTAGAAAAGTGAGTTCCGAGAATGTTATGATCGCGTATAATAATTAGGGTTATTATGCGTGAGAAATATGAGTATAATACAAGTTATTATACGAGTATAGTATGAAGAGTAGTACGACGTATAATACGAATATCGTACGAACAATATACGAAGAGAATACGAGAATACGAGAATGGAATGTGTAGAATACGATTAGTCTTAATGGACTTTGAGTTCATGGACTTTGTAGAATCTAATTGGACTTGGTTATGTCAAGCCCAATGATTTGTGAAGTTAAGCCCAAGTTAGGCCCAATAAGAATTAAGGTTAAGACCCAAACCAAGAAAAGAAACCGCGGATCGAACCGGTGGGTAAACGGATGGGTAATAACCATTGGGGCAACCCATGGGATGACCCATGTGCATGTGGGCCGGCCACTTAGCCACCAAGTATGGGTGGTGGCCAAGTTAACTTGGTGGCTAAGCCATGAATAGTAAGGAGGTTAGGGGCGAAATTGTGACGCCCCCAAAATAGGTATACATCACCCATTATGAGTCGCCAAATACTTGGTACAGAAACAACTACAACTTCATTAATATAATTGTTGTGTAAAAATACAACAACCCAATACTGTGAGTTTGAATACAATTATTCTCTACTAGAGAATATACAAACTCAAAATGAGTCCTTATTACAATTATTATCACACTATTTTATAAAATAGTGAGGACTGCTAACACCACTGACTGAAAACATCACTCCGCACCCCGACTAGTTCCCGCTATATTCTCGCCTCCTGAGAAAAATGGAACAAAAAGGGTGAGCTCAACTAGCCCAGTAAAGAATATTATGACTAAGATAATATACAACAAATTATCATTAGTATTCAACAAGGAAAAATCTGATAGAATATAATCGACAACAAGTTTTAGATCAACAACTGCAGCGGAAACAACAATCCATTAGAAGAGCCAAGTAGAGAATGAGTTCTACTATCTTCTAAGATTTAAAAGTCCATCATCAATATTTTATCCCTGTAACAACAATCAATATTCATCTTTGCACTACAGGCCAAAGATATTCATTTGTATCACCAGTTTGTCATGTTTATCTCAACACATGTTCATCTTTACACTACGGGCCAAAGATATTCATCAGGTAATCATTCATCTTTGCACTACAGGCCAAAGATATTCAGTAATATCATCATTTAGGACTGAGGATGATGAAAAATATATTAATGAAAACGAATCCAATGAGATAAAAGAAAAAATTTTAGAGATTCGTATTACAGTTTATCCAAGTTCAATAATACTCCATAATAACCAATTTTGAAGTAGAATTCAAAAATAAAGATCAAAACATGGATACAATCAAAGAAAGTAACCATAATAGACAACTTGGACAAAAATAAGAAAATTTTATTTTTCGGTGAATAGGGCCGTATTCGTGAATAGTGCCGTATACGTGAATAGTACCGTATACGTGAATAGTAATCTCGACACCAAAAAGTTCTAAATTTGATAAAAAATTCAGATCAATATTTCGGGATAATGATATTGAAGAAAATATCATTTAAGAAGAAGATAATATCCCTTACTTCAAAATATCAGTACTTCTGGTCGGAATACCGGTATAAGGCTGAAAGAAACTTGCTCTGATGAATAGAAACTCACAAAGTATCTAAATACTCACAAAATATACTCAATAATCTAGAGAGAGAAAGAGAGAAAACTTGTTTCTGGTGTGATTTTCAATTCTAACTTAGCCCTCTATTTATAGGAAAATGATAGCACGCCGAAGCAGACTTAACCTGCAACCTGATGGCTTTACCTGCTACTATTCAAGCCTACTACATTTGAATAAAAATCTCAGCACATTTCTTCACTAACCAAGAGTGGGGCCCACCAATTCTAGAATTTTCTACCAAAATGATAAACTCCGAAAATTCAACAATTTCTGAACCAGTCATCTCGTAAAATTCATAATAAATCATATGTTCATTTTTAACGGTTCAAAATTTGTGGACATATACTCAACTTATATATGTATAACATATCCAAAAATTACCACGTTCCAACGGTCGGATTAAAAATTATAACTCCCGTAAAATATCTCAAAAACCCTGATTTTTAATACCTCCATTCCGACAAAAATACTGATAAAAACCTCAACATTAACTCCTTCATTTTTAACCATAATAATATATCCCTCATTTATATCCACATAAAATAAATATTTTCTTATCATATGAATCAAGAATTAATTATTCACAAATAATATGAATCACATTTATGACAACTAGGCCGTTCCTAGGAAAGAGGGGGCTTTCCAATAAGAATTTCTCCTTGCTGGCGCGCAATTAGATGACCAAACATCTCCTTAGACAGAACTTTTTAGACATTGCCAATAATGTTATCTAATAATATTATTCAAATAATATGATTTATTGATCTGATAATGGAAAATACTGTGCAGTGACAATTATTGAAACAACAATAATATAAAATATCAATGCAGCAATTATTGAATCAATAAAATAAAATATTGAACAGTAACTACTGTAACAATTATTGAGTAGTGCCTTCCTTCGTAAGAATAAATAAATGGTGCAATACTGTGTGCTACTATATTTTAACCACCAGATATTCCAACAGTATTAACGGCAACAACTACGCCGTTAATTATAAACAACTTATACTTATCGTTTTCTTCATCCAATCGCTTTCCGTTATGGGGCCCACACAAGGCTGCGCCGTCGTACAAATATTCCCCGACAACAAGAATATTCCACGACCAAACGAATATTCACCGACAAAAAATGAATATTTTATAACCACTTGCTTATTTAAAACACTTCTCTGATGAACAGGTGTTGAGATGAACATGACTGACAGGTGATACAAATGAATATCTTTGGCCTGTAGTGCAAAGATGAATATTTGGATAAAGATGATTATTAATTGATGTTACAGGGATAAAATATTGATTATGGACTTTTAAATCTTAGAAGATAGTAGAATTCATTCTCTACTTGACTCTTCTCTGATTGTCCGTCTGTTTGAGGATGGTATGCCGAACTGAATCGTAAATCCGTGCCCATAGCTTTCTGCAAGCTAACCCAAAATCGTGAAGTGAATCTTGAGTCACTATCCGAAACTATGTATACTGGCATGCCATGCAATCTCACAATCTCATTCACGTACATACTAGCAAGATGTTCAAGGGAATAAGTCTCATGTATCGGCAAGAAATGAGCAGACTTGGTTAATCTATCAACAATAACCCAAATCGCATTTATGCCTTGAGAAACCTTGGGAAGACCCGTAACAAAATCCATAGTAATGTGTTCCCACTTCCATTTTGGAATCTCAAGTGGTTGTAATGGACCCTTTGGTACTTGATGCTCCGCTTTTACACGTTGACAAGTTAAACATCTCGAGATAAACTCCGCGATCTCACTTTTCATATTACTCCACCAAAATGTATGTCGAAGATCGTGATACATTTTGGTACTCCCAGGATGGATTGCAAATGGTGTGTTGTGTGCCTCCATCATTATTCTATGCTTCAAGTCAAAATCGTTAGGAACACAAAGTCTGGAGTTGACTCGAAGTATTCCTTCTTCAGCGATTCTTGCTTCTGGAATAGCACCTTCTTGCACTTTCTTCTTCATACGCATCAGCTCCATGTCCATAGCTTGAGCAGCTTTAACTTTATCGATTAAAGTCGGTTCTACTCGTATATTTGATATCATCATGTGGGTACTTGGAGCCTTCATCTCTATCTCCATCCTTTGCAAGTCATACAAAATGGGCCCTTGTGTTAACAACATTACACTCGTACCCGCATATGATCTTCTACTCAATGCGTCAGCTACTACGTTTGCTTTTCCAGGATGATATTGGATGGTATGATCGTAATCTTTCAACAGCTCGAGCCAACGTCGCTGTCGCATGTTGAGTTCCTTTTAGGTGAAGAAATATTTGAGGCTTTTATGATCTGTATAGATCTCCACTTTCTCCCCATACAGGTAGTGTCTCCAGATCTTCAACGCAAAAACGACTGCTACCAACTCCAAATCATGAGTAGGATAATTCCTCTCATATTCTTTGAGTTATCGTGAGGCATAGGCTATGACTTTCCCATGTTGCATGAGAACACATCCTAACCCTTTTCCTGAAGCATCGCTGTAGATAACAAATCCATCCGAACCAGATGGTATTGTCAGAACAGGTGCCGAAATGAGTCTCCTCTTGAGTTCTTGGAAACTCTTCTCGCATTCCTCACTCCATACGAATTTTGTATCTTTCCGAGTCAGCTGAGTTAACGGAGTAGCGATTCGAGAAAATCCTTCCACAAATCTCCGATAATAACCAGCTAAGCCCAGAAAGCTACGTACTTCGGTTACCGACTTCGGTTGCTCCCAACTTTGTATGGCTTCAATCTTCGCCGGGTCGACAGATACTCCATGTTTTGACACCACGTGCCCAAGGAATGCTACTTCCTCAAGCCAGAACTCGTATTTCTTCAATTTGGCATATAGCTTATTTTCACGAAGCCTTTGCAGTACCAACTTTAAACGGCGCTCATGATCTTCACGGCTTTTGGAATAGATGAGGATGTCATCAATAAAGACAACAACGAACTGATCCAAATATTCTTTGAATACACGGTTCATCGTATCCATGAAGGCAGCAGGAGCATTAGTCAATCCAAAAGACATGACTAAGAATTCATAATGCCCGTACCGAGTTCTAAAGGCAGTCTTTGGAATATCCTCAGTTTTAATCTTCAGCTGATGATATCCAGAACGAAGGTCGATCTTTGAAAAGAATTGTGTTCCTTATAACTGGTCGAACAGGTCATCAATGCGAGGTAGCAGATACCTATTCTTGATGGTGACATGGTTCAATTCTCGATAGTCAATACAAAGTCGCATACTCCCGTCTTTCTTCTTTACGAATAAAACAGGAGCACCCCAAGGAGACGTACTAGGACGAATAAAATCGATGTCCAACAACTCCTGTAGTTGGACTTTTAACTCCGAAGTTCAATAGGAGCCATTCGATATAGAGTTTTAGAAATGGGCTTTGTACCGGGTTCAAGGTCAATAAAGAATTCAACTTCACGTTCTGGGGGTAGACCAGGAAGTTCTTCAGGAAATACATCGGGAAATTCTCTAACCATAGAAATATTATTCAAATCTGACTTGTCTTTGTTCAAATCCATAACATGGGCTAAGAAAGCTTGACATCCATTTTTCAATAAACGAATAGCTTTGTGGCTTGATATGACAGTGACTGATTTTAGTGGTTTAGTAGTTTGAATTCGTATGACAGGTTGGTTAGGAATATGAAAACTAACAACCTTACGAAAACAATCAATTTTAGCATGATGAGTGGTTAACCAATCAATTCCTAAAATCACATCAAAAGCAAGTATCTTTAAAGAGATAAGATCAACAGGTAATGTGATAGTGCCAACTTGGATCATGAAAGATTTATAAACTATAGATGTAACGAAGGTTTCACCCAACGGAGTTTCAACAGATAAGTTAAAGTCTAATTTCTCTTGAGTCAAGTTTAAACGTTGAGCACAAGCAGGAGAGATAAAAGAATGGGTAGAACCGGTATCTAGTAAAGTATAAACTTCGCAAGAATTCAAGATTAGCTTACCCGTGATCACCTCGTTCGGGTTTCTCGCGTTTTGGCCAGTCACGACAAACGCCCTTCCAGGAACCGCTGATTTTGACTTATCCGGGACAACTTTTGGAGTCACCATCCCCGCTGAACTTGGTTTTGCTACAGAACACTCTCGAGCTATATGACCCTCCTTTCCACAGTTATAACATACCTTAGATTGTTGTGGGAAGTTTGGGCTGATATCTCCCTCTTTCTCACATTTGTAACATACGACCGGTGGTCGTTCTCCTCCCCTAGAAACAGTTGATGTTTGTGCTGATGTCTTCACGTTATCATTGTTGTACATTCTCTTCTTGAAATCTCCTCCCGACTCGCTCCTTCTATTATCACGACCACGATTACCACCAGAGTGGTTACCACTTTTGTCCGAATGTTTTCCTCCCTGCTGGTTTTCATTGCTTCGATGACTGTCGCCACCGGTATGACCCTGGTTGTGGTCCCTCGGTTGCACATACTCATTATCTCGCTCTAATAATTGAGCCCTGTTTACAACATCTGAATATAAAGAAAATTTATGAGAGATAAGATATTGCCGAATCTCGGGTTTTAGACCTCTCAGAAACATCCTTGTCATTCGTTCCTCATTTTCAACTAAATGAGGTGCAAACCTGGATAACTCTACAAACTTCGCCTCGTACTGGGACACCGTCATGTTGTTTTGTTCCAGTCTGATAAACTCCACCTCCTTCATATGACGAATACTTTCAGGAAAGTACTTGTCATTCAAAAGTTTTTGAAATGTTTCCCAGGACATGTTGAGTGTGTCAGGCTAGGTACGCTTCACAGACTCCCACCAGTAGTCTGCCTCACCGCGGAACATAAAGGTGGCGAATGGAACTTTCTGTTCCTCCGTGCATCCCAAGACATCGAACATCTTGGTAATTTGCTTGACCCACGTTTTCGCCATGATCGGATCCGGCTTTCCCTTAAATTCTGGTGGTCCCAATTCTTTGAATTGCTTGGCTGTGACAAACCACACATTGTTATCATTTCCACCCGTATTCTGCACACGAGTCTCCCTCGTCTAATTTTGCATGAACTGCAAAAAGCTCCTAAACATTCCATCATTCATCGTTTACTCGGTAACGTTGTTTACAGGACGAATATTGCCTTCCTGTTGCACGTTCCCCTGGGTGGTGATCAAAGGTGTCTCCACGGTCTGATTTACTCCATTATTAACATTCTCAGCTGCCATTCTTAAATACTGCCATAAAACAAGGGTTAATAGTCATGTCATATATTATTCCTATACTCTGACTGACCAAATAAATACCAAATAAACTTAGTCAGGTCATACTAGCGAAGGAATTCCCCGTCTCTCCCATCCTAGTTCTTGTCTCACATCTCAGCCAGGGATCATATCCCTAAGCTCTGATACCAACTGTGACACCCCCAAAATAGGTATACAACACCCATTCTGAGTTGCCAAATACATGGTACAGAAAGCAAACTATAACTTCAATAATACAATTGTCGTCCAAAATACGACAACACATACTGTGAGTTTAAATACAAATATTGTCTCCTGGACAATATCCACACTCAAATAAATCCTCATTACAATTATTCAAACACTATTTTACAGAAATAGTGAGGACTGCTAAAACATCTTTCTAGAACCATCACTCCATACCCCGACTAGATCCTGCTATGTTCTCACCTCCTGAGAAGAAAAATGGAACAAAAAGGAAAAGGGTGAGCTCAACTAGCCCAGTAAAGAATATTATGACTAAGATAATATACAACAAATTATCGTTAGTCTTCAACAGGGAAAAATTTGATAGAATATAATCGACAACAAGTTTTAGATCAACAACTGTAGCGGAAACAGCAAACCATTAGAAGAGTCAAGTAGAGAAAGAATTCTACTATCTTCTAAGATTTAAAAGTCCATCATCAATATTTTATCCCTGTAACATCAATTAATAATTATCTTTATCCAAATATTCATCTTTGCACTACAGGCCAAAGATATTCATTTGTATCACCTGTCAGTCATGTTCATCTCAACACCTGTTCATCTTTGCACTACAGGCCAAAGATATTCATCAAGTAATCATACATCTTTGCACTATAGGCCAAAGATATTCATTTGTATCACCTGTCAGTCATGTTCATCTCAACACCTGTTCATCTTTGCACTACAGGCCAAAGATATTCATCAAGTAATCATACATCTTTGCACTACAGGCCAAAGATATTCAGTAATATCATCATGTAGGACTGAGGATGATGAAAAATATCTTAAAGAGAACGAATCCAGTGAGACAGAAGGACAAATAGTAGGGATTCGTATAACAGTTTATCCAAGATCAATAATACTTCATAATAATCAATTGTGAAGTAGAATTCAAAAATAAAGATCAAAACATGGATACAATCAAAGATAGTAATCATAATAGACATCTTGGACAAAAAGGGAAAATTTTTATTTTTCGGTGAATAGTGCCGTATTCGTGAATAGTACCGTATACGTGAATAGTACCGTATACGTGAATAGTAACTCTGACACAAAAAGTTCAAAATTTGATAAAAACTCATATCAATATTTCAGCATAATAATATTGAAGAAAATAATATTATTTAAGAAGAAGATAATATCCCTTACTTCAAAATATCAGTACTTCTGGTCGGAATACCGGTATAAGGCTGAAAGAAACTTACTCTGATGAATAGAAACTCACAAAGTATCTAAATACTCACAAAATATACTCAATAATCTAGAGAGAGAAAGAGAGAAAACTTGTTTCTGGTGTGATTTTCAATTCTAACTTAGCCCTCTATTTATAGGAAAATGATAGCACGCCGAAGCAGACTTAACCTGCAACCTGATGGCTTTACCTGCTACTATTCAAACCTACTACATTTGAATAAAAATCTCAGTACATTTCTTCACCAACCAAGAGTGGGGCCCACCAATTCTAGAATTTTCTACCAAAATGATAAACTCCGAAAATTCAACAATTTCTGAACCAGTCATCTCGTAAAATTCATAATAAATCATATGTTCATTTTTAACGGTTCAAAATTTGTGGACATATACTCAACTTATATATGTATAACATATCCAAAAATTACCACGTTCCAACGGTCGGATTAAAAATTATAACTCCCGTAAAATATCTCAAAAACCCTGATTTTTAATACCTCCATTCCGACAAAAATACTGATAAAAACCTCAACATTAACTCCTTCATTTTTAACCATAATAATATATCCCTCATTTATATCCACATAAAATAAATATTTCCTTATCATATGAATCAATAATTAATTATTCACAAATAATATTACAGAATCACATTTATGACAACTAGGCCGTTCCCAGGAAAGAGGGAGCTTTCTAATAAGGATTTTTCTATACTGGCGCGCAATTAGATGACCAAACCTCTCCTTGGACAGAACTTTCTAGACACAACCAATAATGTTGTCTAATAAAATTATTCAAATAATATGAATTATTGATCTGATAATGGAAAATACTGTGCAGCAACAATTATTGAAACAACAATAATATAAAATATCAACGTAACAATTATTGAATCAATAAAATAAAATATTGAACAATAACTACTGTAACAATTATTGAGTAGTGCCTTCTTACGTAAGAATCAATAATTTGTGCAATACCGTGTGCTACTGTATTTTAACCACCGGGTATTCCAACAGTATTAACGGTAACAACTACGCCGTTATTTATAAATAACTTATACTTGTCATTTTCTTCATCCAATCGCTTTCCGTTATGGGGCCCACACAAGGCTGCGCCGTCGTACGAATATTCCCCGACAGTAAGAATATTCCACGACCAAACGAATATTCCCCGAAAAAATGAATATTTTATAACCACTTGCTTATTTTGCAAAATTTGTACATTTCACCCATAACCAAAGTATTATATCTAATTAATCCCTTATTATTCACAATAATATTTAGAGAAATTTTGATTTTATTCATTAATATGTTGGGGTCTTACATAAACTGTTATACGAATCCCTACTATTTGTCCTTCTGTCTCACTGGATTAATTTTTTTTAAGATATTTTTCATCATCCTCAGTCCTAAATGATGATATTGCTGAATATCTTTGGCCTGTAGTGCAAAGATGTATGATTACTTGATGAATATCTTTGGCCTGTAGTGCAAAGATGAACAGGTGTTGAGATGAACATGACTGACAGGTGATACAAATGAATATCTTTGGCCTGTAGTGCAAAGATGAATATTTGGATAAAGATGATTATTAATTGATGTTACAGGGATAAAATATTGATGATGGACTTTTAAATCTTAGAAGATAGTAGAATTCATTCTCTACTTGACTCTTCTAATGGTTTGTTGTTTCCGCTGCAGTTGTTGATCTAAAACTTGTTGTATTTGGTAATTATTTGGTCGGTCAGATATAGTAATAATAAGTGACATGTCAATTAACCCTTGTTTTGTGGCAGTATTTGAGAATGGCAGCAGAGAACGTTAACAATGGAGTCAATAAGACTGTGGAGACATCTTTAATCACCACCCAGGGGAACGTGCTATAGGAAAGGAATATTCCTCCTGTAAACAATGTTACCGAGCGAACGATGAATGATGGAATGTTTAGGAGCTTTTTGCAGTTCATGCAAAATCAGACGAGGGAGACTCGTGTGCAAAATACGGGTGAAAATGATAACAACGCGCGGTTTGTCACAGCCAAGCAGTTCAAAGAATTGGGAACACCAGAATTTAAGGGAAAGCCGGATCCAATCATGGCGGAAACGTGGGTCAAGCAAATTACCAAGATATTCGATGCCTTGGGATGCATGGAGGAACAGAAGGTTCCATTCACCACCTTTATGTTCCGCAGTGAGACAGACTACTGGTGGGAGTCTGTGAAGCATACCCAGCCTGACGCACTCAACATGTCATGGGAAACATTTCAAAAACTGTTTAATGACAAGTACTTTCTTAAAAGTATTCGTCATATGAAGGAGGTAGAGTTTATTAGACTGGAACAAAATAACATGACGGTGTCCCAGTACGAGGTGAAGTTTGCAGAGTTATCCAGGTTTACACCTCATTTGGTCAAAAATGAGGAACGAATGACAAGGATATTTCTGAGAGGTTTAAAACCCGAGATTCGGCAATATCTTATCTCTCATAAATTTTCTTTATATTCAGATGTTGTAAACATGGCTCAATTATTAGAGTGAGATAATGAGTATGTTCAACCGAGGGATCACAACTAGTGTCATACTGGTGACAACAGTCATCGGAGCGATGAGAACCAGCGAGGAGGGAAACATACAGACAAAAGTGGTAACCACTCGGGTGGTCATCGTGGCCATGATAATAGGAGAGCTGAGTTAAGTGGAAATTTCAAGAAGAGAAGATTTAACGATGACAGGAAGACATCGACAGCAGCACCAGCACCAGGAACAAATTCTAGGGGAGGAGAACGACCGTCAGTTAGATGTTACAGATGCGGAGAGGAGGGACATATAAGTCCAAACTGCCCACAACAGTTCAAGGTATGTTATAATTGTGGAAAGGAATGACATATCGCTTGAGATTGTACTATAGCAAAACCAAGTCCAATTGGGATGGTGACACCAAAGGCGGATACAAACAAAATAAAGTCGGCGATTTTTGGAAGAGAGTTTGTCGTGACTGCCCAAAATGCGAGGAACTAAAACGAAGGTATAACAGGTTAGTTAATTATAAATTCTTGCGAAGTTTATACATTACTAGATACCGGTTCTACCCATTCTTTTATCTCTCCTGCTTGTGCTCAACGTTTAAACTTGACTCCGGAGAAATTAGACTTTGACCTATCTGTGGAGACTCCGTTAGGAGAAACTTTCATTACATCTACAGTTTATAAATCTTGCTTAATCTAAGTTGGCACAATCACATTACCTGTTGACCTTATCTCTTTAAAGATACTTGCTTTTGATGTGATTTTAGGAATTGATTGGTTAACTAATCATCATGCCAAAATTGATTGTTTTCGTAAGGTTGTTAGTTTTTATATTCCTAACCAACCTGTCATACGAATTCAAACTACTAAACCACTAAAGTCATGTCACTATCAAGAATAGGGATCCGCTACCTCGCATTGATGACCTGTTTGACCAGTTGTAAGGAGCACAATTCTTTTCAAAGATCGATCTTCGTTCTGGATATCATCAACTGAAGATTAAAACTGAGGATATTCCAAAGACTGCCTTCAGAACTCGGTACGGGCATTATGAATTCTTAGTCATGTCTTTTGGATTGACTAATGCTCCTGCTGCCTTCATGGATATGATGAACCGTGTATTCAAAGAATATTTGGATCAGTTCGTTGTTGTCTTTATTGATGACATCCTCATCTATTCCAAAAGTCGTGAAGATCATGAGTGCCATTTGAAGCTGATATTGCAAAGGCTTCGTGAAAATAAGCTATATGCCAAACTGAAGAAATACGAGTTCTGGCTTGAGGAAGTAGCATTCCTTGGGCACGTGGTGTCAAAATATAGAGTATCTGTCGACCCGACAAAGATTGAAGCTATACAAAGTTGGGAGCAACCAAAGTCGATAACCGAAGTACGTAGCTTTCTGGGCTTAGCTGGTTATTATCGGAGATTTGTGGAAGGATTTTCTCGAGTCGCTACTCCGTTAACTCAGCTGACTCGGAAAGATACAAAATTCGTATGGAGTGAGGAATGCGAGAAGAGTTTCTAAGAACTCAAGAGGAGACTCATTTTGGCACCTGTTCTGACAATACCATCTGGTTCGGATGGATTTGTTATCTACAGCGATGCTTCAGGCAAAGGGTTAGGATGTGTTCTCATGCAACATGGGAAAGTCATAGCCTATGCCTCGCGACAACTCAAAGAATATGAGAGGAATTATCCTACTCATGATTTGGAGTTGACAGTAGTCATTTTCGCGTTGAAGATCTAGAGACACTACCTGTATGGGGAGAAAGTGGAGATCTATACATATCATAAAAGTCTCAAATATTTCTTCACCCAAAAGGAACTCAACATGCGGCAGCGACGTTGGCTCGAGCTGTTGAAAGATTACGATCATACCATCCAATATCATACTGGAAAAGCAAACGTAGTAGCTGACGCATTGAGTAGAAGATCATATGCGGGTACGAGTGCAATGTTGTTAACACAAAGGCCCATTTTGTATGACTTGAAAAGGATGGAGATAGAGATGAAGGCTCCAAGTACCCATATTATGATATCACATATACGAGTAGAACCGACTTTAATTGATAAAGTTAAAGCCGCTCAAGCTACGGACATAGAGCCGATGCGTATGAAGAAAAAAGTGCAAGAAGGTGCTATTTCAGAAGCAAGAATCGATGAATACGGAATTCTTCGAGTCAACTCCAGACTTTGTGTTCCTAACGATTTTGACTTGAAGCATAGAATAATGATGGAGGCACACAACACACAATTTGCAATCCATCGTGGGAGTACCAAAATGTATCACAATCTTCGACATACATTCTGGTGGAGCAATATGAAAAGAGAGATTGCGGAGTTTATCTCGAGGTGTTTAACTTGTCAACATGTAAAGGCAGAGCATCAAGTGCCAAATGGTCCATTGCAACCACTTGAGATCCCGAAATGGAAGTGGGAATACATTACCATGGATTTCGTTACAGGTCTTCCCAAGGTTTCTCAAGGCGTAGATGCGATTTGGGTTATTGTTGATAGATTAACCAAGTCTGCTCATTTCTTACCGATACGTGAGACTTATTCCCTTGAACGTCTTGCTAGTATGTATTTGAACGAGATTGTGAGATTGCATGGCATGCCAGTATCCATAGTTTCGGATCGTGACCCAAGATTCACTTCACGATTTTGGGTTAGCTTGCAGAAAGCTATGGGCACGGATTTACGATTCAGTTTGGAATACCATCCTCAAACGGACGGACAATCAGAGATGACTATTCAAACTCTTGAAGATCTATTAAGACTCTGTGTCCTAGATCTCAAAGGGAGTTGGGATAAGTACCTACCATTGGTGGAATTCTTCTACAACAACAGTTATCAGGCGAGCATAGGTGTGGCTCCATTCGAGGCGTTGTATGGAAGAAAATGTCGTTCTTCAGTATGCTGGGACGAGGTGGGTGAAGTAACATTGTTGGGACCAGAGTTGGTACGCATGACTACAGAGAAGATCCAAATGATTCGACAACGCATACAAATGGCACAGGATCGACAAAAGAGTTATGCGGATCTTCATCGGAAGGACGTTGAATTTAATATTGGGGATCATGTATTATTACGTGTTGCACCATGGAAGGGAGTTACAAGATTTAGGAAGAGAGAAAAGCTCAATCCAAGATTTGTTGGTCCATTTGAGATTCTTGAGCGAATAGGAAATGTGGCATATAGACTCGCATTACCTCCAAGCATGTCTCGTGTTCATAATGTTTTTCACATATCTATGCTTCGTAAATATGTTAAAGACCCGAACCACATTATTGAGTTAGAACCAGACGAGATAGCTGAAGATTTAACGTGCGAGGAGGTACCTGTTAAGATCTTAGATAGGAAAGAGCTTGTCCTACGCACAAAGTTTATACCACAAGTTAAGATTTTGTAGAGAAACCATGCTATTGAAGAAATGACCTGGGATTTGGAATCAGAAATGAAAGCGAGATATCCTCACCTTTTTGAAATATCAGGTACATATGTCAATTTCGAGGACAAAATTTTATAAGGAGGGGAGGTTGTAAGACCCCAGCTTATTAATGAATAAAATCAAATTTTTTCTAAATATTATTGTGAATAATAAGGGGTTAATTTGATATAATACTTTAGTTATGGGTGAAATGTGCAAATTTTACAAAATAAGCAAGTGGTTATAAAATATTCATTTTGTCGGGGAATATTCGTTTGGTCATGGAATATTCTTACTGTCGGGGAATATTCGTACGACGACGCAGCCTTGTGTGGGCCCCATAACGGAAAGCGATTGGATGAAGAAAACGACAAATATAAGTTGTTTATAAATAACGGCGTAGTTGTTACCGTTAATACTGTTGGAATACCCGGTGGTTAAAATACAGTAGCACACGGTATTGCACCAATTATTGATTCTTACGTAAGAAGGCACTACTCAATAATTGTTACAGTAGTTATTGTTCAATATTTTATTTTATTGATTCAATAATTGCTGCGTTGATAATTTATATTATTGTTGTTTCAATAATTGTTGCTGCACAGTATTTTTCTTTATCAGATCAATAATTCATATTATTTGAATAATATTATTAGATAACATTATTAGATAACATTATTGGCAATGTCTAGAAAGTTCTGCCTAAGGAGAGGTTTGGTCATCTAATTGCGCGCCAGTAAGGAGAAATCCTTATTGGAAAGCCCCCTCTTTCCTGGGAACGGCCTGGTTGTCATAAATGTGATTCTGTAATATTATTTGTGAATAATTAATTATTGATTCATATAATAAGGAAATATTTATTTTATGTGAATATAAATGAGGGATATATTTTTGTGGTTAAAAATGAAGGAGTTAATGTTGAGGTTTTTATCAGTATTTTTGTCGGAATGGAGGTATTAAAAATCAAGGTTTTTGAGATATTTTGCGGGGGTTATAATTTTTAATCCGACCGTTGGATCGTGGTAATTTTTGGATATGTTATACATATATAAGTTGAGTATATGTCCACAAATTTTGAACCGTTAAAAATGAACGTATGATTTATTATGAATTTTACGAGATGAATGGTTCAGAAATTGTTGAATTTTCAGAGTTAATCATTTTGGTGGAAAATTCTAGAATTGGTGGGCCCCACTCTTGGTTGGTGAAAAAATGTGTTGAGATTTTTATTCAAATGTGGCGGGTGGGAATAGTAGCAGGTAAAGCCATCAGGTTGCAGGTTAAGTCTGCTTCGGCATGCTAACATTTTCCTATAAATAGAGGGCTAAGTTAGAATTGAAAAACAACCAGAAACACGTTTTCTCTCTTTCTCTCTCTAGATTATTGAGTGTATTTTGTGAGTATTTAGATACTTTGAGATGAATATCTTTGGCCTGTAGTGCAAAGATGAACATGTGTTGAGATGAACATGACTGACAGGTGATACAAATGAATATCTTTGGCCTGTAGTGCAAAGATGAATATTTGAATAAAGATGATTATTAATTGATGTTACAGGGATAAAATATTGATGATGGACTTTTAAATCTTAGATGATAGTAGAATTCATTCTCTACTTGACTCTTCTAATGGTTTGCTGTTTCCGCTGCAGTTGTTGATCTAAAACTTGTTGTCGATTATATTCTATCAGATTTTTTCCTGTTGAATACTAATGATAATTTGTTGTATATTATCTTAGTCATAATATTCTTTACTGGGCTAGTTGAGTTCACCCTTTTCTTTTTTGTTCCATTTTTCTTCTCGGGAGGTGAGAACATAGCAGGATCTAGTCGGGATATGGACTGATGGTTCTAGAAAGATGTTTTAGCAGTCCTCACTATTTCTGTAAAATAGTGTTTGAATAATTGTATTGAGGACTTATTTGAGTGTGGATATTGTCTAGAAGACAATATTTGTATTTAAACTCACAGTATGTGTTGTCGTATTTTGCACGACAATTGTATTATTAAATTTGTAGTTTGCTTTCTGTACCATGTATTTGGCGACTCAGAATGGGTGTTGTATACCTATTTTGGGGGCGTCACAGACTTGGCGCCGCAGCGCCAGGCCGGAAAGAGAAGAGAGAGAAGTAGCTCGCGCCGCAGCGCGAGAGGAAAGGAAGGGCACGGTGCCACAGCGCCAGCGCATAGCAATGCCCAGAAATGATATTTTTAGTTCTCAATTTCTCGGGGGATGTGCAAGAAAGAAGTATGAACATATAGTCCACGTAATGTAACACTTAATCAAGTGTCTTAAACCTTTAATAAAGGTTGAACGAAAAGATTAAAAGAGATTAAAAGATAGAGAATGTAAGCAATTGATTACGTAACCGATATCCGAGGACCGTAGTCATAATGAACGAACGTGAGGGATTGCTATGATTGTGATTCCTTAGACGTTGAGTGATGAAGGTAATGAATAACATTCCGATGTTATGACATGGCATTGTAAGATGAACGTAAAGCGTATAGACGTTGTGAACGCAACGTTGTTGCGAGGAACGATCGGTCTTAGCATACAACGAACGGTATGGCTTCGACATTAAGAAAGAATAATGAACATGGGGTTCATGGGATGGATAACGATCAAAAGTGATTAAAAACCTTGAATAAAGGTTGAATGAGAGATTAAGAGACGAGCAATGTGAACGTTGAATGCGCAAATGATCTTCGTAAATCGTATTCGCGTTTGACAAACGTTCTAAGTATACCCTGGTTGTATGACATAGACGTTGATGAAGGTAGTAAGTAAGATACGAATGGTATCAAGAGAGCCGTAATGAACGGTAATAAGATTACTGAAAGCCGAATATAAGTCGGATGAGAATGATAGAATGAAAAGTAAGCGCTGATCACTTTAACCAGCGTAAGGGTTAAGTGTAAGCGAGTGTTAAACAGGCAGAACCTACTCTCCGTGTATGGTTTAACCGTAATGTAATGAAGACTAAGTTTAGCCGTGAACGGTGAAGAAATTAAGTTGAAGATAATAATGTATAACGTTAAGAAGCCGAGCTAATAAGTATAACTTGGATAAACGTTCTGAGTGGAAGGAACTGGACGTTTGAAGATATGAATAAATTCATATGAAATGGTTAACGCTATGACCTCATAGTATTGACATTGAATGATCGTTCCGAGTGTACAAAAGACTGTATGACTTAGACGATAAAGAATGAATCATGAGGTATGGCATTTAGTTACCAGAAAGCTGTAAGGAATATAAGGTTGATTGAACAAATATTATAGTTTTATGGTTCATATAAGTTAAGAGAAGTTAGGTTGTAGTACAATAGTAACCTTTGATGGTTGACATATGGGAGCTGGGCTAAACAATTCCTTCAGAGAGGGAAGGTATATACGAAACTGGCAACCGATCTAACTCACTGTGATGGCAGTGTAGATGAGACGGGAACTTGTTTGTTGGTTGTTTGTGGGAAACCACTCAGAGTACCATATGGACTACTAGCAGAGAAGCGATGTGTACTGAGTCCTAAGAGAAGTATAAGAAGAAGATAAGAATGTAAATCATCAAAGATGATAAATATATGAATAAGACATCTAAGTATGTCATAAAGCCATAATCTGGTAATGAAAGTTAGTCGCGTAAGCTTAAATTACAAGAATTCGAACCTTAAGAAGTAAAGTTAAGTAAACCAATGCGTAAGTCAAGTATATGACTAATTGGTGTACGTGTTATTTCCTTATGTGTTATATAGAAATTTGGAATGAGTAGTTCAGTGTAAGTTGTAGCTGTGCGTAAGGCAAGTTTCCTAACTTCATTCATATTTTAAATGAATGCTAGTTTCTAAAACTTCTCAGATGTTGAACTTGAGAAGTTCTGTCTATGTACGAATGTGCGATATTTGTACAAGGTGGTAGAATGTATAAGGCCTTGTTCCACAATGTGAACACTTCGGTGTTTCTATGAAATAAACTGTTTCGTGATCAAACTGTTCAATTCAAGTATACTCGGTTTATTCATGAACCGTTATTGTCAAGTCTGTGCTGATGATTCTAGCCAGACAGAATGTATATGAAAAAGGTAGAAGAATGAAAGTATTTCAAAGTGAAAGTGAGTATGGTTTTAAGATGATAGGAATCGAGATTATTCCTATTATTCAAGCTACTTCATAACCTTTGTTCGATTATTGAAGTTCTAAAGAAATGTTTAAATTCTGAACTTGTTTGTTCAAATTGTGATGACTTGCTGGGAAATTGAATGCTCACACTTGCTTTAAATGAAAAACATTTTCAGCGAACGATGTTAGAAAGAACTTAAGGATCCCGTAAAGATCAAGCTAAGCGGTATCCAGACCAAGTGCCATTCAGTATGTGAATGTGTGTGAAGATCAAGTGAAGACTTATAATGTAGAAAGATGAATTAAACTATAGACTAGTTTAATGAACTATATGTATCCTTGGTGACGGATAAAAGTCACTCTTATAAGATGAAAGGAATAATGTAATTATCATTATTTGTAATGAGAAAGGTTATAAGGTTTCGAGAACTTGAGAATTGAGAATGTATGTTGTTATATTTTAATATATAATGATGTATGTTGGATGAATGATGTACTCGTGACGTACGAAATTCGGGTGTGAAGATAGATCAAATTTCTGGGCGTTACAGATAGTGTGATAGTGATGTGTAAGAGTGTAGTGAAAGTGATTTTGGGAGGGTGGGGGATTAATGTTGGTTGTGGGGGGATAAAAAAATCAAGTGGTTTATATATATATATATATATTTTATTTGTTAGTTGATTGAAATTGATTCTGCAAAATAATTTCGTCCATGAACAGTGCCCTTCCATTCTCCTATAAATAGAAGCTCATTCCTTCATTATTTCTTACGAATTCATTGAAATCCTAGAGAGAGAAATTTATAGAGAGAAAGAAAAAAAGTATTTTGCTACTTCACTACTCTTATATCCAGTTTCTTTTACGGTAAGGGGTATTATTTCTTTTGTATTCATGAAGAGAACTTCTATTATTCCATTATTTATTATTCTGTTGGAATAACCTGTATACGCGGGCTACCCTATACTTGGTGAAATTATTCTGTTATTCCATTCTTTATTATTTTGTTAGAATATCCTGTCTGTGCGTTTTACGCCGGACCTAGTTCCATTATTTATTATTATGTCAGAATATCCAGTCTGTGCGTTTACGCCGGACCTGGATCCATTACTTATTATTCTGTCGAAATATCATGTTTGTGTGTTTACGCCGGACCTGGATCCGTTATTTAGCATTCTGTCGGGATATCCTGTCGGTGCGTTTACGCATGACCTGGTTCTGTTATTTATTATTCTACTGGAATAACATGTCTGTGCGGTCTATCACATGCCTGGTGATTTCTTTTGTTATTCCATTCTTTATTATACTCAGTTGGTTAAAGTTTTGGCTTTTATACTCTATGAAATTAGTGGAATATCCTTGATATTTGCGCTTCATCCAGTATATTTTCATGGAATTATTCTTCTGAGCATTCTTATATTTTACTGCACAAAGCAGTATCATGTTAACAATTTGAACGTTATTGGTTCCTGGATAAATTAATTCTTGAACTTGTTTTATTGACTTCTTATATCATTGTCATCATCCTCATGTTTATATTTTGTTGAAAGTCATCTGTGGCAAGTAGTGCATAGATGGACTTGGTATGATTATAACCAGGGATTATTCGGTGTAATCATGACCGTAATATTACAAATGATGTGGTAAAAGTCCTCATTGGCCCGTAGTGCATTGATGGACAGTTGTTGGCATGATCATGACCATTGATGAATACACGAATATCCTTGGCCCCTAGTGCATGGATTATTTGTGGTTGTGATACTAATGAATATCCTTGGCCATAGTGCAGGGATGATGTGGATTATTTATTAAGCCGAGTCCCAGCGATAAAAGTGATGAAAAACCTTTTAAATCATAAAAGATAGTAGATTTTATTCTCTACTTGACTCTTTTAATAGATTGCTTATTCCGTTGCAGTTAAACTTGATGTGTGTTATATTGTATCAGTTTAACACTGTTGAAGGCTAATGATAATTTATTCTGCATTATCTTAGTCATAATGTTTCTTACTGGGCTAGTTGAGCTCACCCTTTCTTTCATTGTTCTCTTCAGGAAATGAGAACGTAGCCGGGAGTAATCGGGGAACGGAGTGACGGTCCAGATGATAGTATTAGTAGTCCTCACTATTCTGTTAAATAGTGTAACAGTAAATGTAATGAGGACTTATTCTGAGAGTGGATATTGTCTAGAAGACAGTGTTTGTATTAAAACTCACAGCTCTCTTGTTATATATTAAAGATTGTATTTGTTTTCTGTACCACGTATTTGGCGACTCAGAATAGGTGATGTAAACCTATTTTTGGGGCGTCATAGTTGGTATCAAAGTTTAGGGATATGATCCCTGGCTAAGATGTGAGACTAGAACTAGGCGGGGAGAGACGGGGAATTCCTTCGCTAGTATGACCTACCTAAGTTTATTTGGTATTTAATTGGTCGGTCAGAGTATAGTGATAATATGTTACATGTCAATTAACCTTTGTTTTGTGGCAATATTTGAAAATGACATCCGAGAATGTTGAGAATATCAATGGAGCACAGGAGACCGTTGAGTTACCACAAATCAACACCCAGGATAATGTGCTTCAAGAAGGCAATAATCCTCATGTGAACAACAACACCGACCAAATGGCAACGATGGAATGTTTAGAAGCTTTTTGCAATTCGTACAACATCAGGCAAGAGAGACTTATGTCCAAAATGCAGGTGGAAACACTGGCAACTCTCGGACGGTCGTCGCTAAACAGTTCAAGGAGCTGGGACCACCGGAGTTTATTGGAGAACCAAAACCACTTAAGGCAGAGACGTGGATAAAGCAGATCACCAAGATATTTAATGTCTTGGGATGCTCTGAGGAGCAAAAGGTTCCCTTTGCCACCTTTATGTTGCGAGGTGAGACAGATTACTGGTCGGAATCGGTAAAGCGTACTCAACCTGCCGCACTGAAGATGTCTTGGGAGAAGTTTCAAGAACTATTCAACGACAAGTGCTTTCCCGAAAGTATTCGTCACATGAAAGAGGTAGAATTCATCAAGTTAGAGCAGAACAATATGACCGTGTCGCAGTACAAAGCTAAGTTTGCCGAGTTATCTCGGTTTGCGTCTCACTTGGTTGACAATGAGGAAAGAATGACGTGGATGTTTCTAAGAAGTTTTAAACCCGAGATACGTCAACATCTTATTTCTCATAAACTGTGTTTGTATTCAAATGTTGTAAATAGGGCTCAGTTAGTAGGCATGATAACGAGTCAGCGCAACCAAAAGAGAGCAGCCGGCAAAATGATAATACCAGTGAGAGCAGTCATCGAAGCGGTGACAACAAGCGTGGAGGGAGTCAACAGGCCAAAAATTATAACCACTTCGGTGCTAATCAGGGCCAAAATAATAAAAATGGACATTTCAAGAAGAGGAGATTCAACAATGATGGAAAGACGTCAGCACCAGCACCCGTTGTTAAGGAAGGAGAACGACCACCTATCATATGCTTCAAATGCGGAGGGGAGGGACACATCAGTTCAAACTGCATGATGTCGTCCAAAGCATGTTATAATTGTGGAAGAGAAGGTCACTTAACCCGATTTTATCGTTCACCGAAGATAAGTTTAGCTAGGATGGAGGCACCAAAGGCCGTCCCAGAAAAGTCAAAGCCAGTAGTGCAAGGGAGAGCGTTTGTAGTAACCTCCCAGAAAGCAAGGAACCCGAACGAGGTCATCACGGGTAAGATTATCATAAACTCTAACGAAGTCTATACCTTATTTGATACCAGTTCTACCCATTTTTTTATTTCTCTTACTTGCGCTCAACGATTAAATTTGACTCCGGAGAAATTAGACTTTGACTTATCTGTGGAAACTCTGTTGGGAGAAACCTTCATTACATCCACTGTTTATAAGTCTTGTTTGGTTCAAATCGGTACCCTCACATTACCCGTCGATCTTATTTCATTAAAAATACTTGCGTTTGATGTGATTCTAGGGATTGATTGGTTAACTACTCATCATGCAAAAATTGATTATTTTCGTAAGGTTGTCAGCTTTCATATTCCTAACCAACCTATTATGTGAATTCAAGCAACCAAACCATTAAAATCAATCACTATCATCTCAAGCCATAAAGCTATTCGTTTATTAAAAAATGGATGTCAAGCTTTCTTAGCTCATGTCACGAATCTAAACAAAAATACGTCAGTTTTTAATGATATTTCTATTGTTAATAAATTTCCTGACGTATTCCCTGAAGAACTTCCTGGCCTACCCCCAGAGCGTGAAATTAAATTTTGTATTGACCTTGAACCCGGTACAAAACCCATTTCCAAAGCCCCATATCGAATGGCTCCTATTGAACTTCAGGAGTTAAAGACCCAACTGCAGGAATTGTTAGACATTGGCTTTATTCGTCCTAGTACTTCTCCTTGGGGTGCTCCTGTTCTATTTGTGAAGAAGAAAGATGGGAGTATGCGACTTTGTCTTGATTATCGAGAGTTAAATCATGTCACCATCAAAAATAGATACCCATTACCACATATTGATGACCTGGTTGACCAGTTGTAAGGAGCCAAATTCTTTTCAAAGATTGATCTTCGTTCCGGATATCACCAATTAAAGATTAGAACCGATGACATTCTAAAGACGGCTTTCAGAACTCGGTACGGGCATTATGAATTCCTAGTCATGTCCTTTGGATTGACTAATACTCCTACTGCCTTCATGGATATGATGAACCGAGTATTCAAGGAATATTTGGATCACTTTGTGGTCGTCTTTATTGATGACATCCTTATTTATTCCAAAAGTCGTGAAGATCATGAGCAACACTTGAGGCTGATACTCTAAAAGCTTCGTGAATACAAGCTTTATGCCAAGTTGAAGAAATGGGAGTTCTGGGTTAAGGAAGTAGCATTCCTTGGGCACGTAGTATTAAGTCATGGAATATCTGTTGACCCATCAAAAATTGAAGCAATTCAATGCTGGGAGCAACCTAAATCAGTGACCGAAGTACGTAGCTTTCTCGGTTTAGCTTGTTATTATCAGAGATTCGTGGAAGGATTTTCTCGAATTGCTACTCCATTAACTCAGCTGACTCGAAAAGATATAAAGTTCGGTTGGAGTGAAGAATGTGAGAAGAGTTTTTAAGAACTCAAGAGGAGACTCATTTCAGCACCTGTTCTGACAATACCATCTGGTTCTGAGGGATTTGTCATCTACAGTGATGCTTCGGGCAAAGGGTTGGGATGTGTTCTCATGCAACATAGGAAAGTCATAGCTTATGCCTCAAGACAACTCAAAGAATATGAGAGGAATTATCTTACTCATGATCTAGAGTTGGCAGCTGTTGTTTTCGCACTTAAAATTTGGAGGCATTACTTGTATGGGGAAAACGTGGATATCTTTACGGATCATAAAAGCCTCAAATATTTCTTCACTCAAAAGGAACTCAACATGCGACAACGATGTTGGCTTGAACTGTTGAAAGATTATGATCATACCATCCAATACCATCCTGGAAAAACGAATGTGGTAGCTGACGTATTGAGTAGAAGATCATATGCGGGTACGGATGCGATATTATCAATGCAAAGGCCCATTTCGTGTGACTTGCAAAGGATGGAGATAGAGTTAAAGACTCCAGGAACCCATGTGATGATGGCGAATATACGAGTAAAACCGACTTTAGTCGATAAAGATAAAGCTGCTCAAGCTACAGACCTAGAGCTGATGCGTATGAGGAGGAAAGTGTAAGAAGGTGCTATGCCGGAAGCAAGAATCGATTAAGAAGGAATACTTCGAGTTAACTCCAGACTTTGTGCTCCTAACGACCTTGATTTAAAGTATAAAATCATGACGGAGGCGCACAACACACTATTTATAATCTAACCTAGGAGTACCAAAATGTATCATGATCTTTGACATACATTTTGGTGGGGCAATATGAAGAGAGAGATAGCGCTGTTTATCTCAAGGTGTCTAGCGTGTCAACGAGTCAAGGCGGAGCGTCAAGTACCAAAAGGTCCATTGCAACCACTTGAAATTTCAGAATGGAAGTGGGAGCACATTACCATGGATTTTGTTACTGGTCTTCCCAAGGTTTCTCAAGGCATAAATGCAATTTGGGTCATTGTTGATAGATTGACCAAGTCTGCTCACTTCTTACCTATACTAGAAACTTATACACTTGAACGCCTTGCTCGTATGTACATAAACGAGGTTGTAAGATTGCATGGCATGCCAATATTGATAGTTTCTGATCGACACCCAAGATTCACTTCACGATTTTGGGTTAGTTTACAAAAAGCTATGGGCACGAATTTACGATTTAGTTCGGCATATCATCCTCAGACGGACGGACAATCAGAGAGGACTATTCAAACTCTTGAAGATTTATTAAGACTCTGTGTCCTTGACTTCAAGGGAAGTTGGGACAAGTTCTTACCATTGGTGGAGTTTTCCTACAACAACAGTTATCAAGCAAGTATTGTCATGGTTCCATTCGAAGCATTGTATGGAAGAAAGTGTCGTTCTCCAATATGCTGGGATGAGGTGGGTGAAACAACATTGTTGGGACCGGAGTTGGTACGTATGACTACGGAAAAGATTCAAACGATCCAACAACGTATAAAAACCTCACAAGATCGACAAAGAGTTATGCTGATCTTCATCAAAAAGATGTAGAATTCGATATTGGAGATCATGTGTTCTTACGTGTTGCTCCATGGAAAGGAGTTACGATATTTGAAAAGAGAGGAAAGCTCAATCCTCGATTTATTGGCCCATTTTTAATCCCTGATAGAGTAGGAACTGTGGCCTATAGACTCGCTTTACTGCCAAGTATGTCTCGTGTTCATAACGTTTTTCACATATCCATGTTACGTAAATATGTGAAAGACCCGGACCACATTATTGAGTTAGAACCGGACGAAATAGCGGAAGATTTGACGTATGAAGAGGTTCCTATTCAAATCTTAGATAAGAAGAAACATATTCTACGCTCCAAGGTTATACCTCAAGTTAAAGTTTTGTGGAGAAACCACGATGTTGAGGAAATGACCTGGGAGTTAGAATCTGAAATAAAATCAAGGTATCCTTACCTCTTCGACATACCAGGTACGTACCCTAATTTTGAGGGCGAAATTTTATAAGAAGGGGAGGTTGTAAGACCCCAACTTTTATAAATAAAGATGAATTTGATATAATGTTATAATGTTATAGTTGTGAGTAATATTTATAAATTTTACAAAGTACGCAAGTTGTTATATAATATTCGATTAGTCGGGAAATATTCGTTTTAACAGGGAATATTCGTACGACGACACAATCATTGGTGGACCCCACAATAGAATTATTGTCGGATTGAGAAAACGACAAAAATATTTTATTAAAAATAACGGCGGAAGTTTTACCGTTAATACTGTTGAACTACTCGGTAGTAAAAGTACAGTAATGCGCGTGGTTGTATAGTAGCACACGGTATTGATTATTGATGGTTACGTGAGAAGTCACTCAGTTTTGTTCAATTATTGTTACAGTAATTACTGCATAGTATTTCACGTTATTTGATTCAATTATTGTCAATATTTTATATAGTATTAAATCAATAATTGAGACGACAAGGTTATTAATATTATTATTTACAATATTAACGATGTCTAGAAGTTCTGTCAATGAGAGGTTTGGTCACCTAATTGCGCACCAATAGGGAGAAATCCTTATTGGAAAGCCCACTCTTTCTTGGGAACGACCTGGTCAATTAATATTATGAATTATAATAATGATGGTATATGTTGTTAAAATTATTAAGGTGATTTTTATGAAGTTTTTCTTATTTTATGGATCCCTATTTACCCATTTTTCAAAATAATCGGTAAAAAATTATTTAAAGGAGGGGCTCACATGTGGGGCCCATATGTGTTGAAAATGATTTTGGAAATGGAGGGAGAAAGAGTATACGTATAGAAGATATATATATGTAATGAGTATATGGTGGGAGAAAAGGATAGGTGTGTGACGTGTGTGTGACTGGAAAATGGTGGAAAAGTGATAGTGTGATAGTGATGTGTAAGAATGTAGTGAAAGTGATTTTGGGAGGGTGGGGGATTGATGTTGGTTATGGGGGGATAAAAAATCAAGTGGTTTATATATATATATATATATATATATATATATATATATATATATATATATATATATATATATATATATATTATTTTATTTTTTAGCTGATTGAATTTATTTATTAGTTGATTGAAATTGATTCTGCAAAATAATTTCGTCCATGAACAGTGCCCTTCCATTCTCCTATAAATAGAAGCTCATTCCTTCATTATTTCTTACGAATTCATTGAAATCCTAGAGAGAGAAATTTATAGAGAGAAAGAAGAAAAGTATTTTGCTACTTCACTACTCTTATATCCAGTTTCTTTTACGGTAAGGGGTATTATTTCTTTTGTATTCATGAAGAGAATTTCTGTTATTCCATTATTTATTATTCTGTTGGAATAACCTGTATACGCGGGCTACCCTATACTTTGTGAAATTCTTCTGTTATTCGATTCTTTATTATTTTGTTAGAATATCATGTCTGTGCGTTTTACGCCGGACCTAGTTCCATTATTTATTATTATGTCATAATATCCTGTCTGTGCGTTTACACCGGACCTGGATCCATTACTTATTATTCTGTCAGAATATCCTGTCTGTGCCTTTACGCCGGACCTGGTTGCATTATTTAGTATTCTGTCGGAATATCTTATCGGTGCGTTTACGCATGACCTGGTTCTGTTATTTATTACTCTGTTGGAATAACATGTATGTGCGGTCTATCGCTTTTCTGGTAATTTCTTTTGTTATTCCATTCTTTATTATACTCAGTTGGTTAAAGTTTTAGCTTTTATACTCCATGAAATTAGTGGAATATCCTTGATATTTGCGCTTCATCCAGTATATTTTCATGAAAATATTCTTCTGAGCATTCTTGAATTTTACTGCACAAAGCTGTATCATGTTGACAATTTGGACGTTATTTGTTACTGGATTAATTAATTCTTGAACTTGTTTTATTGAATTCTTATATCATTGTCATCATCCTCATGTTTATATTTTGTTGAAAGTCATCTGTGGCATGTAGTGCATAGATGGACTTGGTATGATTATAACCAGGGATTATTCGGTGTAATCATGATCGTAATGTTACAAATGATGTGGTAAAAGTCCTCATTGGCCCGTAGTGCATTGATGGACAGTTGTTGGCATGATCATGACCATTAATGAATACACGAATATCCTTGGCCCGTAGTGCATGGATTATTTGTGGTTGTGATACTAATGAATATCCTTGGCCGTAGTGCAGGGATGATGTAGATTATTTATTAAGCTGAGTCCCAGCGATAAAAGTGATGAAAAGCCTTTTAAATCATAAAAGATAGTAGATTTTATTCTCTACTTGACTCTTTTAATGGATTGCTTATTCCGCTGCAATTAAACTTGATGTGTGTTATATTGTATCAGTTTAACACTGTTGAAGGCTAATGATAATTTATTCTGCATTATCTTAGTCATAATGTTTCTTACTGGGCTAGTTGAGCTCACCCTTTCTTTCATTATTTTCTTCAAGAAATGAGAACGTAGCCAGGACTAGTTGGGGAACGGAGTGACGGTCCAGATGATAGTATTAGTAGTCCTCAATATTATGTTAAATAGTGTGACAATAAATATAATGAGGACATATTCTGAGAGTGGATATTGTCTATAAGACAATATTTGTATTAAAACTCACACCTCTCTTGTTATATATTAAAGATTGTATTTATTTTTTGTACCATATATTTGGCGACTCAGAATAGGTGATGTACCTATTTTGGGGGCGTCACATGATGACCCTTGTCATAGAGCTGGCTTATGCTCAGAAGATTGTGCTTTAGTCCTTCCACATAGGCTACTTTGCTGAAGGACATTGCACCATTCTCAGTTGAGCCATAACCTTTTGCCTTGCCAGAGCCATTGTGTCCAAAGATTACTGTTGGACCCTCTTTCTCTATGAAGTCGGATAGGAGGGATTTGTTCCCAGTCATATGTCGTGAGCATCCACTGTCCAGGTACCAAGTTGTGATCGTGGAGCTCTGTTCCTACAGTAAGGTTTAAGCTCTCATTTTGGTACCCATACTTGCATGGGTCCTATCTTGTTAGTACCCTTGGGGACCCAAATCTGCTTAACTTTGGATTTAGTATGCATAGGATTATTGTAACATACTGCAGCCTTATGACCATATCTATCACATACAAAACATCTACCATGACGCAAGCTTGAGTGTGTGTGTGTGTGGATTCTTTCTCCATTTGGACTTATGTGGATTTCTGGTAGTCCTTCCTTTATACTGATTCTTCTTTTTCAATGTGTCCTTGTGATTCATGATTTGTGAAGATTATAACTTAACTTTACTATTCCCACCTTGTTGGTTCGTGGAGTTAATTTTGCTCGACTCTACGACCCTTCGAGGTTGGAGAGTAGTGTCTAAGTTACTCTTCTCTTTTTTGAACCCTAGGCCAACATGGGATCCATTATGCCTTATGGCATAGATTGGATCAGAAGAGAAGGGATGGACTGGATCTTCCTTCTGTGAGGATTTCACAAATGCAATGCTTCTATTGAGGTTTGAAGCACTACTGATGTTAGTTTCCTTTGACTTTTCCACATGTGATTTTGAGGTGGATTCCCTAAAACCTAAACCTGTTCTGTCAGATGTACTTCTCTGACTGGAGATCAGGGAGTCCATGGATGAAGATGATCTATTCCACGTTAAGATTGTCTTTTCTAGTTCCTCAATCTTAGAGGTTAGATTTGACTCTCTTTGTGCATTAAGTTCATTGGTCTGTCTTAAGAGTTTATTCTCAGCTTCAAGTTTAGAGAGGGAGTTAGCACTTAGAAGTGTTGTTTCCAGTTCTTCTTGAACTTTCTCTTTCTTTTTTTGAAGAAGAGAATAATCTTTAGACAGAACTCTGAATCATTTCATGTATTGATTCATATCAGATGTTATGCCATGTAGTGCACTTCTTAAATCATCAATATCTACATCAGGAGAGTTAAAGTCAAATACCTAATCGTTACTTACTTCATGATTGTCGGTGCTTTTCTTATCCTTTGCATTTTTGGCCATTAGACACAGATTTACTACTTGAGGATCTTCATCATCTCTAGACTCTAAAGTTGTGTCGTTGTCTGAGTCACTCTATGATCCTACGGCCACAAGACCTTTGTCTTTCTTCTAGAGCCTCTTGTTTCCTTTGAACTCTTTCTTTGGATTTATTTTCCTCTTCAGTTCTTCTCTAAGAGGTTTGTTGCAGTTTGCAATGAAATGACCAGGCTTCTTGTAGTTGTAGCATAAGTCATTTATCTGCTCATCTCTATTGTTGTTGTTGAATCTCTTAGGTTTGCTGCTGCTGCCTTTACGCATGAACCTCTTGAGTCTTCTTACTAGCATTGCAATATCCTTGTCATCATCTTCCTCTGAGTCAAGGTCATTTTCAGTATTAGCTTTGGAGATGGTATATGTTACTTTGAGAGAAATGCTTTTGTCCTTCTTTCTTCTTTCATATAGAGTCTTTGTTCATTGAGTCAGCTCCAGTTCATAGGTGAGAAGGTTGCCATAAAGTTGTTGAACAATCATTTCATGGAGATTCTTTGATTATCTGATGGCAGTGGTTTTGGCATCCCACTTGCTTGGTAAAGCTCTCATGAACTTTATGATCAGTTCTTTGTTTGGATAGATCTTTCCAAAAGCACGAAGAGAGTTGAGCGGAACATTGAATATTTCATAAGTGGGAGTGAGATTTTCCCTAGAACATAGGCAAACATTTCATATTGTTGAGTCAGAAGAGATTGTTTGTTTTCTCTAACTTCTTTAGTTCCTTCGTGCTTAATGAGCAATGTTTCCCATACTTCCTTGGCAGTTTTGTTGTTGACCACATTCTCGAACAGATCATCTTCTAAAGACTGGAACAAGATGTTCTTGGCTGTAAGACCCCGAATTTTATGAAATAAAAGTATTCAATTTTTCTTATAATTACTATTTAGTAAATGGTTAAATTGATAAATGTTAAAGTTAAGGGTGATATATGAATTTTTTTCGAAATACACAAGTGGTTATAAAATATTCATTGTTATAGGTGAATATTCGTTTGATCGTGGAATATTCTTACTGTCGGGAAATATTCATACGACGGCGCAGCCTTTTGTGGGCCCTATAACGGAAAGCGATTGGATGAAGAAAACGACAAGAGTAAGTTGTTTATAAATAACGGCGTAGTTGTTACTGTTAACACTGTTAGAATACCCGGTGGTTAAAACAAAGTAATACGCGTTGTTGCACAGTAGCACACGGTATTGCACCAATTATTGATTTTTACGTAAGAATGCACTACTCAATAATTGTTACAGTAATTACTGTTCAATATTATATTTTATTGATTCAATAATTGTTGTGTTGATATTTTATATTACTGTTGTTTTAATAATTGTCACTACACAGTATTTTTTATTATCGGAACAATAATTCATATTATCTTAATAATATTATTAGATAACATTATTGGCAATATCTACAAAGTTCTGTCTAAGGAGATGTTTGGTCATCTAATTGCGCGCCAGTAAGGAAGAGATCCTTATTGGAAAGCCCCCTCTTTCCTGTGAACGGTCTGGTTGCCAGTACTGTGATTCTGTAATATTTTTTGTGAATAATTAATTATTAATTTATATGATTAGGAAAATATTGATTTTATGTGGATATAGATGGAGAAAATTTTTAAATGTGACAATTGTTGAAAATTAATATTTTATCTTTTTCTGATAAAATAATTCATTTAAATATATTATTTTAATAATATATTAACGGTGATATTTTTACAATGAATGTGGGATATATGAGTATATGAGGAGGAAGAGTATTTTTGTGGCATTAAATGATTAACACATATTTTGTGTGTTGGTGGACATAATTCTTGACCGAAAATTTATTATTGACTGTAAAATCGCCCGTTTGTGAATTTCGGTCAATTTTTGTTTGGAATTTGGAAAAACTTTCTTCTACAAAGTTGTAGAGAATTGAATTTTCTATAAAAACTAGCGAGATTTGAATTTTCTGATAAAAGGGCTATTTATTATGAATTATTGAAGTTCTGAAGTTCTGAAATAAATGATTTTTGGATGTTTTAATTATTTTTGTTTAGAAAAACATTTTTTTTGTATTTTGTGGACATCATTAACATGTGTTATGGCTGAATTCAGATGGTCAAGGTGGGCTAAGGAAAATTTGTTAAATATATTATTATTATATTAAATTTTCTGCTTTGGTGTTCTAAGCATTTTCCTATAAATAGGGTGCTTAGGGTAGAATTGAAAATCACACCAGAAACTGAAGTTTTCTCTCTATTTCTCTCTCTATATTATCGAGTGTATTCTTGTGAGTTTTTTTGATATCTTGAGTGTTGATATACGGTGCAAGTTCGTTCAGCGTTATTCCAGTCAGAAGTACTGCTCTTTTGAGGTAAGGGATTGTAAGGGATAGTAAGGGATGGTAAGGGATATTGTCGTTACTATGTAAGGGATAGTAAGGGATGTTATTTCTTCTTAAATGATATTATTTTCTTCAATATCATTATGCCGAAGTATTGATCTGAACTTTTTATCAAATTTGGAATTTTTCATGTCGGGTTACTATTCACGAGTTACTATTCATGAGTTACTATTCATGAGTTACTATTCACGAGTTATTATTCACGAGTTACTATTCACGAGTTACTATTCATGAGTTACTATTCATGAGTTACTATTCATGGGTTACTATTCACGAGTTACTATTCATGACAAAATTGGTTTCTTTTTCTAACCAAATTATAGTTGATTTATGAATATTACTCTTGAGATTAAAACTATATGTTGATCATATTATTTTTTTATCATATATAACATTTTTATAACCTTAATGATGATATTTCTCTTTGACTTGAGTGTAAAGATGGGTAGATTATTGGTATGATCATGACTAGGGTTCTCTTTGTCCAGTAGTGAAAAGTTGAATTGTGACTGGTATGATCATGACCATTGAATTTATAATTGAATATCTTTAGCTTAAGTGCAAAGGTGAAATGATCAACATGGTTATAATTATTGGTTATATAAATTCTGAAATGACTATATATTTCTTTGAGATAATAATATATTTGGCCTGTAGTGCAAATATGAACTATTGAGAAATATCTTTGGCCTGTAGTGCAAAGATGAGTTGTTGATGAATATCTTTGGCCCGTAGTGCAAAGATGACTTGTTGTTGAATATCTTTGGCATGTAGTGTAAAGATGAACTGTTGATGAATATCTTTGGCCTGTGATGCAAAGATGAATTTATTAGTATGATTATGAACAGGAACTGTGATTTGGTATAACCATGATCTTTGATATTTCAGGTAAAGACAGGTGATGAAAATTATCTTCGTCTTGGATGCGAAATTTAAAATCACAATTATGATTATGAATTATTCATATGATTGTGGAAAGGAACTATTGATTGATGTTACAGGGATAAAACATTGTTGGTAGACTTTTAACGTGGAGAAGATAATAGACTTTATAGTCTATTTGACTCTTCTAATGGATTGCTCGTTCCGCTGCAACTATGGTTGAAAAGTTTTATCATCTACCATATGTTCTAAATCTCTGATTTATTACTGTTGAAGACTATTGATAATTTATCTTTAGTCATGATATTCTTTACTGAGCTAGTTGTGCTCACCCTTTTGCTTCACAATTTCTTTCAGGTAATAAAAGTGTAGCTGGGTCGAGCGAGGGATAACAAGGGAATAGAACGGTGGTCTATAGATATTTTGGGGTCTATTGGGTCAACCAAGGATAATTCTGTGGCCATACGATATCTATCATAACCTAGAAGCATGGCCTCCCATGTACGAGGGTTTCCTTGAGCACTTCCCAAAGATTCTAATTTCTAAAACAGTTTTTGACTATACTTTTATGTAATGTGTCATTGTGACGTGCTATCCAAGGTTGGGACATGAGTCACAGTTGGTATATATTTGTACCCAAACTCATAGCATATGTGTTGTTGTATTTCACACGACAATTGTTGTAATAAAGTTATAGTTGTTATCTGTACCATTTATTTGGCGACTCAGAATAGGTTGGGTGGAATGGACCTATTTTGGGGGCGTTACATTTGGTATCAGAACTTAGGGATATGATCTCTGGTGGAGATCGGGGAATAGAACTTGGAGGGGAGAGACGAGTAAATCCTTCGCTAGTGTGTCCTACCTAAGCTTATTTATTGGTCAGTCATAATATCGGGATATTATGTGATATGTTAATTTGTTCAATTAACCCTTGTTTTGAAGCTGTATTCTAGAATGATATCTGAAATACAGGAGATGAGCAATGGAGAAATAATGATGATCGGGTGATAGAATCTTAAATGGAAGCAAGGTATTCTCAACTCTTTGAAATACCAGGTACGTAAATTTCGAGGATGAAATTTCATAAGGAGGGGAGATTGTAAGACCCCGAATTTTATGAAATAAAAGTATTCAATTTTTCTTATAATTACTATTTAGTAAATGGTTAAATTGATAAATGTTAAAGTTAAGGGTGATATATGAATTTTTTTCGAAATACACAAGTGGTTATAAAATATTCATTGTTATCGGTGAATATTCGTTTGATCGTGGAATATTCTTACTGTCGGGGAATATTCATACGACGGCGCAGCCTTTTGTGGGCCCTATAACGGAAAGCGATTGGATGAAGAGAACGACAAGAGTAAGTTGTTTATAAATAACGGCGTAGTTGTTACCGTTAACACTGTTAGAATACCCGGTGGTTAAAATAAAGTAATACGCGTTGTTGCACAGTAGCACACGGTATTGCACCAATTATTGATTTTTACGTAAGAAGGCACTACTCAATAATTGTTACAGTAATTACTGTTCAATATTATATTTTATTGATTCAATAATTGTTGTGTTGATATTTTATATTACTGTTGTTTTAATAATTGTCACTACACAGTATTTTTTATTATCGGAACAATAATTCATATTATCTTAATAATATTATTAGATAACATTATTGGCAATATCTACAAAGTTCTGTCTAAGGAGAGGTTTGGTCATCTAATTGCGCGCCAGTAAGGAAGAGATCCTTATTGGAAAGCCCCCTCTTTCCTGAGAACGGTCTGGTTGCCAGTACTGTGATTCTGTAATATTATTTGTGAATAATTAATTATTGATTTATATGATGAGGAAAATATTGATTTTATGTGGATATAGATGGAGAAAATTTTTAAATGTGACAATTGTTGAAAATTAATATTTTATCTTTTTCTGATAAAATAATTCATTTAAATATATTATTTTAATAATATATTAACGGTGATATTTTTACAATAAATGTGGGATATATGAGTATATGAGGAGGAAGAGTATTTTTGTGGCATTAAATGATTAACACATGTTTTGTGTGTTGGTGGACATAATTCTTGACCGAAAATTTATTATTGACTGTAAAATCGCCCGTTTGTGAATTTCGGTCAATTTTTGTTTGGAATTTGGAAAAACTTTCTTCTACAAAGTTGTAGAGAATTGAATTTCCTATAAAAACTCGCGAGATTTGAATTTTCTGATAAAAGAGCTATTTATTATGAATTATTGAAGTTCTGAAGTTCCGAAATAATTGATTTTTGGATGTTTTAATTATTTTTGTTTAGAAAAACATTTTTTTTTGTATTTTGTGGACATCATTAACATGTGTTATGGCTGAATTCAGATGGTCAAGGTGGGCTAAGGAAAATTTGTTAAATATATTATTATTATATTAAATTTTCTGCTTTGATGTTCTAAGCATTTTCCTATAAATAGGGTGCTTAGGTTAGAATTGAAAATCACACCAGAAACTGAAGTTTTCTCTCTATTTCTCTCTCTATATTATCGAGTGTATTCTTGTGAGTTTTTTTGATATCTTGAGTGTTGATATACGGTGCAAGTTCGTTCAGCGTTATTCCAGTCAGAAGTACTGCTCTTTTGAGGTAAGGGATTGTAAGGGATAGTAAGGGATGGTAAGGGATATTGTCGTTACTATGTAAGGGATAGTAAGGGATGTTATTTCTTCTTAAATGATATTATTTTCTTCAATATCATTATGCCGAAGTATTGATCTGAACTTTTTATCAAATTTGGAACTTTTCATGTCGGGGTTACTATTCACGAGTTACTATTCATGAGTTACTATTCATGAGTTACTATTCACGAGTTATTATTCATGAGTTACTATTCACGAGTTACTATTCATGAGTTACTATTCATGGGTTACTATTCATGGGTTACTATTCATGAGTTACTATTCATGACAAAATTGGTTTCTTTTTCTAACCAAATTATAGTTGATTTATGAATATTACTCTTGAGATTAAAACTATATGTTGATCATATTATTTTTTTATCATATATAACATTTTTATAACCTTAATGATGATATTTCTCTTTGACTTGAGTGTAAAGATGGGTAGATTATTGGTATGATCATGACTAGGGTTTTCTTTGTCGAGTAGTGAAAAGTTGAATTGTGACTGGTATGATCATGACCATTGAATTTATAATTGAATATCTTTAGCTTAAGTGCAAAGGTGAAATGATCAACATGGTTATAATTATTGGTTATATAAATTCTGAAATAATTATATATTTCTTTGAGATAATAATATATTTGGCCTGTAGTGCAAATATGAACTATTGAGAAATATCTTTGGCCTGTAGTGCAAAGATGAGTTGTTGTTGATGAATATCTTTGGCCCGTAGTGCAAAGATGACTTGTTGTTGAATATATTTGGCATGTAGCGTAAAGATGAACTGTTGATGAATATCTTTGGCCCGTGATGCAAAGATGAATTTATTAGTATGATTATGAACAGGAACTGTGATTTGGTATAACCATGATCTTTGATGTTTCAGGTAAAGACAGGTGATGAAAATTATCTTCGTCTTGGATGCGAAATTTAGAATCACAATTATGATTATGAATTATTCATATGATTGTGGAAAGGAACTATTGATTGATGTTACAGGGATAAAACATTGTTGGTGGACTTTTAACGTGGAGAAGATAATAGACTTTATAGTCTATTTGACTCTTCTAATGGATTGCTCGTTCCGCTGCAACTATGGTTGAAAAGTTTTTTCATCTACCATATGTTCTAAATCTCTGATTTATTACTGTTGAAGACTATTGATAATTTATCTTTAGTCATGATATTCTTTATTGAGCTAGTTGTGCTCACCCTTTTGCTTCACAATTCCTTTCAGGTAATAAAAGTGTAGCTGGGTCGAGCGAGGGATAACAAGGGAATAGAACGGTGGTCTATAGATATTTTGGGGTCTATTGGGTCAACCAAGGATAATTCTGTGGCCATATGATATCTATCATAACCTAGAAGCATGGCCTCCCATGTACGAGGGTTTCCTTGAGCACTTCCCAAAGATTCTAATTTCTAAAACAGTTTTTGACTATACCTTTATGTAATGTGTCATTGTGACGTGCTATCCAAGGTTGGGACATGAGTCACAGTTGGTATATATTTGTACCCAAACTCATAGCATATGTGTTGTTGTATTTCACACGATAATTGTTATAATAAAGTTATAGTTGTTATCTGTACCATGTATTTGGCGACTCAGAATAGGTTGGGTGGAATGGACCTATTTTGGGGGCGTTACATTGGCCTTTTTGTCTAGTTGGATAACTTTCTTTTCGTTGTCAGTCCACTCAGCTTTAACCTTGATTTGAACTATGTTTAGATCTTCTGGAGTTGGTGCGAGCTTTGTTGGAATGTAGGGCCCATTCATGACAATTTTAAATAGCTCTTCATCTATTGAGTCCATATATGCTTGCATATGAACATTTCAGTTGGCAAATTTATCTTTATTGCACATTGGTGGCTTGCTACCTCCTCCAGTCTTTGATTCACTTATCAGATGTACCATTGGATCTACTCAAACTTTGTAGGCTGATTGAGAGAACCTGCTCTGATACCAATTGTTAGTTCCCAGAGGCACAATAAATATCTAGGAGGGGGGGGGGGTTGAATAGATATTTTAAAATTTCTTTTTCAAAATACTTTTTCAGATTTGTTAATCAATTACAGCGAAATATATGATTTGTTTGTTCCCCTTTAAGATAAATTGAGTTAATAGTTAACAGACAGTTATAACAAATATAGAAGTTAAAGCAAGAATATAAAAGACTTAGAGAATTTAAGTGGTTCAGAGCACTCAAGGCTTCTAGTCCACTCTTCTACTCCTCGAGTAGGAATTCCACTAAGGATGTTTTTACTCTTCAAGTCCAGCAGACTTGGAATACACTTGATGAGAGTTAAGTTCTTTGGGTTGTGCTACTCAGTTGTTCTTAAGCATGTGTTCTAAAGAACTGAGTAGCTGAGCAAGCTTTCTTTCTATATCGTAGAGTTGAGCGTCGAGTGTTCTTCAACTTTTCGTTGTATACTTGCTTACTTTCTTACATCTGCATTTGATTTGTATATAAGGTACCTTTGTAATATGTCCATTTGAAGGCATCCGTTGAAGCAATAATTGTATTTGACATTTCTGAGCACTGATGGTGACTTCCTGAAAATCTTCTATTTAGCCGTCTGACCCACTAACATAGCAGACTGCTATCTCACCTAACACCTGAAAAGGTGTTTCCAGCTGACATGTAGTACTTTCCTTAGCTTCTTCAATATATTTCTTTGTTATATACTAAGGATGAGTGTTGGGTCATTGGGATTTGTAATACCCAAGAATTTCCATATATTAATAAATAGATATATTAATGGAAATGAGTATTTATTTGAATAGAAATAATTTTGTGTTATGAGACAAGTTAACTCAATTATATTAAAGTGAATAATTGTAACAAGTGAGGAAATGTGGAGTTGTAATAAACTCGTTTAAATGCCTTGTGTGGCACCATGATGAGAAATAATAGTGATTATATTAATTAATGAAAGAATTGTTAAGCGAGCAATTAATCTATATTAATTGTTAATTGTTATTAAAGAATATTGATTAAATATTAATGGTGATTAATAATATGTGACTATTATTAGTGTAAGAAATATAATAGCAATGAGCAACATGTTTATAAATATAACAAGATTCTTATTTATTTAATCAATTGTTTTAAAGATTAATAATGTCATTGATTAATAGGGAAGGGATTAATTAATTAATATATATGTATAGTAGCTACTTATATGTATAATATAAAGTATAAAGTACAATATGGCTATATTATATATAGAAACCATATAAGAGGATTTATATTTATTGAGACCATATGTTATGAATACATCATGAAATGCTTATGTGACAATATGTGTGTGGGTATACATTAAAATACCATGAACATATTGTAAACTATTATTTTAATAAAGAAGACTATGCAATGTGATAACATTCGAATAAAGTGTATCGGTGTGATAAAATGTACATGGATTATATGATGTGAGTGCATAAATAATCCCTAATTTTCCATTGTGTAGTAGTATTAACACATTAAAATTATATTTTGGGAATATAAGAGAACAAACTAAACATTTTAGACTCATTGCTGGGATTTAAAAGTTTGTGTCCCATATTAAGTGTCCCAACAATGCTCAAATAGTAGCCTACTCCTTCATTGCATAAAATTCAGCAAAACCAAAAATGCTAAGAAGGAGATGATGAAGCTAGAGATGGCTGTGATGATGGCTACGAGTTTGGGCAGTTGGCCAACTCTTCTATACCCAACACTTTTTCTCAATCTCCATTGAATCAAACCAAAGTGTAAGAACAATGTCTGGATAATGAGTTCTCTATATATAGCCCCTCCTTCTTAATTCTCAATTGCTTGAAGATTTATCTGATAAGTGTAGTTGAGAGTGAGAGCCACTGAGCATTGAGGGAAGTATAATCAGAGTAGTAAGGGAGTTCAATTCAAGCTTCAAAATGGTATAAATTTTGTTCTTGTGTTCTTCATTTTGAGTTTGTCAAATTCTTATAGTTTCAAGAATTCCCAGTTAATTGATATAGGATAGTATGCCATGGTGTTGTCTAAGTTTGTTTGCAAGTCTAGGAGCTTTGTAGTTGTCTGGATACAGGTTTCACATGGGTTGTGATGAAGCTCTGCAGAAGCAGAGCCTTCATTTCTTTGTTCTGCTCGAAGTGGCACGGCCGAGCCACTTCTGCAGTACATGACCACGCGGCCAAGCCGGCTGCGCCGACTGCCAGTTATGTGCACTGCTTTTGTGGTCTTGTGTCATTCTGAGCACGCTATGTCAGTAAGGATATGCATATAAATAACCTTAACATATGGCCTAAGGTTATTTTGTATATAGTAAGCCATGATAGGGTTGTTTTAATTTGGATATTCAAAGAAGGCTTAAAGATTAGAAAACTAGAAATTGTATACACGTAGTAATATTGTAAGACCCCAACTTTTATAAATAAAGATGAATTTTCTATAAATATCATTTTTGAATATTATGGAGTTAATTTGATATAATGTTATAGTTGTGGGTAATATTTATAAATTTTGCAAAGTACGCAAGTTGTTATATAATATTCGATTGGTAGGGAATATTCGTTTTAACAGGGAATATTCGTACAACGACATAATCATTGGTGGACCCTACAACAGAATTATTGTCGGATTGAGAAAACGACAAAAATATTTTCTTAAAAATAACGGCGGAAGTTTTACCATTGATACTGTTGAACTACTCGGTAGTAAAAGTACAGTAATACGTGTGGTTGCATAGTAGCACACGATATTGATTATTAATGCTTATGTGAGAAGTCACTCAGTTTGATTCAATTATTGTCAGTTAATAATATGCATTATTTAGCGATAATGAAGTTTTGTTTTATTCGTATTATTAACGTAATAAAACAAAAACATCTTTTTATATAAAACAGAATACTTTATTAAAGTTATTCTATAAATAGAATATATTATATTTTATTTAAAAGATTTTTCTTTAAATATGGACCGTCAGATTAAAGTAATCAATCTAGACCGTTCATGGATTAGTTACTATGAATTCCATTTTTCTATAAATAGCAGCTCATTCCTTCATTATTTCTTACGAATTCACTAAACTCTAGAGAGATAAACTATAGAGAGAAACTATAGAAAGAGTGAAGAAAAGTATTCTACTACTTAACTACTTCCTTATTTCAGTTCTTCTTTAAAATGGTAAGGGGTGTTATTCTTTCTTATTCATGAAGAGAACTGTTGTTATTCCATTTCTTATTATTCTGTTGGAATAACCTGTATACGCGATCTACCCTATACTTGGTGACATTCTTCTGTTATTCTGTTGGAACATCCTGTCTGTGTGTTTTACACCGGACCTGGTTCCGTTTTTATTATTATTCTGTTGGAACATCTTGTCTGTGTGTTTTACACTGGACCTGGTTCCGTCTTGTTATTATTCTGTTGGAACATCCTGTCTGTGCGTTTACGCCGGACCTGGTTCCATTATTTATTATTCTGTCAGAATATCCTGTCTGTGCGTTTACGCCAGACCTGGTTCCATTATTTATTATTCTGTCGAAATATCTTGTCTGTGCGTTTACGACGGACCTGGTTCCATTATTTATTATTCTGTCGGAATATCCTGTCTGTGCGTTGACGCCGGACCTGGTTCCATTATTTATTATTCTGTCGGAATATCCTGTCTGAGCGTTTACGCCGGACCTGGTTCCATTATTTATTATTCTGTTGGAATAACCTGTCTGTGCGGTCTATCGCATGCCGGGTGATTTCTTTTGTTATTCCATTCATTATTATACTCAGTTGGTTAAGTTTTAACTTCTATACTCCATGAAATTAGTGGAATATCCTTGATAATTGCTGTTCATCCAGTATCTTTTCATGAAAATATTCTTCTAAGCATTCTTGAATTTTACTCCACAAAGCAGTATCATGTTAACAATTTGGACGTTGTTAATTCTTAGATAAATTAATTCTTGAACTTGTTTTATTGAATTCTTATATCATTGTCATCATCCTCATGTTTATAAAATGTTGAAAGTCATCTATGACATGTAATGCATAGATGGACTTGGTATATTTATAACCAGGGATTATTCGGTGTAATCATGACCGTAATGTTACAAATGATATGGTAAAAGTCTTCATTGGCCCGTAGTGCATTGATGGACAGTTGTTGGCATGATCATGACCATTAATAAATACACGAATATCCTTGGCCGTAGTGCAAGGGTGATTCGATGATGTGGATTATTTTATTAAGCTGAGTCCTAGCGATAATAATGTTGAAAAACCTTTTAAATCATAGAATATAGTAGATTTTATTCTTTACTTGACTCTTTTAATGGATTGCTTGTTCCGCTGCAGTTAAACTTGATGTTCGTTGTATTTTATCAGTTTAACACTATTGAAGGCTAATGATAATTTATTCTGCATTATCTTATTCATAATATTTCTTACTGGGCTAGTTGAGCTCACCCTTTCTTTCACTGTTCTCTTCAGGAAATGAGAATATAGTTGGGACGAGTCGGGGAACGGAGTGATGGACCAGATGATAGTATTAGTAGTCCTCACTATTCTATAAATAGTGTGACAATAATTGTAATGAGGACTCCTTTTGAGTTTGTATAATCTCTACTAGACAATAATTGTATTCAAACTCACAGTTATATTTTGTCGTATTGTACACGACAGTTGTATTAGTAAGTTGAATTTGTATTCTGTACCATGTATCTAACGACCCAAGATGGGTGATGTATACCTAATTTTGGGGGCGTCACAGTTGGTATCAGAGCTTAGGGCTATGATCCCTGGCTAAGATGTGAGAATAGAACTAGGAGGGGAGAGACGGGGAATTTCTTCGCTAGTATGACCTACCTAAGTTTATTTGCATGGTATTTAATTGGTCGGTCATATGTAAGGATAATATATGACATATCAATTAACTTTTGTTTTGTGGCAGTATCTGAAAATGACATCTGAGAATGTTGAGAATATCAATGGATCACAGGCGACTGTTGATTCACCACATATCAATAATCAGGATAATGTGCATCAGGAAGGTGACAATCCTCATGCAAACAACAACACTGACCAGATGATGAATGATGGAATGTTCATAACTTTATGCAGTTCAATGACAAATACTTTGTCCAAAATATGGTGGAAACACTGAAGGACGGTCAGTTCATCAAATTGGAGCAGAATAATATGACCGTGTCGCAGTATGAGGCTAAATTTACTGAGTTGTCCCGGTTTGCGTCCCACTTGGTGGATAATGAAGAGCGAATGACGCGAATGTTTTGGCGAGGTTCCAAACCAATGAGATACGTCAACATGTTATTCACATAAAGGTGTTTGTATTCAGATGTTGTGAATATGGGCTCAGTTAGGTGGATAATGCGAATGACGCGAATGTTTTTGCGAGGTTTGAAACCTGAGATACGTCAACATCTTATTTCTCATAAACTGTGTTTGTATTCAGATGTCGCGATAACGAGTCAACGCAACCAAAAGAGAGCAGTCGACAAAATGATAATACCAGTGAGAGCAGTCATCGAAGCGGTGACAACAAACGTGGAGGGAATCAACAGGCCAGAAATGGTAACCACTCGGTGGTAATCAGGGCCAAAACAAAAAGAATGGTCATTTCAAGAAGAGGATATTCAACAATGATGGAAAGACGTCAGCACCAACACCCGTTGTTAAGGAAGGAGAACGACCACCTATCATATGTTTCAAATGCGGAGGGGAGGGGCACATCAGTCCAAACTGCGCGATGCCGTCTAAAGCATGTTATAATTGTGGAAGAGAAGGTCATTTAGCTCGATTTTGTCGTTTACCAAAAACAAGTTCAGCCAAGATGGAGACACCAAAGGCCGTCCCAAAAAAGTCAAAACCGGTAGTGCAAGGGAGAGCGTTTGTTGTGACCTCCTAGAAAGCAAGGAACCCGAATGAGGTCATCATGGGTAAGCTTATCATAAACTCTAACGAAGTCTATACTTTATTTGATACCGGTTCTACCCATTTTTTTATTTCTCCTACTTGCGCTCAACGATTAAATTTGACTCCGGAGAAATTAGACTTTGACTTATCTGTGGAAACTCTGTTGGGAGAAACCTTCATTACATCCACTGTTTATAAGTCTTGTTTGGTTCAAATCGGTACCCTCACATTACCCGTCGATCTTATTTCATTAAAAATACTTGCGTTTGATGTGATTCTAGGGATTGATTGGTTAACTACTCATCATGCAAAAATTGATTATTTTCGTAAGGTTGTCAGCTTTCATATTCCTAACCAACCTATTATGTGAATTCAAGCAACCAAACCATTAAAATCAATCACTATCATCTCAAGCCATAAAGCTATTCGTTTATTAAAAAATGGATGTCAAGCTTTCTTAGCTCATGTCACGAATCTAAACAAAAATACGTCAGTTTTTAATGATATTTCTATTGTTAATAAATTTCCTGACGTATTCCCTGAAGAACTTCCTGGCCTACCCCCAGAGCGTGAAATTAAATTTTGTATTGACCTTGAACCCGGTACAAAACCCATTTCCAAAGCCCCATATCGAATGGCTCCTATTGAACTTCAAGAGTTAAAGATCCAACTACAAGAATTGTTAGACATTGGCTTTATTCGTCCCAGTACTTCTCCTTGGGGTGCTCCTGTGCTATTCGTGAAGAAGAAAGATGGAAGTATGCGACTTTGTATTGATTATCAGAAGTTGAATCATGTCACCATCAAAAACAGGTACCCATTGCCACGTATTGATGACCTATTTGACCAGTTGCAAGGAGCACAATTCTTTTCAAAGATCGATCTTCGTTCTGGATATCATCAGCTGAAGGTTAGAACTGAGGATATTTCAAAGACGGCTTTCAGAACTCGGTACGGGCATTATAAATTCCTAGTCATATCCTTTGGATTGACTAATGCTCCTACTGCCTTCATGGATATGATGAACCGTGTATTAAAGGAATATTTAGATCACTTTGAGGTCGTCTTTATTGATGACATCCTTATTTATTCCAAAAGCCGTGAAGATCGTGAGCAACACTTGACGCTGGTACTCCAAAAGCTTCGTGAATACAAGCTTTATGCCAAGTTAAAGAAATACGAGTTCTGGCTGGAGGAGGTAGCATTCCTTGGGCACGTAGTATCAAGTCGTGGAATATCGGTTGACCCGACAAAGATTGAAGCTATTCAAATCTGGGAGCAACCTAAATCAGTGACCGAAGTACGTAGCTTTCTTGGTTTAGCTGGTTATTATCGGAGATTCGTGGAAGGATTTTCTCGAATCGCTACTCCATTAACTCAGCTGACTCGGAAAGATACAAAGTTCGGTTGGAGCGAAGAATGTCAGAAGAGTTTTCAAGAACTCAAGAGGAGACTCATTTCCGCACCTGTTCTAACAATACCATCTGGCTCGGAGGGATTTGTCATCTACAGTGATGCTTCGACCAAAGGGTTGGGATGCGTTCTCATGCAACATGGACAAGTCATAGCCTATGCATCAAGACAACTCAAGGAATATGAGAGGAATTATCCTACTCATGATCTAGAGTTGGCAGATGTTGTCGTTGCACTTAAAATTTGGAGGCATTACTTGTACGGGAAGAAGGTGGAGATCTTTACGGATCATAAAAACCTCAAATATTTCTTCACTCAAAAGGAACTCAACATGCGACAATGACGTTGGCTTGAACTGTTGAAAGATTATGATCATACCATTCAATACCATCCTGGAAAAGCGAACGTAGTAGCTGACGCATTGAGTAGAAGATCATATGCAAGTACGAGTGCGATATTATCAACACAAATGCCCATTTTGTGTGAATTGCAAAGGATGGAGATAGAGTTAAAGACTCCAGGGACTCATGTGATGATGGCGAATATACGAGTAGAACCAACTTTAATAGATAAAGTTAAAGTTGCTCAAGCTATAGACCTGGAGCTGATGCGTATGAGGAAGAATGTGCAAGAAGGTGCTATGCCGGAAGCAAGAATCGATGAAGAAGGAATACTTCGAGTCAACTCCAGACTTTTTGTTCCTAACAACCCTGATTTAAAGTATGAAATCATGATGGAGGCGCACAACACACCGTTTGCAATCCATCCTGGAAGTACCAAAATGTATCATGATCTTCGTCATACATTTTTATAGAGCAATATGAAGAGAGAGATAACGCTGTTTATCTCAAGGTGTCTAACTTGTCAACGAGTTAAAGCGGAGCATCAAGTACCAAAAGGTCCATTGCAACCACTTGAAATTCTAGAATGGAAGTGGGAGCACATTACCATGGATTTCGTTGCCGGTCTTCCTGAGGTTTCTCAAGGTATAGATGCGATTTGGGTCATTGTTGATAGATTGACCAAGTCTGCTCATTTCTTACCGATACGAGAAATTTATACACTTGAACGTCTTGTTCGTATGTACATAAATGAGATTGTAAGACTGCATGGTATGCCAATATCCATAGTTTTTGATCGAGACCCAAGATTCACTTCACGATTTTGGGTTAGTTTACAAAAAGCTATGGGCACGGATTTACGATATAGTTCGGCATATCATCCTCAGACGGACGGACAATCAGAGAGGACTATTCAAACTCTAGAAGATTTATTAAGACTCTGTGTCCTTGACTTCAAGGAAAGTTGGGACAAGTTCTTACCATTGGTGGAGTTTTCCTACAACAACAGTTATCAAGTAAGTATTGGCATGGCTCCATTCAAAGCATTGTATGGAAAAAAATGTCGGACTCCAATATGCTGGGATGAGGTGGGTGAAGCAACGTTGTTTGGACCGGAGTTGGTACGTATGACTACATAAAAGATTCAAATGATCCGACAACGTATAAAAACCTCACAAGATCGACAAAAGAGTTTTGCTGATCTTCATCGAAAGGACGTGGAATTTGATATAGGAGATCATGTGTTCTTACGTGTTGCTCCATGGAAAGGAGTTACGAGATTTGGAAAGAAAGGAAAGCTCAATCCTCGATTCATCGGTCCATTTTTAATCCTCGATCGAGTAGGAACTGTGGCTTATAGACTCGCTTTACCGCCAAGTATGTCTCGTGTTCATAACGTTTTTCACATATCCATGTTACGTAAATATGTGGAAGACCCGAACCACATTATTGAGTTAGAACAGACGAAATAGCAGAAGATTTGACGTATGAAGAAGTTCCTGTTCAAATCTTGGATAAGAAGGAACATATTCTACGCTCCAAGGTTATACCTCAAGTCAAAGTTTTGTGGAGAAACCACGACGTTGAGGAAATGACTTGGGAGTTAGAATCTGAAATGAAATCAAGGTATCCTTACCTCTTCGACATACCAGGTACGTACCCTAATTTCGAGGGCAAAATTTCATAAGAAGGGGAGGTTGTAAGACCCCGACTTTTATAAATAAAGATGAATTTTCTATAAATATCATTTTTGAATATTATGGAGTTAATTTGATATAATGTTATAGTTGTGGATAATATTTATAAATTTTGTAAAGTACGCAAGTTGTTATATAATATTCGATTGGTCGGGGAATATTCGTTTTAACAGGGAATATTCGTACAACGGCATAATCATTGGTGGACCCCACAACGAAATTATTGTCGGATTGAGAAAACGACAAAAATATTTTATTAAAAATAACGACGGAAGTTTTACCATTGATACTGTTGAACTACTCGGTAGTAAAAGTACAGTAATACGTGTGGTTACATAGTAGCACACGGTATTGATTATTAATGCTTATGTGAGAAGTCACTCAGTTTGATTCAATTATTGTCAGTTAATAATATGAATTATTTAGCGATAATGAAGTTTTATTTTATTCGTATTATTGAAGTAATAAAACAAAAACATCTTTTATATAAAACAGAATACTTTATTAAAGTTATTCTATAAATAGAATATATTATATTTTATTTAAAAGATTTTTCTTTAAATATGGACCGTCAGATTAAAGTAATCAATCTGGACCGTTCATGAATTAGTTACTATGCATTCCATTTTTTTATAAATAGAAGCTCATTCCTTCATTATTTCTTACGAATTCACTGAACTCTAGAGAGATAAACTATAGAGAGAAACTGTAGAGAGAGAGAAGAAAAGTATTCTGCTACTTAACTACTTCCTTATTTCAGTTCTTCTTTAAAACGGTAAGGGGTGTTATTCTTTCTTATTCATGAAGAGAACTGTTGTTATTCCATTTCTTATTATTCTATTGAAATAACCTGTATACGCGGTCTACCCTATACTTGGTGACATTCTTCTGTTATTCTGCTGGAACATCCTGTCTGTGTGTTTTACACCGGACCTGGTTCCGTTTTTATTATTATTCTGTTGGAACATCATGTCTGTGTGTTTTACACCGGATCTGGTTCCGTCTTGTTATTATTCTGTTGGGACATCCTGTCTGTGCGTTTACGCCGGACCTTATGTCTGTGCGTTTACGCCAGACCTGGTTCCATTATTTATTATTCTGTCGAAATATCCAGTCTGTGTGTTTACGCCGGACCTAGTTCCATTATTTATTATTCTATTGGAATAACCTGTCTATTCGGTCTATCGCATGCCGGGTGATTTCTTTTGTTATTCCATTCTTTATTATGCTCAGTTGGTTAAGTTTTAACTTCTATACTCCATAAAATTAGTGGAATATCCTTTATAATTGCGGTTCATCCAGTATCTTTTCATGAAAATATTCTTCTAAGCATTCTTGAATTTTACTCCACAAAGCAGTATCATGTTGACAATTTGGACGTTGTTAATTCTTAGATAAATTAATTATTGAACTTGTTTTATTGAATTCTTATATCATTGTCATCATCCTCATGTTTATAAAATGTTGAAAGTCATCTATGGCATGTAATGCATAGATGGACTTGGTATGATTATAACCAGGGATTATTCGGTGTAATCATGACCGTAATATTACAAATGATGTGGTAAAAGTCTTCATTGGCCCGTAGTGCATTGATGGACAGTTGTTGACATTATCATGACCATTAATAAATACACGAATATCCTTGGTCGTAGTGCAGGGGTGATTCGATGATGTGGATTATTTTATTAAGCTGAGTCCCAGCGATAACAGTGTTGAAAAACCTTTTAAATCATAGAAGATAATAGATTTTATTCTCTACTTGACTCTTTTAATGGATTGCTTGTTCCGCTGCAGTTAAACTTGATGTTCGTTATATTTTATCAGTTTTACACTGTTAAAGGCTAATGATAATTTATTCTGCATTATCTTAGTCATAATATTTCTTACTGGGCTAATTGAGCTCACCCTTTCTTTCACTGTTCTCTTCAGGAAATGAGAATATAGCTGGGACGAGTCGGGGAACGGAGTGATGGACCAGATGATAGTATTAGTAGTCCTCACTATTCTATTAAATAGTGTGACAATAATTGTAATGAGGACTCCTTTTGAGTTTGTATAGTCTCTAGTAAACAATAATTGTATTCAAACTCATAGTTATGTTTTGTCGTATTGTACACGACAGTTGTATTAGTAAGTTGTATTTGTATTCTGTACCATGTATCTGACGACCCAAGATGGGTGATGTATACCTAATTTTGGGGGCGTCACAAATATACCTTCTGACCTTGTGAACATGTGTAAATAACTTAAATATGTATGTAAAGAAGTCTAACATGAGGCGTATGTTTGCTTCATGTATGATAAGTTGTGATATCTTGGCTTTAAAGGACTTATCTAAAGGAAAACATGAAAAAAAAGCATGATGAGTAATATGCCTTTAAATTCTAATCTTTCTAGCCTATGTAAATAACTTGGGTATGTCTACAAATGAGTATGAAAGCATGATTTAGACAATGTGGAATTATCTTGCATACCGAAATGAGTTTTACTAATGAAGACTTAGAATTTCATAAACAAACTTGATAAACTCTATATACGCTTTGAGTTAAGATTGGTGAGTATGCTTACGTGGTTTAATTTATGTATGTGAGACATCATGATTAAGTGGGTCATGCATATAAATGTGATTAACATGAATGCCTAGTGAGTCATATGCATTGTGAAATTAGTTAAGTGTGGTTAAGAGTAAGTATAAATGAAGTAGGACGTCGTAACTTGAGATACTTGATTTAACAAATGCAAGCATGTGTAGTAGAGACCTATGAACCACATAGCATGTAATGCCCCAAAAAATTGAACAATTTGTAAAATAATTTTATTTGATTTAATAATGAATAAAATTATATTGTATGTTATTATTATGTGTTATTAAGATGGAGGTTGTTCTATAACCTAAATACGTCAAAATATCGTAGCATTCTGGCTACGTGAAGGAATTAAAGTGTTTCAATTTCCAAGACGAAAATAAAAGCTCTCCGAGAAATTTTCTGAAAAATACTATTCACGGTTTTATGCTCGGGAGTTATTTTTGAACTTTCGAGAAATACGTAACGATAGAATATCAATGGGAGATGTATTATGTAATAATAATTCATATATGGCAAACGTAGTTTTTCGCCTGCGGACTTAATTTGAGAACGTCAAGAAAAGTAAAGCGTTAATGAATTATACAATGATATCGTATGATACGTAAGTATTGTACAAGGTAATGAATACGAGTATGATACGAGGTATTATATGAGTATGTATGAATGATGGTATGTCGTATATGATGAATAAGTATACTAGTTAGAATACGAGATTAATACGTAGATAATACGTTCTAAGGCTTTAAGCCATATATAATGGACTTGTAAGATTGTGTAGGAAGTTGTAAAATCCATTTGGAATTATGATAAAGCCCAATGCTAATCAATGTTAAAGCCCAAATATTGGGTTAATGCAAGCCCAAATTAAGAACCGAATCCATGGATCGATCCAATGGATAAGTATGACCCATGGGGCAACCCATATGGGCCCCATGATCACATGGGTGATCTTGGTGAGCAAGCAAGAGATAAGAGTTGTGGACTCCAAGTAATGAATAGTAAGGAGGTGACTAAGGAGGTGGAAGGGATTAAAGACCATAAAGCCCTCACTTTGGATTTTCTATATAATAGAAGCTTGCTAGTTCATTTCTCACTTGTTAGATTTCCAGCAACATTATAAGTGCTTATTTGTTAGAGAGAAAAAGCTAGACTTTGTTAGTTCAAGGGACAAGAAGAAGAACATAGATTAACCAAGTGATCTTCAAGGGTAAGAATCCTATAACATTAATCTTCCATCTCTTCAATTGTAGTTTGATAGAGAAGTGTTGATTAGTGGAATATGTATGCTAAGAAGTAATGAGAATGACTAATCAAAGGACTTAAACCTTAATAAGTCACGAATAAGTAGTTTATACTTTTATAAGATATAAACTCATGAAGAACAAGTAAGAACTTATCGTGTATATGATGTAATGAAATATGTTCGTTAAGATGTTAGTATGATGGAATGAATCCATTTGAAATGGTTTAAAAATCTCAAGTAACGAAGTTATGGCGGAATTCACGAGTTTAGACGATAATCGTCGAAATCGTGAAATTCTAGGAATGGAAGTCAAATTTTGACATTGAACTCGAAAATGTTGGTTTTCGATGGGGATGAGTCTCAGTTGGTATTTTAGAGATGCGGACACGAAAATGACCGAATTTCGACTTAGAACGAAGAAACGAGCATTGAACGTTCACAAACGTTTATTGTTTTCGTTAAAAATGAACTCAAAGGTGAATTTTGAGTTAACGATTTCGAAAGTGAAAAAATTCTTGCACGAACACTTAGAGTATGTGATTTGTGGGCTAATGGCTTTTGAACGAGCCAATTCTGACTTAAAATGACCAAGTTTGGAGTCTGGGAAGTTCGCAAAGTAAGAAAACTATTTTTTTTATCTGGTGCACAGAGCTAGCGCCGCGGCACCAGCCCAAGGCCAAATAGGTGGCGCTGCAGCGCCGAGCAGTGCTATGACCTACTGTAGTTTCGTGCAGCAGTGCGGCCAACTGAACTAAGACTCGCGTCGCAGCGCCAAGTCCGGACCTTAGCCACTGAAGTGTGGCACCACAGCGCAGCATAGAGAAGGGAAGCTGGCGCCGCAGCGCCAGCACTAGGGTTTTTCTCAGTAATGAAGGCTTATAAAGATAGAAGGAAGCTGATTATTTATTAATGAAGTAAAACCTAAAATGACATTGTTTAAACCTTAAGTTAACAACTAAAGGTTGAAGATAACTTACTCAAATGTGAACGTAAGAACAAGGTAATGCGATAAACTTGAACCAATGATAAACAATCAAAGGCATGATTAGATTGAGAAGAAGGGTAAGATATATTAGGAACCGTGTATGTTTGTTCATGACCTAATGTGGTACGTTATGTGGTTATGTATTGTAAAGACTTTATAGACTCAAAGGAAAAGTAATTAATCTGTAGCAGACGCTAAAGGCAAGTGTTCTAACCCTGGTCTATGTTCAACCTAGACAAGCTTTATAATTCATGTTTCTTACGCATGAATTGATGTATAATGAAGTCGAAGCCAATTCCTTCGGCTATACTTAAGATGTTTCTTTGGATTTCTTATGATCTATTGAACTGTTGTCAAGTTTTGCCAAACTATGTTGGTATGGTTTTCAAATGAAGACTGAGTATGCTAAACAAATGTTTTGTCGTCAAACAATAGGCACGTGAGATTGCCACAACTTAAACGTACATACGTCTAAAGAAAGTAGTGTTGTACAACATAGAGTACTATAAGATGATCACCTAGACGTGCTTGTAATGCCTGAGAATTTCGGATCTTGAATGAATTAAATTTTTATTTGATTATGTAGATTAAATGAATTTAATTGATTAATTATGTGAGTAAGATATTTGAAGTTCGTTCTATAACCTAGAATGTATGGATGTGGTTAGTATTTTGGCTACGTGCTAGGATTAATTGTTTTGAATTATCAAGACGAAAATAAAGGTTTTCTGAGAATTTTTCAGTAAAAACACTATTCATCCGATTTCGTTCGGAGCTTTTGTTTGAAATTCCGAGAAACGCGTAATGATGGAATATGAAGATATAATGGAATATTCAATAATATTTCAGTTATGGCAAACGAAGTTTTCGCCTACGAACTTAAAACCTAAGGGTTGATAAAAGTGATTTTTGAAAGGGAAATGTAATGCGTATAATCATTTAGGTTATTATACGTATGAGATGCGAGTATTATACTAGTTCGAATATGAGTATGGTATGAAGAATAGTACGACGTATAATACGAATATTATATGAGTACTAGACGAAGAGAATACGGGAGTTATATGCATAGAATACGATTAGTTCTAACGGATTATGAGTTAAGGATTTTGTATAAATTCAATTGGACTTGGATTAATAGCAAGCCCAATAAAATATGTAATCAAGCCCAAGTCAAGGCCCAATATTAATTTAAGACAAGCCCAAACCAAGAAGTTAAACCGCGGGTCGAACCGGCGGGTCACGAGATGGATAAAACCCATGGGACAACCCATGGGAAGACCCATGGGCATGTGGGCCAGCCACTTGGCCACCAAGTAAAGTGATTACTTGGTGACTAAGTTGATGAGGAAGTGGGAATAGTAAAGAGGTGGCCTCTTTAACCATTTTTCCCTCCAATTGAATTCCTATAAATACAAAGCTAGTGTTAGTCATTTAGAGTTTTGTAAACCTTATCCAACATATATTGAGAGAGAGAAAAGCTAGAATCAAGTAATCAACTTACTTCCAAGCAAAACATAAGACGTTTACCAAGAACGACAAAGGTAATATTCTCGTAAACCTTAGTCTTCATCTATTTCGATTTCTTTCTAGTAGAGAATCGGGAATTGATGGAGCATGTTTATTGAAGAGGAATAAGGATGACTTTTACAAATGAAAACATTGATAAGTCACGATCAAATAGAAATCGTAAGTGTTTATGTAAGTTAAAACCATAGAAAGTGATGAACGTTAACTTAGTTGTGAATGGTGGATTTGAAAACCATCATAGCTAGGGTATGTGCATATTGTTTGGTTTGGATGTAGATGATAAATCAATGGAGTGTTCCATTTGATTTGGCTTATAGAACACGAGTAACGAAGTTATGGCAAATTTTGCGAAAATAGACGTTAAATGTCGAAATCGTAAAAATCTCGGATTAAGGGTCAAAAGTTTTCGTGACTTGGAAACTTCAGTTTTCAATGCCAACACTTGAGATAAGGTAATTAAGAGTCGTGGACGCAAGAATCATCGAATTCTGACTTATAACGAAGAAAATGAGTATTGAACGCTCGAAAACGATAAACAAAACGCTCAAAATGAACCAAAAGGTGAATTTCGAGTTAACGGATTTGAAAATCTAAAATTCTTATATGAACACCTAGAGTATGTAATTTGTGAGTTGTGGGCTTTTGAATGAGCCAATTTGGATATAAAACGAATAAGCTATGAAGCTGGGAAATTCGTTGCAAAAACCAACTGTCATGACCAACTGGTGCACAGGGGCGGCGCCGCAGTGCCAAACCCAGCATAAAGGGCCGCTCCGCAGCGCCGGATCTGACCATGTCCCTTATTAATTGGCACTGCAGCGCCGAGGATATAATAGAGACTGGCACCGCAGCGCCGGCAGTGTAAAATGGTTGACCAAGTTAGGGTTTTTATTCCATTTGAATATAGACCAAAGGTACGACAGTGAATGTACTTAATGTACATAATAAGGCTGACTTTAAATCACTTATAAAGTGATAACGTTAGAAGATTAAATATGGGTGAATAGGAATTAAACGAAGAACGCAAGAACGCAATAAGTAAACCGTGAATGATGTTCAACGTTGGTACTTCACCAATAATGATCAAATGTCGGTTAATAATGTAAGAACGTTAACGAGCCGTAATGAAGAATAGTAAGTCAAACTGACTATATTAATAAAGTAAATTCAATTAAGACATAGAAGAGAAAGAAGTTGATTAAAACCATAAAGTGAGTTAGTTTGGTAGCTAATTGCAGTGTGCTATGTGAATATATCATGTAGATCCTGTAAAGGCTGAGAATTATTGAATAATATATTCGAAGACGCTTGAAGGCAAGTTTTCTTAACCCTTGTCTAACCTTCGTGTTATTCAAGTTTTCTATGATTCATGTTCTGAAATACATGAATGGTTTTAAAGAAAAAGTCGATGCCAATTTTAACTTGGCTAGACTGTTCTTAAGAGATAGATTGATTTGTTTATAAGTCTTTCGATATAGAACTGTTAACGCTATCTTATGCCAAGTATTTGGTACGAATGTGAAGGTAAGTTTATCTATGAACAAACAAAAGTATTTTCATTGATTATTCGATGGGCACGCGAGGTTGCCAAAACTTAAACGTAAATACGTTTAACGGATAAGTGTTGATCAACATAGAGTACTATAGGTTGATCACCTAGAAGTGCTCGTAAGTAATGTCGGATGGATGGCATTTGTGTCGGATGCCCTTTTCAGATATGAAAACGGAAAGAGTATGTTCATGGTCTTTTGACCGGTTTAGAATTCCTAAGTTATTATATATACTCTAGAATCATTGTTATGAAATGAGAAGTACTAGTCAAATGCTTCATAGTGCTTCATAGCTACTTGTTCAGTTATGGAAGATAATCATATAATTCTCGATGTGATACTCATATGATCCTTTGTTAGACTTGCTGAGCTAGTTATGCTCACTTCTTGCTTGAATTATATGATTGCAGCTAAAGTCGAACGAACTAAGAATTCTAAGAGAGATAAAGGCAAAGCTAAGATGGACAGTTAATTGTCCTGTAATAGATTAGTATATTAGTATGTAATATACTTATGAAGAACAAAGAATGCATTCAGTTTATGAACCTGGGAAAGGATTTGGTATTATTGTAATACTTAGGTAGTTAATATAATCATTTTGTTATTGTTTCAATGGAATGATTGTATACATAGTAGTCTCGTGTAGCACCATCTGTCGGGTTGGAAGATACCCGAATTTGGGGGCGTCACAGGTTGGTATCAAAGTATTAGGTTATAAAACTTAAGGGGAGAAGAACCTTAGGCTAATAAGGTAATAAGGTATTGAGGAAACTCAGTACCGAAAGATTTAAAAGATGGAAAGTAACCCTAAATGGATTAAATGTGATGTGTGCTTATATTATTGTGTATTATGTACTAATCAATTTGTTATGCGTTATTATAGATGTCAATCGATAGCTTGATGTATAGGGATATACATGTGGTAAGCGACGAGTCCGTGATCAGAGTAGAGCCAGTATCTATGCCTGTAGCGGAGATACCAGTAGTGATTCTAGAAGAATCAGAGACAGAGGAATATTTTTCGGAGGAGAACTATTCTGAAGAGATGATAGGACTAGCATCATATCTTAATATGATGATAGATGCGGAGGATGATATGGAGGTGACGTCGGTTAATACGGTGATGCCTGCCTTAGAGCCAACACCTATAGCTATAATGAGAGCAATGTATCTCTCGTTGCTTGATCGTAATGTGTAACTGCACACAATATGGTGCAGAACCAGAAAGAAGAGATCAGTGATCTCTATGGTGTCAAAGAGTCTGCAGAATTAGACTTTGAGATAGAGCATGATGATAAGGTGCTCATGACCGACAAGGCTAGAGACTATAAGAATGAGGTCGTAGAACTTCGTAAGAAACTGGTTGAAAAAGAGCAGAAAATAGCACGAATGTCATATATTAATGACAGTGCGCACGAGGATTTCAAGCTGAAAATTGCTTGTTATTCCATTGAGTCGAGACAGACTTGACATACTATAAGTCGAGATAATCTGTCGATTCTAGCGAATGAGAAGCATGAGAATACTACTAGACAATATTAGAAGTTAGAATGGGAAATACTTTTGTATAGTGACGTAAAACCCTCTTTTGTATAATTAAAGGGTAGTCTTTTTGTAAATCCCAATTTTGTTAAAGCCAATCATGGGATGTAAATGTAATAGCTTTTGGCTATGGAAAACAAGTTATTAATAGTTTTGAACTATGAAGAAGCATATTAATATAATGAAGTTTTTTATTTTAATATGTTTTGCTGTGTATGAGTTATTGTTAAGTTGTTCAGCGACTAATAACTAATTAAGCAAATAAGTAATAATGGAACTTTATTTATTTAAACAGAAATACCGCCAAGAAGAAGACAACGTAACCAAGAGGTGGAATCGCATAACGATAACCAAGGGGGGTCCGAATAACCCTATGTAAGAGTTCGTTAATTTATTAACGGCTACATTTAACCAAGCCGGGTGTAGAGCACCCGCAGGACCTAGGGTAGCCAGAACGACTACCTTTAAGGAATTTAAAAGTGTAGGTCCACCTGAGTTTAAGGGAACGACAGACCCAATGGAGGCTCAGATATGGGTCAAGAAAATAGAAAAGGCGTTTGTAATTACAAACATAGCTGAGGCACAAAAGACTTCTTTTACGACTTACATGATGAAGGGGGAAGCCAACTACTGGTGGGAGGCTCACCAGGGTGGGGCTAGAACTGACGCTGTTACATGAGAACAGTTCAAGAAGGTATTCTTTGAGAATTACTTCCCTACTACCATGCAAGGGCGGATGGAGATTATGTTCCTAGAACTTAAGTAGAGGGACATGGCGGTTCCCCAAAATACGGCCAAATTCAATGAATTGACAAGGTTTGCTCCACACCAAGTGGACACGGAAGAAAGAAAGGCTCGTAGGTTTGAGCAAGGCCTGAAACCCTGGCTCTATAGTAGGATTTCAATTTTCCAGAGTGCATCCTATGGGACCATTCTGGAAAAGGCGATTATAGCAAAGGGTGGTAGTGAGGCGTTGACCCAATACCACAAGAAATGAAAGAATAAGAGTAAGGGAGAAGGAGGAATCAAGGTAGAGGGTGCCAGTGTTAGTGGCAGTATGCCTAAAAGAAAGAATTTTAACCCTGGGAATACTGGGGTAAAATAAGGGGATCCTAAACGTAAGATGGAGGCATGCAAGACATGCGGAAAGACTCATCTGGGAGTCTGTCTGAAAGGGAAGACAGGTTGTTATAATTGTGGGTAGGAGGGACATATATCACCCAACTGTCCTAATCCTAAGAAAAACCATGGCTGTTTTGTTTGTGGGTCGATGGACCATATGGCAAGAAATTGCCCGAAGAAGGGGTCAGATGGTAGTAAGGGTTCTGGTAGTGGTAAGTTAGCCATTACTGGACCAACACCATCATTGGGTAGACCCTCAGCCCGAACATTTAATATAACTTTCCAAGATGCTGTTGCATCAGCGGATGTAGTAGCAGGTATCATTCCAGTCAACGAAATAAATGCTTATGTGTTATTTGACTCGGGTGCTACTTGTTCATTTATAGCATGTGGATTTGCTAAGCAACTGGGATTAAATCCTAAAAAGCTAGAAATACCTTTAGACGTTAAGGTAGCAAATGAAGGGATAATTCCTATTGACCACATTCATAGGAATTATTTCATAGATATTAGGGGCAACAGGTTATCGGTAGATCTTTTACCGATAAGGTTAAGAGAATTCGATGTGATTCTCGGTATGGATTGGTTAATTAACCATAGGGAAATAATAGATTGTCATAGAAAGAGTGTAAACCTAAGGCTTTCTAAGAAACCTAAGGTGGTGTTTTATGGTAATAAATCACCGGGACGTTCTTGTTGTCTAACCATGACACAAGCTAGGAAGATATTGAAAAAGGGGTGTAAGGGTTACCTGTGCCATGTGGTGGATACCCAAAGAGTGGGAGCATCATTGGAATAGATACTGGTGGTACAAGATTTCGCAGATGTATTTCTGGAGGAGTTACCCGGTATGCCGCCAGATAGGGATGTAGAATTTGTGATTGATTTGCCGCCGGGTACAGCACCAGTTTCAAAGGCACCATACAGGATGGCGCCAGTAGAGATGAATGAGTTAATGGTTCAATTACAGGAACTATTAGACAAGAAGTACATTCAACCGAGTGTGTCTCCGTGGGGAGCACCGGTATTGTTTATAAAGATGAAGGATGGGTCGTTACGATTTTGTATCAACAATCAAGAGTTGAACAAGCTAACGATTAAGAATAAATACTCATTGCCCATGATCGATGATCTATTTGATCAGTTGAAAGGGGCAAAGTATTTTTCTAAGATAGATTTGCGTACGGGGTGTCATCAATTAAAAGTAAGGAATGAGGATGTACCTAAGACGGCGTTCATAACTCGTTATGGTCATTACGAGTTTTTGGTTATGTCGTTTGGGTTAACAAATGCGCCAGCCGCATTCATGGATATGTTGAACAGAGTGTTCAAGTAGTATTTGGACAAGTTCGTTGTAGTGTTCATTGATAATATTCTAGTCTATTCAAAGTCATCAGAAGATCATGCTAAACATTTAAGAATAGTGTTGGAAACACTACGGAGAGGGAAGTTATATGTGAAATTTACCAAGTGTGAATTTTTGCTAGAACGAGTGCAGTTTCTAGGGCATGTTATAGATAAAGATGGTATATCCGTAGATCCAGCGAAGGTGGAAGCAGTGAATGAGTGGGAGCAACCGAAAATGCCAACCGAGATTTAGAGTTTTCTGGGGTTAGCGGGATACTATAGAAGGTTCATTCAGGACTTTTCTAAAATAGCTACTCCGTTGACAAACCTGACACGGAAGTCGGTGAAGTATGTGTGGATGGAAAAGTGTGAGAATAGTTTTCAAGAACTAAAAAGGAGGTTAAATGAGGCACCTGTATTATCCTTACTAGATGATACGGGAAAATTTGTAGTTTATAGCGATGCTTTGCATAGAGGACTTGGTTGCGTGCTTGTGCAGCATGACAAGGTCATTGCGTACGCCTCATGCCAGTTAAAAGATTATGAGAAGGTCTGTCCTACTCATGACCTAGAATTGGCAGCTATAGTTTTTACCTTAAAAATATGGAGACATTATTTATACGGGAAAAAAGTGTGAGATATACACGGACCATAAAAGTCTGAAGTATATCTTTACAAAGAAGGAATTGAATATGAGGCAGAGGAGGTGGTTAGAGTTGATAAAAGATTACGATTGTGATATCTTATATCATCCAGGGAAGACAAACGTAGTAGCCGACGCATTAAGTCGGAAGGGTAGGGAGAAGTTGTCAATTTTAACGACTCAAAATGAGTTAATAACGGAGATGGAAAGAATGGAGTTAGAAGTTAAGTTACCAAGTGAAGCGGTGGAGATGTTATTCTCAATGAAGACTCGACCAATGATAGTGGAACGGGTTAAAGAAGTACAAATAGGTACTGAAGAATGCGAACGAATGAACAAGATAATGAAGGAGGAAGTGAAGGCTAAGTATAACCTTGATAAAGAAGGTTTACTTCGTTTTGAAGGAAGAATTTGGGTTCTAAATAATTTCGATTTAAAAGAAGAGATTATGTGTGGGGCTCATAGTTTAGGTACTCGATACATCCTATGACACCCCCAAATCTGGGTACTTCATTACCTCAAGATTTGGTGTTCACTTAATCAAAACATTCATATTTATCTACCCAAACATAATAAAATTAAATCACAAATCCTCCCTTTAAATAGGGTTACATCATTAAATAAAAATCTTCCCAGGTTGTCTAACCTTAAACATCATATAAGTGCTGAAATAAAATTATTACATCACATCATTAATTTAAGAGTCTATCACCATAACATTAAATAAAATTACAAGTCTTCATCACTTGTACATTTTTCCCTTTCCTTTGCTATTTGAAGGCTCATCGACCTTCTCAACTTTAGCTGCAATAATTATTTTAATGCAAGAGTGAGCAAAACAAATGCTCAGTAGATATAACAATGAATCAACAAGATAATGATAACTGCCAATGAATAGGCTCATCAAAACTAAATAGTACTCTATCAACAATAACCAAAGACTAAAATAAAAATATGAGATATATATATATATATATATATATATATATATATATATATATATATATATATATATATATATATATATATATATACCATTACCATTCATACCCAAATAAATGATACCATATAACAGCGGATAAGTTTTTAAAAGAAAAACTTAAACAGAAAAGAAAAGATTAAGAAGATGACCGGTTAATCGGTAAAGTAATCTATTTCTTTTATTTATAAACAGTTGAGGAAGGGATTACATTAATTCCTAGACTAACTGTTTGAGGAAGATCGAAGTATGAAAGACTTCGACTTCATCTTCTGACTAAGAAGATCGAAGCTGGAAGCTTCGTCTCCGGCGAACTCTAGAGAGAAGGGAGAGCGGACCTCAGAAGAGCTTTCTAGAGAGAGAAGTTCTGAGGCTTTACTGAACTAAGCCTAAAGAAACCCTAACACTTGAGTTTCTTTAAATAGAAAACAAGAAAGTAAATTACTATTGATTCACGCAGGAATCACTATTACATTAACTGGAAGTAAAAGTAATTTACTTAAGTAAAAGTAAAACGTAAGAAACATTTTACATTTACTTTTACATTGGTAAATGTTAAAAACATTTAACTAAGTTAAAAACATTTAACTTAAAGTAAAAGCAAAAGTTATATTCTTTTACTTTTACTTTTACATTTACTAAAGTAAAAGACTTTTGCTTTACAGAAAGCAAAAGCTGAGTGATGGCGTGGGCCATCACCTGTCGGTGACTGAAGATGCCTCTGGCGTCTTCTTCGTTGACTGACCGGCGGCGACTGTTGCGTCGTCTTCTCCGGCGGCTTCTCCGGTTGACTTGTCCGTCTCCTCCAGTGCCGGATGGAACTGCCGATCGTCTTCTCCGACGAGTCATCACCTCCATACATTTCCACCTCAAAATTTTTATCCAGGAATTTCCCTTCAGCCCCAAAAAATTTGTTTAAAAAAGAAGGAGAGAAAAAATTTTCACCGAAAAATTGGTCAAAATCTTCAAAAATTCTTAGATTTTGTAGAAAGTTTTTGTTTAAAAACAAATCAGATGAAATCTGAAACAAAGGATCACTCGATCGATTCCCTATCTATCAGTGAATCGGTCTAAACAGAAGACTCTGAAAACCGTTTAAACAAAAATTCTTTTTCTTGAAGGTCCACTGTAAAGGCCTTACTTGCCGATGAATCATACCCCTTAGATCTAATGATTCCCTTTGGCCTTACACTGCTCATTTACTTGAGACTTACAAACAGGCACTAATCGGGACTTAAGGCGATCCTGGGTGTTTAACGGCGAAGGTCCGGTTACTGAAAGCGGAGCAAGAAAAATAAAAGTTTGCTAAAACGTTTAAACAGAACGCATACCTCCGTTCTTGATTGAAACCACCGATAGCATCAAGAACCAACCGTGTGGCTCTGATACCATATAACAGCGGATAAGTTTTTAAAAGAAAAACTTAAACAGAAAAGAAAAGATTAAGAAGATGACCGGTTAACCGGTAAAGTAATCTCTTTCTTTTATTTATAAACAGTTGAGGAAGGGATTACATTAATTCCTAGACTAACTGTTTGAGGAAGATCGAAGTATGAAAGACTTCGACTTCATCTTCTGACTAAGAAGATCGAAGCTGGAAGCTTCGTCTCCGGCGAACTCTAGAGAGAAGGGAGAGCGCACCTCAGAAGAGCTTTCTAGAGAGAGAAGCTTTGAGGCTTTACTGAACTAAGCCTGAGTAACTCTAACACTTTGAGTTACTTAAATAGAAAACTGAAAAGTAAATTACTATTGATTCACGCAGGAATCACTATTACATTAACTGGAAGTAAAAGTAATTTACTTAAGTAAAAGTAAAACGTAAGAAACATTTTACATTTACTTTTACATTGGTAAATGTTAAAAACATTTAACTAAGTTAAAAACATTTAACTTAAAGTAAAAGCAAAAGTTATATTCATTTACTTTTACTTTTACATTTACTAAAGTAAAAGACTTTTGCTTTACGGAAAGCAAAAGCTGAGTGATGGCGTGGGCCATCACCTGTCGGTGACTGAAGATGCCTCTGGCGTCTTCTTCGTTGACTGACCGGCGGCGACTGTTGCGTTGTCTTCTCCGGCGGCTTCTCCGGTTGACTTGTCCGTCTCCTCCGGTGCCGGATGGAACTGCTGATCGTCTTCTCCGACGAGTCATCACCTCCATACATTTCCACCTCAAAATTTTTATCCACGAATTTCCCTTCAGCCCCAAAAAATTTGTTTACAAAAGAAGGAGAGAAAAATTTTCACCGAAAAATTGGTCAAAATCTTCAAAAATTCTTAGATTTTGTAGAAAGTTTTTGTTTAAAAACAAATCAGATGAAATCTGAAACAAAGGATCACTCGATCGATTCCCTATCTATCAGTGAATCGGTCTAAACAGAAGACTCTGAAAACCGTTTAAACAAAAATTCTTTTTCTTGAAGGTCCACTGTAAAGGCCTTACTTGCCGATGAATCATACCCCTTAGATCTAATGATTCCCTTTGGCCTTACACTACTCATTTACTTGAGACTTACAAACAGGCACTAATCGGGACTTAAGGCGATCCTGGGTGTTTAACGGTGAAGGTCCGGTTACTGAAAGCGGAGCAAGAAAAATAAAAGTTTGCTAAAACGTTTAAACAGAACGCATACCTCCGTTCTAGATTGAAACCACCGATAGCATCAAGAACCAACCGTGTTGCTCTGATACCATATAACAGCGGATAAGTTTTTAAAAGAAAAACTTAAACAGAAAAGAAAAGATTAAGAAGATGACCGGTTAATCGGTAAAGTAATCTCTTTCTTTTATTTATAAACAGTTGAGGAAGGGATTACATTAATTCCTAGACTAACTGTTTGAGGAAGATCGAAGTATGAAAGACTTCGACTTCATCTTCTGACTAAGAAGATCGAAGCTGGATTCGTCTCCGGCGAACTCTAGAGAGAAGGGAGAGCGGACCTCAGAAGAGCTTTCTAGAGAGAGAAGCTTTGAGGCTTTACTGAACTAAGCCTGAGTAACTCTAACACTTCGAGTTACTTAAACAGAAAACTGAAAAGTAAATTACTATTGATTCACGCAGGAATCACTATTACATTAACTGGAAGTAAAAGTAATTTACTTAAGTAAAAGTAAAACGTAAGAAACATTTTACATTTACTTTTACATTGGTAAATGTTAAAAACATTTAACTAAGTTAAAAACATTTAACTTAAAGTAAAAGCAAAAGTTATATTCTTTTACTTTTACTTTTACATTTACTAAAGTAAAAGACTTTTGCTTTACGGAAAGTAAAAGCTGAGTGATACCATTTGGGGCGGAAGGGAAGATACAAGAATAAGAGGTGCAAATAGCTTACAGTTAAATTACTAAAAACATATAATTTTATTAATTGGAAATAAAATGTTTACAAATGTACAAAACGTTTACAAATTACAAATTGAATTGACTTACTCAAAACATTAAGAAATGGAGAATAGTAGAAAGAGGGGCTAAGAAAGGCTTAACAGCGGTAGAGGCTAAAGATTCATCTGAGAAGGAACTCAGAGTCTTTCGAAGTCTGCCTCAATAACTAAGTTCGGTTTCCTTTTATAGAATAAGGAAAGAACTATTACAAAGTTACTATTACAAAATAAATGATTACAGACAAAAGTTACTATTCATGAATAGTGCTGACTTTTTTACTATTCATTGACGCGTCTGGCAACTTTTGACAAAGTGACCACAACTTTTGACTTGAGAGATGCTTTCGGTGGAAAGGAGATGCTTTTGGTGGAAAAGACGAATCTGCTTTCGGCTGAGGGCATCTTTTGACTGGCTGCAGGGAGCAGGTGCATGTGACTGAGAAGAAATGTCAGGCAAATGGGTCCTGAGCGTCCTGTAGATTGATGGTGCCATAAGGATCATCATCTTCATTATACTGACTGAGGGAAGCTGATGAAGAACCTGTAGAGGCTTCTTCATGTAATTCATCAATTCTTTTATTTAATGCCTGGGCAATTAATTTTAACTCTTTTCCGGAACAATCCTTAAAATCAGAAATGCTACGGGAACAAGACGAACCAGTGGGACTGACTCTAGACTCTTTTGATTTTTTACTGACACTTGACTCTTTTGATTTTTGACTAGAAGGTTCTGTTGTAGAAACTGGGAGAACCTTGAGAGGAGAAGCAGGGAATTCTAACTGAACTTGACCTACGATTCTATTGACGTCAAATTTATCCCACCATTTGACAAACCATTGGCGAGTGACTAGGGGAAAAGGATCTGCCGATGGAGATGTAGGGGAAGCATTGTGACTGATTTCACTGGCGGGGTTTTGAATACTGTATTCCCATCGGAGAATCCAGGGAATCTTATATTTACTTACAAATTGAAGAAGGACTGGGACACCTTCATATGCTGAATCTAATTTTTTGTGACTGCAAAAATGATTGAGTTGAACTTTCAGGGGATCGGGAAGAAGGTCATAGGTAGAACCAAATCTCGACCACCAATGGGAAAACCAATATGGGAAATGACTTTTGAACTTATGGTCAAATTGAACAAACCAAGAATGACTGTGTGACTCATTTTGATGGAGGAAAACTTTATACCAAGCTTCCATATAATCATAATAACAAAAAGAGTTATCCTGATTAGAAAGCTGCATAAGATTAGAGGGATATTTTCCCCATTCGGACATCTGGATAAACTGTTTAATATACAATGAATGGTAAAGAACTTTGGCTTTATCATTGTTGGCATAAATGGGTTTAACGAAGATTGACTCTGTTTCGACAAGAATGTCCTTATAATACACAAGGGATTTATAAGGAGCAAGAGGCATGAAATGCCAACCAGAAGGGAAAAACTGGGAAATTAACTTTACTGGGTCATTTCTGGGTTTCATGTGAGGCTCAATATGAAATAAGAAATTGGTCCATCTAAGCATGTACTCAGAGGGAGGATTACTGGGGTTTGAACTAGAGGCTTTGGACTGAAAGGGGTCGACGGGAATTGGGTTACTAGCTAAAGCTGAACTATAGGGCTTGGGCATTGTCCCAAGGACAGTGAACTTGTTACTGGTTTGGTAAATTGGGTTAACTGGATGAGGAACCAAGGCTCCTCTTGGCAGATTACTTGGGCCAGTAGGGCGACCCGGACAACGAGAGGTTGATGCACCGCGAACACTCATGATGGATGCACAGTACCTGTGTTCATAAATTCCCGAGTGAGAAAATCAGGAATGGAATTGTTACTGCCTTTAATGTATTCAATATCAAAATCAAAGATACTCAAAAGGGCTTGCCATCTAGCAAAGGAGTGTTTAGAGGCTATGTTTTCAACATCTTTCTCTAATACATATTTTGCAGATTTGCAGTCAATTCGAACTAAAAATTTTTGATTTAATAAATCAATTTGAAATTTATTAATACATAATACAAGAGAAAGTATTTCTTTTTTAATAGTACTGTAATTTAACTGTGTACTATTCCATGCACCGGAATGAAAACGGACGATTTGTTCTGGGGAGTCTGGAGTTAACTTTTGCTTGAGAATACCTCCGAATCCAATATCAGAGGCGTCAGTTTCAACAATTTTAAATGCAGAATCATTTGAAATACCAAGGCAGGGCAATGCCTTGACGTATTTTTTGACTTGTTGGACGACAGAAGTATGAATGTCAGTCCATGGGGGAGGATTGTCTTGCAAACGCTGAAAGAGAGGTTTGCAAATTTTCCTGAGGTTTTTATAGAACTTGCCAATATAATTGAGCGAGCCCAGAAACCTCTGCAGCTGGGTTTTATGGGTAATTTTATCTGGGAATCTGTCGGCGAATTGAATAGCTCTATCAATTGGCCGTATGAGTCCGCGATATATAATTAATCTAAGAAACCGAACTTTAGCTTGAAACAAGCTGCATTTGGAAAGCAAAAGAACAAGTCCATTGTCTTTGACCGTTTTAAAAAAACGATTTCAAATGTTTGACGTGTTCTTCAATGGAATTGGAAAAAATGAGAATATCATCAATATATACAACAATAAAATGACTGAAAGGATTCAAAATATCATTGAGGATATTCTGGAATTCACTGGGAGCATTTTTTAAGCCAAATGCTTGGACATTCCATTCATAATGACCAAATGAGTGGTGAATGCAGTTTTATATCTGTCTTCTAGGTGAATAGCAATTTGCCAGAAACCAGATTTGAGGTCGAATTTACTAAAGATGGTGGCACTACTCAACCGGTTAATGAGGTCATCTTTATTAGGCAGGGATATCTAATCCACTCTAGGACTTTGTTTAATGGCTTGTAGTTGATAACTAACTTGGGAACACCTCTTTCCTTTTCTACTTCATTGTTAACATAAAAGGCAGGACATGACCATGGGGATTTACTAGGTCTAATTAACTTTTTATTAAGGAGATCATTAATTTCCTTTTTACATAGCTCCATTTGTTCATGATTCATTTGAATAGGTCTGGCCTTAGTAGGAATCAAATGTTCTTTGAATTCCTTAGCGTAAGGGAGCCTTACAATATGTTTTTTCCGATGCCAAAAGGCATTAGGAGAATCAGAACAAAGGTTATCTTTTAAATAAGTTTTTAACTCTTCAATTTTTTCAAGAACATCTTTATTTTGAAGTTGTTCTTCTATTCTTTTGTATTTAATTTCTTCTTTTAAGAAATTTAGATGGGTGGATTTACAATTTAATAAATTTAATGATTTAGAAATGGACTCTTCTTGAATAAATTTTAAATCTCTTTCTTTTGGTTTAATAAGAAATTTAAAGGTTATTCTTTTACCTAAATGTTTACAACTTAATTCTTCATTACTGGAAGTAAATGGATACAATAAATATATAAATGGTAACCCTAAAATGATTTTATCAGTAAGATTGCGAATTAAAACAAATGATGTTTTAAAACACATATCATCTTGACAGATATGCACTTTAGGCAGTTTATATTTTATTTCCATCTGACTACCATTAGCTGAATTTAATTTTTCATTAGTTTTCTTATAATATTTGGTTGGAATAAGACCTTCCTGGATACAATTTAAATCCGCACCAGTATCGACTAAGGCGGGAAGATTTATTGAAAAGGTTTTATCAACAACCAAATTAATGGAGATATACCATTTTTGAATGGTAATATCTTTAATTCTTTTAAGAGAAAGACCTTGAACGAATAGATCTGGTTCTTCCTTGATTCCTGAAGATTCTGGCTCATCGTGATCTTCATCACTAGAGGAGGAATCATGAACTTGAAGATCAGATTTCTGACTCTCTAAGTCTTTTCTTAAATTAGAAACTTCTATTTTTAAATTAGAGATTTCCTTTTTAAGTTTATTAACTTCTTGATTTAATTCTGGAAGGGTAACTTCTTTGACTGGGGTTTTAAATCGTTCTAGAGTTTTATTAAGGCTGAATATCGGTTTATCTTTGGCTTTGAAAATCTTGTCTTTAACTCTAGTATCTTTGGTTAATAAATCTTTTAATTGCTTAGTATATTGAACTTTAAGTTCAGGGTCAGAAATTTTACTAATTAAGTCGATTAACAAAGAGCTTTCTTCTTCCTCTTTGGTAATAACACTTAATCTTTTAGCGCAACAATTTTTATTACAGTTATTAGCACAAATAGTGACTTCTTCTTCATTACTATCAGATTCATTGTTGCTGGTACTGCTTCTAGAAGAATAGGGGATGTCAGATTCTTCATTATTATCTGTATTGTTCTCTATTCTCATTAATTCTAATAATTGTTCTATATCTTCATTAGAGATATTTAACTGAGATAATTTTTGTTTCACTTTACATTCATTTTTGTAGTGGCCTTTTTGCCCACAATTGTGGCAGACGATTTTACTCTTATCATGTTTTTTAGGCCTTTTATTATATTTTTTATTAACTGGTTTGGGTTTATTATAATAATCGTTTTGATTGTTACCTTTTTTATGAGTATGTTTACGTTTGTGGTGTTTATGTGTCTTAGGATGATCAATATGTCTGTGTTTATGCTTTCTTCTAGAGGGAGCAATGGGAGGCAGACCATATTGTTCACAAAATGTTCCTAACTCATATTTTGCTTTTTTCTTATCTTTACTAGCTTGTTTAGCTAATTTAAAATCAATGCACATTTTTAAACCTATTTTTTGAATATAACTGATTATGTCACCATAAGTGAGATTAGCATAATCAATATATCCTAAATTTTTACTCAACTCTTCTCTAACTTTATGAGCGAACAATGAAGGCAAGCCATTTACAAACTTTTCTTTCCAGAAAGGCTTGTTGCTATCATTTCGCAGCATAACTCTAGAGGTAAACGCATCTTTGTACCATCTGAAGTCACTAAGAGTGGGACAAGTGAGATTACTGAGTTGATCGTGAATCCTTTCTGTTATGTTACTAGGAGTTCCTACAAAATGTTTTATTATGGTAAAAATCAAAGTATTTACTCCATCTGGCGGACCAATACCAACATCTTCATCAAAGATGGGGTTGCCGTCATCGTCTAACTGGATAACATGAATAATAGATAGTCTAGTATCTTCCGTGAGATGTCTTTCCCACTAAGATCTGAGAATACCCGTGAATCCACTAGCTATTAACTCAACAATTTCTGGTTGTGACAGATTGTTGAATTTAGTAATATAGCTATTTGCTACCATAGACATGTGATTTAATTTGTTTAAAATTTCTTGTTCACTAAGACCATCAATGTTCCATTCATAAATTTTATTAGCTGAAACAGAGAATTGTTTGTCTAGGTTTCTCTCTTCGAATTGGAGATCCGGAGGAGTAGGCCTAGAATACCAATTCCTAGTTAAACTAGTGTTTTTGACTGTTAACTTGTTCAATTGATCATTAAAATCTGGGATTGAAGTAGAATCAGAACAGTCAGCTTGACTTTCACTTTCAACTTCAGTCTCAACTTGATCCAAAGTAGAAACAGTACCACTTGGACCAGGTTCAGTTTTTAGTTTTTTGAATAACTTGTCAATAGATTTAATTAGGTTGCTATCATCATTAGGTAAACCTAATTTACTTCTATTTTCAGGTAAGTTAATCAAAGGATGTTCAATTTTTGCATCTGGTTTTTTAATACTTGTTTCTTCAAATTTTTCTTCGATTCTATCAAGCTGTCTTCCAACAGTTGCTAGATATTGATTACTAAAATTTAATTGTTCAATAATTTTTTTATCATCTTTATTGCCATCAGAAATTTTAAAGGGACTGGCAACAACAGATGTGTTCTTAACTGGGATAAGGATCGTTTCTAGCGGGGGATGACTAGAACAGACCTTAGACTTATCTTCTTTTACCCATTGACTTTTTGTTATAACATTACACCTACATTGGTATTGATCATACCATTCATAAAAAGTAATGTTTATTTTTTCATTTTTTATGAATCGTTTCCATCTATTAACAATTTTATCTCGCTCCTTTTCTGTTGGATGATTTGAACGAAATAAATATCTTTTATCTTTATTATGTTTGGAATTAAAATCTTTTACAAGATTATCCCAATCAAGAATAAAATCTTTTTTAATAACTCTTAACTGATTGTTAATCGAAATTTCAAAATCAGACTGAGTGGGAAGCTCAGAAGGAGTAGGAGAGGAAGAACTTTCTTCTTCTACTAGATCCGTTCGAGTATAACATGGGTGACTAGCCTGACCTTGATTTAAAATTCCTTTTAATTTAAGTTCTCTTAAAGATTAAGAATTTCAGTGTCTTTTCTTGAAGATGCTATTGTACTAGCAGAGTCTTCAATAATAATCGGTCTTTTACTGCGTTCAAAACTTATTTTTACCGTTCCATCAGAAAATTGTCTAACATTTTCAAGGTTTATTAGATTGTTAACTACAGGTTGTTCAGGTATTTCACTAGGTAAAGTCCATTGACTAGGGAGAGTAATATCTTTCCAGAGAATGGTTCTCGGAATTTGAATATTAGCATCACTTGTTGAACTTTGAATTAAGACAGTTTGATCTTTCGGACTCTTATTGAGAGCATGAACATTTAAGTTAGTTTTCATGGTCTTATAATAAATCCGGTAAATCAAAGCTATCGGCTGAGAACCCTCAATCATTTGAGTAATTTCTCCAGCAGTTTTAATATTTAATGTCAAGGCTTTTAATAAATTTTTATCACTTAGGGTCAATGTGAAATCAGGAAAGCAATTAAAATGGATAGGTCCATTATGCAGACTAGATCCATTATGCAGACTAGATTCCATTGCGCTGATCATGCTTGGATAATAATTCAAGAATCGAGCATCTCTAAGGCAGAGATAAATGCTTGAATTAATTCCTTTAATGTTTAATGGTATAACAACCACTTGAACTAATCCAATGTGAATAAAATTATAACCTCTCTTTTTGTGTTTTTTGATGACTTCAGGATCCAAAAGGCTACAATTTTCGTATTCTTTATTAATGGCATAAACCTTTTCAACAGTTTTAACATTATAATCTGTTATAAAAATTGTCTAAAAATGTTGACTGATAAATTTCCTTAGGGGAGACCCTAGGTATATTCCAATTGTGCAAGGCTTGACTGATATTTTCATAACTGTGAAGTTCCTGGTTAACTATGTCTAGAACAGGAGGCAATATTGACCGGTTACTAGTTGAGGAGTTAGATCTAAACAATCTATTCATTTTTACCAGGTTCAAAATAAATTTTTATTCATTATTCTTCCATTCATACCCTATTACCTTAAGCAGACTCATACCTATGTTCAAAAACCAACACTGCTCACCCAAGAGACTTACAAAGGTTTGAAACGAACAAGGTGGACTACAGTAAATCAGGTGACTTCGGAATAAGAATAAAAGAGAAATTTTGAAAACGGTTGAAGATGAACAGTTGTAAATATCTTACAGGCAACTAGAACAGAAACAACGATGGCTCTGATACCATTTGGGGCGGAAGGGACGATACAAGAATAAGAGGTGCAAATATCTTACAGTTAAATTACTAAAAACATATAATTTTATTGATTGGAAATAAAATGTTTACAAATGTACAAAACGTTTACAAATTACAAATTGAATTGACTTACTTAAAACATTAAGAAATGGAGAATAGTAGAAAGAGGGGCTAAGAAAGGCTTAACAGCGGTAGAGGCTAAAGATTCATCTGAGAAGGAACTCAGAGTCTTTCGAAGTCTGCCTCAATAACTAAGTTCGGTTTCCTTTTATAGAATAAGGAAAGAACTATTACAAAGTTACTATTACAAAATAAATGATTACAGACAAAAGTTACTATTCATGAATAGTGCTGGCTTTTTTACTATTCATTGACGCGTCTGGCAACTTTTGACAAAGTGGCCACAACTTTTGACTTGAGAGATGCTTTCGGTGGAAAGGAGATGCTTTTGGTGGAAAAGACGAATCTGCTATCGGCTGAGGGCATCTTTTGACTGGCTGCAGGGAGCAGGTGCATGTGACTTAGAAGAAATGTCAGGAAAATGGGTCCTGAGCGTCCTGTAGATTGATGGTGCCATAAGGATCATCATCTTCATTATACTGACTGAGGGAAGCTGATGAAGAACCTGTAGAGGCTTCTTCATGTAATTCATCAATTCTTTTATTTAATGCCTGGGCAATTAATTTTAACTCTTTTCCGGAATAATCCTTAAAATCAGAAATGCTACGGGAACAAGACGAACCAGTGGGACTGACTCTAGACTCTTTTGATTTTTTACTGACACTTGACTCTTTTGATTTTTGACTAGAAGGTTCTGTTGTAGAAACTGGGAGAACCTTGAGAGGAGAAGCAGGGAATTCTAACTGAACTTGACCTACGATTCTATTGACGTCAAATTTATCCCACCATTTGACAAACCATTGGCGAGTGACTAGGGGAAAAGGATCTGCCGATGGAGATGTAGGGGAAGCATTGTGACTTATTTCACTGGTGGGGTTTTGAATACTGTATTCCCATCGGAGAATCCAGGAAATCTTATATTTACTTACAAATTGAAGAAGGACTGGGACACCTTCATATGCTGAATCTAATTTTTTGTGATTGCAAAAATGATTGAGTTGAACTTTCAGGGGATCGGGAAGAAGGTCATAGGTAGAACCAAATCTCGACCACCAATGGGAAAACCAATATGGGAAATGACTTTTGAACTTATGGTCAAATTGAACAAACCAAGAATGACTGTGTGACTCATTTTGATGGAGGAAAACTTTATACCAAGCTTCCATATAATCATAATAACAAAAAGAGTTATCTTGATTAGAAAGCTGCATAAGATCAGAGGGATGTTTTCCCATTCGGACATCTGGATAAACTGTTTAATATACAATGAATGGTAAAGAACTTTGGCTTTATCATTGTTGGCATAAATGGGTTTAACGAAGATTGACTCTGTTTCGACAAGAATGTCCTTATAATACACAAGGGATTTATAAGGAGCAAGAGGCATGAAATGCCAACCAGAAGGGAAAAAACTAGGAAATTAACTTTATGGGTCATTTTTGGGTTTCATGTGAGGCTCAATATGAAATAAGAAATTGGTCCATCTAAGCATGTACTCAGAGGGAGGATTACTGGGGTTTGAACTAGAGGCTTTGGACTGAAAGGGGTCGACGGGAATTGGGTTACTAGCTAAAGTGAACTATAGGGCTTGGGCATTGTCCCAAGGACAGTGAACTTGTTACTGGTTTGGTAAATTGGGTTAACTGGATGAGGAACCAAGGCTCCTCTTGGCTGATTACTGGGGCCAGTAGGGCGACCCGGACCACGAGAGGTTGATGCACCGCGGACACTCATGATGGATGCATAGTACCTGTGTTAATAAATTCCCGAGTGAGAAAATCAGGAATGGAATTGTTACTGCCTTTAATGTATTCAATATCAAAATCAAAGATACTCAAAAGGGCTTGCCATCTAGCAAAGGAGTGTTTAGAGGCTATGTTTTCAACATCTTTCTCTAATACATATTTTGCAGATTTGCAGCCAATTCGAACTAAAAATTTTTGATTTAATAAATCAATTTGAAATTTATTAAGACATAATACAAGAGAAAGTATTTCTTTTTTAATAGTACTGTAATTTAACTGTGTACTATTCCATGCACCGGAATGAAAACGGACGATTTGTTCTGGGGAGTCTGGAGTTAACTTTTGCTTGAGAATACCTCCGAATCCAATATCAGAGGCGTCAGTTTCAACAATTTTAAATGCAGAATCATTTGAAATACCAAGGCAGGGCAATGCCTTGACGTATTTTTTGACTTGTTGGACGACAGAAGTATGAATGTCAGTCCATGGGGGAGGATTGTCTTGCAAACGCTGAAAGAGAGGTTTGCAAATTTTCCTGAGGTTTTTATAGAACTTGCCAATATAATTGAGCGAGCCCAGAAACCTCTGCAGCTGGGTTTTTATGGGTAATTTTATCTGGGAATCTGTCGGCGAATTGAATAGCTCTATCAATTGGCCGTATGAGTCCGCGATATATAATTAATCCAAGAAACCGAACTTTAGCTTGAAACAAGCTGCATTTGGAAAGCGAAAGAACAAGTCCATTGTCTTTGACCGTTTTAAAAAACGATTTCAAATGTTTGACGTGTTCTTCAATGGATTGGAAAAAAAAAAATGAGAATATCATCAATATATACACAATAAAATGACTGAAAGGATTCAAAATATCATTGAGGATATTCTGGAATTCACTGGGAGCAATTTTTAAGCCAAATGCTTGGACATTCCATTCATAATGACCAAATGGAGTGGTGAATGCAGTTTTATATCTGTCTTCTGGGTGAATAGCAATTTGCCAGAAACCAGATTTGAGGTCGAATTTACTAAAGATGGTGGCATTACTCAATCGGTTAATGAGGTCATCTTTATTAGGCAGGGGATATCTAATCCACTCGAGGACTTTGTTTAATGGCTTGTAGTTGATAACTAACCTGGGAACACCTCTTTCCTTTTCTGCTTCATTGTTAACATAAAAGGCAGGACATGACCATGGGGATTTACTAGGTTTAATTAACTTTTTATTAAGGAGATCATTAATTTTCTTTTTACATAGCTCCATTTGTTCATGATTCATTTGAATAGGCCTGGCCTTAGTAGGAATCAAATGTTCTTTGAATTCCTTAGCGTAAGGGAGCCTTACAATATGTTTTTTCCGATGCCAAAAGGCATTTACGAGAATCAGAACAAAGGTTATCTTTTAAAATAAGTTTTTAACTCTTCAATTTTTTCAAGAACATCTTATTTTGAAGTTGTTCTTCTATTCTTTTGTATTTAATTTCTTCTTTTAAGAAATTTAGATGGGTGGATTTACAATTTAATAAATTTAATGATTTAGAAATGGACTCCTCTTGAATAAATTTTAAATCTCTTTCTTTTGGTTTAATAAGATATTTAAATGTTATTCTTTTACCTAAATGTTTACAACTTAATCCTTCATTACTGGTAGTAAATGGATACAATAAATATATAAATGGTAACCCTAAAATGATTTTATCAGTAAGATTGCGAATTAAAACAAATGATGTTTTAAAACACATATCATCTTGACAGATATGCTCTTTAGGCAGTTTATATTTTATTTCCATCTGACTACCATTAGCTGAATTTAATTTTTCATTAGTTTCTTATTATATTTGGTTGGAATAAGACCTTCTTGGATACAATTTAAATCCGCACCAGTATCGACTAAGGCGGGGAAGATTTATTGAAAAGGTTTTATCAACAACCAAATTAATGGAGATATACCATTTTTGAATGGTAATATTTTTAATTCTTTTAAGAGAAAGACCTTGAACGAATTAGATCTGGTTCTTCCTTGATTCCTGAAGATTTCTGGCTCATCGTGATCTTCATCACTAGAGGAGGAATCATGAACTTGAAGATCAGATTTCTGACTCTCTAAGTCTTTTCTTAAAATTAGAAACTCTATTTTTTAATTAGAGATTTCCTTTTTAAGTTTATTAATTCTTGATTTAATTTTGGAAGGGTAACTTCTTTGACTGGGGGTTTTAAATCGTTCTAGAGTTTTATTTAAGGCTGAATATCAGTTTATCTTTGGCTTTGAAAATCTTGTCTTTAACTTAGTATCTTTGGGTTAATAAATCTTTTAATTGCTTAGTATATTGAACTTTAAGTTCAGG
>CM029018.1:107230378-107342568 GCA_016801055.1 Panax notoginseng
TATCTGTCTTCTGGTGAATAGCAATTTGCCAGAAACCAGATTTGAGGTCGAATTTACTAAAGATGGTGGCATTACTCAACCGGTTAATGAGGTCATCTTTATTAGGCGGGGATATCTAATCCACTCTAGGACTTTTGTTTAATGACTTGTAGTTGATAACTAACCTGGGAACACCTCTTTCCTTTTCTGCTTCATTGTTAACATAAAAGGCAGGACATGACCATGGGATTTACTAGGTCTAATTAACTTTTTATTAAGGAGATCATTAATTTCCTTTTTACATAACTCCATTTGTTCATGATTCATTTGAATAGGCCTGGCCTTAGTAGGAATCAAATGTTCTTTGAATTCCTTAGCGTAAGGAGCCTTACAATATGTTTTTTCCGATGCCAAAAGGCATTAGGAGAATCAGAACAAAGGTTATCTTTAAATAAGTTTTTAACTCTTCAATTTTTTTCAAGAACATCTTTATTTTGAAGTTGTTCTTCTAATCTTTTTTTTATAATTTCTTCTTTTAAGAAATTTAGATGGGTGGATTACAATTTAATAAATTTAATGATTTAGAAATGGACTCTTCTTGAATAAATTTTAAATCTCTTTCTTTTGGTTAATAAGAAATTTAAATGTGTTATTCTTTACCTAAATGTTTACAACTTAATCCTTCATTACTGGTAGTAAATGGATATAATAAATATATAAATGGTAACCCTAAAAGTTTTATCAGTAAGATTGCGATTAAAACAAATGATGTTTAAAACACATATCATCTTGACAGATATGCACTTTAAGGCAGTTTATATTTTTATTTCCATCTGACTACCATTAGCTGAATTTAATTTTTCATTAGTTTTCTTATAATATTTGGTTGGAATAAGACCTTCCTGGATACAATTTAAATCCGCACCAGTATCGACTAAGGCGGGAAGATTATTGAAAAGGTTTTATCAACAACCAAATTAATGGAGATATACCATTTTTGAATGGTAATATCTTTAAATTCTTTTAAGAGAAAGACCTTGAACGAATAGATCTGGTTCTTCTTGATTCCTGAAGATTCTGGCTCATCGTGATCTTCATCACTAGAGGAGGAATCATGAACTTGAAGATCAGATTTCTGACTCTCTAAGTCTTTTCTTAAATTAGAAACTTCTATTTTTAAATTAGAGATTTCCTTTTTAAGTTTATTAACTTCTTGATTTAATTCTGGAAGGGTAACTTCTTTGACTGGGGGTTTTAAATCGTTCTAGAGTTTTATTAAGGCTGAATATCAGTTTATCTTTGGCTTTTGAAAATCTTGTCTTTAACTCTATAATCTTTGGTTAATAAATCTTTTAATTGCTTAGTATATTGAACTTTAAGTTCAGGGTCAGAAATTTTACTAAATTAAGTCGATTAACAAAGAGCTTTCTTCTTCCTCTTTGGTAATAACACTTAATCTTTTAGCGCAACAATTTTCATTACAGTTATTAGCACAAATAGTGACTTCTTCTTCATTACTATCAGATTCATTGTTGCTGGTACTACTTCTTGAAGAATAGGGGATGTCAGATTCTTCATTATTATCTGTATTGTTCTCTATTCTCATTAATTCTAATAATTGTTCTGTATCTTCATTAGAGATATTTAACTGAGATAATTTTGTTTCACTTTACATTCATTTTTGTAGTGGCCTTTTTGCCCACAATTGTGGCAGAACGATTTTACTCTTATCATGTTTTTTAGGCCTTTTATTATATTTTTATTAACTGGTTTGGGTTTATTATAATAATCGTTTTGATTGTTATCTTTTTTATGAGTATGTTTACGTTTGTGGTGTTTATGTGTCTTAGGATGATCAATATGTCTGTGTTTATGCTTTCTTCTAGAGGGAGCAATGGAGGCAGACCATATTGTTCACAAAAATGTTCCTAACTCATATTTTGCTTTTTTCTTATCTTTACTAGCTTGTTTAGCTAATTTAAAATCAATGCACATTTTTAAACCTATTTTTTGAATATAACTGATTATATGTCACCATAAGTGAGATTATCATAATCAATATATCCTAAATTTTTACTCAACTCTTCTCTAACTTTACGAGTGAACAATGAAGGCAAGCCATTTACAAACTTTTCTTTCCAGAAAGGCTTGTTGCTATCATTTCGCAGCATAACTCTAGAGGTAAACACATCTTTGTACCATCTGACGTCACTAAGAGTGGGACAAGTGAGATTACTGAGTTGATCGTGAATCCTTTCTGTTATGTTACTAGGAGTTCCTGCAAAATGTTTTATTATGGTAAAAATCAAAGTATTTACTCCATCTGGCGGACCAATACCAACATCTTCATCAAAGATGGGGTTGCCGTCATCGTCTAACTGGATAGCATGAATAATAGATAGCCTAGTATCTTCCGTGAGATCTCTTTCCCACCAAGATCTGAGAATACCCGTGAATCCACTAGCTATTAACTCAACAATTTCTGGTTGTGACAGATTGTTGAATTTAGTAATATAGCTATTTGCTACCATAGACATGTGATTTAATTTGTTTAAAATTTCTTGTTCACTAAGACCATCAATGTTCCATTCATAAATTTTATTAGCTGAAACAGAGAATTGTTTGTCTAGGTTTCTCTCTTCGAATTGGAGATCCGGAGGAGTAGGCCTAGAATACCAATTCCTAGTTAAACTAGTGTTTTTGGCTGTTAACTTGTTCAATTGATCATTAAAATCTGGGATTGAAGTAGAATCAGAACAGTCAGCTTGACTTTCACTTTCAACTTCAGTCTCAACTTGATCCAAAGTAGAAACAGTACCACTTGGACCAGGTTCAATTTTTAGTTTTTTGAATAACTTGTCAATAGATTTAATTAGGTTGCTATCATCATTAGGTAAACCTAATTTATTCTATTTTCAGGTAAGTTAATCAAAGGATGTTCAATTTTTACATCTGGTTTTTTAATACTTGTTTCTTCAAATTTTTCTTCGATTCTATCAAGCTGTCTTCCAACAGTTGCTAGATATTGATTACTAAAATTTAATTGTTCAATAATTTTTTTATCATCTTTATTGCCATCAGAAATTTTAAAGGGACTGGCAACAACAGATGTGTTCTTAACCGGGATAAGGATCGTTTCTAGCGGGGATGACTAGAACAGACCTTAGACTTATCTTCTTTTACCCATTGACTTTTTGTTATAACATTACACCTACATTGGTATTGATCATACCATTCATAAAAAGTAATGTTTATTTTTTCATTTTTTATGAATCGTTTCCATCTATTAACAATTTTATCTCGCTCCTTTTCTGTTGGATGATTTGAACGAAATAAATGTCTTTTATCTTTATTATGTTTGGAATTAAAATCTTTTACAAGATTATCCCAATCAAGAATAAAATCTTTTTTAATAACTCTTAACTGATTGTTAATCGGAATTTCAAAATCAGACTGAGTGGGAAGCTCAGAAGGAGTAGGAGAGGAAGAACTTTCTTCTTCTACTAGATCCGTTCGAGTATAACATGGGTGACTAGCTTGACCTTGATTTAAAATACCTTTTAATTTAAGTTCTCTTAAAGAAGGGTTATTAAGAATTTCAGTGTCTTTTCTTGAAGATGCTATTGTACTAGCAGAGTCTTCAATAATAATCGGTCTTTTACTGCGTTCAAAACTTATTTTTACCGTTCCATCAGAAAATTTTCAAACATTTTCAAGGTTTATTAGATTGTTAACTACAGGTTGTTCAGGTATTTCACTAGGTAAAGTCCATTGACTAGGGAGAGTAATATCTTTCCAGAGAATGGTTCTCGGGATTTGAATATTAGCATCACTTGTTGAACTTTGAATTAAGACAGTTTGATCTTTCGGACTCTTATTGAGAGCATGAACGTTTAAGTTAGTTTTCATGGTCTTATAATAAATCCGGTAAATCAAAGCTTTCGGCTGAGAACCCTCAATCATTTGAGTAATTTCTCCAGCAGTTTTAATATTTAATGTCAAGGCTTTTAATAAATTTTTATCACTTAGGCTCAATGTGAAATCAGGAAAGCAATTAAAATGGATAGGTCCATTATGCAGACTAGATTCCATTGCGCCGATCATGCTTGGATAATAATTCAAGAATCGAGCATCTCTAAGGCAGAGATAAATGCTTGAATTAATTCCTTTAATGTTTAATGGTTTAACTGCCACTTGAACTAATCCAATGTGAATAAAATTATAACCTTTCTTTTTGTGTTTTTTGATGACTTCAGGATCCAAAAGGCTACAATTTTCGTATTCTTTATTAATGGCATAAACCTTTTCAACAGTTTTAACATTATAATCTGTTTTAAAATTGTCTAAAAATGTTGACTGATAAATTTCCTTAGGGAGACCCTAGGTATATTCCAATTGTGCAAGGCTTGACTGATATTTTCATAACTGTGAAGTTCCTGGTTAACTATGTCTGGAACAGGAGGCAATATTGACCGGTTTCTAGTTGAGGAGTTAGATCTAAACAATCTATTCATTTTTACCAAGTTCAAAATAAATTTTTATTCATTATTCTTCCATTCATACCCTATTACCTTAAGCAGACTCATACCTATGTTCAAAAACCAACACTGCTCACCCCAAGAGACTTACAAAGGTTTGAAACGAACAAGGTGGACTACAGTAAATCAGGTGACTTCGGAATAAGAATAAAAGAGAAATTTTGAAAACGGTTGAAGATGAACAGTTGTAAATATCTTACAGGCAACTAGAACAGAAACAACGATGGCTCTGATACCATTTGGGGCGGAAGGGACGATACAAGAATAAGAGGTGCAAATATCTTACAGTTAAATTACTAAAAACATATAATTTTATTGATTGGAAATAAAATGTTTACAAATGTACAAAACGTTTACAAATTACAAATTGAATTGACTTACTCAAAACATTAAGAAATGGAGAATAGTAGAAAGAGGCTAAGAAAGGCTTAACAGCGGTAGAGGCTAAAGATTCATCTGAGAAGGAACTCAGAGTCTTTCGAAGTCTGCCTCAATAACTAAGTTCGGTTTCCTTTTATAGAATAAGGAAAGAACTATTACAAAGTTACTATTACAAAATAAATGATTACAGACAAAAGTTACTATTCATGAATAGTGCTGACTTTTTTACTATTCATTGACGCGTCTGGCAACTTTTGACAAAGTGGCCACAACTTTTGACTTGAGAGATGCTTTCAGTGGAAAGGAGATGCTTTGGTGGAAAAGACGAATCTGCTTTCGGCTGAGGGCATCTTTGACTGGCTGCAGGGAGCAGGTGCATGTGACTGAGAAGAAATGTCAGGAAAATGGGTCCTGAGCGTCCTGTAGATTGATGGTGCCATAAGGATCATCATCTTCATTATACTGACTGAGGGAAGCTGATGAAGAACCTGTAGAGGCTTCTTCATGTAATTCATCAATTCTTTTATTTAATGCCTGGGCAATTAATTTTAACTCTTTTCCAGAACAATCCTTAAAATCAGAAATGCTACGGGAACAAGACGAAATAGTGGGACTGACTCTAGACTCTTTTGATTTTTTACTGACACTTGACTCTTTGATTTTTGACTAGAAGGTTCTGTTGTAGAAACTGGGAGAACCTTGAGAGGAGAAGTAGGGAATTCTAACTGAACTTGACCTACGATTCTATTGACGTCAAATTTATCCCACCATTTGACAAACCATTGGCGAGTGACTAGGGAAAAGGATCTGCCGATGGAGATGTAGGGAAGCATTGTGACTGATTTCACTGGTGGGGTTTTGAATACTGTATTCCCATCGAGAATCCAGGAATCTTATATTTACTTACAAATTGAAGAAGGACTGGGACACCTTCATATTTGCAAAAATTATTGAGTTGAACTTTCAGGGGATCGGGAAGAAGGTCATAGGTAGAACCAAATCTCGACCACTAATTGGGAAAACCAATATGGGAAATGACTTTTGAACTTATGGTCAAATTGAACAAACCAAGAATGACTGTGTGACTCATTTTGATGGAGGAAAACTTTATACCAAGCTTCCATATAATCATAATAACAAAAAGAGTTATCCTGATTAGAAAGTTGCATAAGATCAGAGGGATGTTTTCCCCATTCGGAGATCTAGATAAACTGTTTAATATACAATGAATGGTAAAGAACTTTGGCTTTATCATTGTTGGCATAAATGGGTTTAACGAAGATTGACTCTGTTTCGACAAGAATGTCCTTATAATACACAAGGGATTTATAAGGAGCAAGAGGCATGAAATGCCAACCAGAAGGGAAAAACTGGGAAATTAACTTACTGGGTCATTTCTGGGTTTCATGTGAGGCTCAATATGAAAATAAGAAATTGGTCCATCTAAGCATGTACTCAGAGGGAGGATTACTGGGGTTTGAACTAGAGGCTTTGGACTGAAAGGGGTCGACGGGAATTGGGTTACTAGCTAAAGCTGAACTATAGGGCTTGGGCATTGTCCCAAGGACAGTGAACTTGTTACTGGTTTGGTAAATTGGGTTAACTGGATGAGGAACCAAGGCTCCTCTTGGCTGATTACTTGGGCCAGTAGGGCGACTCGGACCACAAGAGGTTGATGCACCGCGGACACTCATGATGGATGCACAATACCTGTGTTAATAAATTCCCGAGTGAGAAAATCAGGAATGGAATTGTTACTGCCTTTAATGTATTCAATATCAAAATCAAAGATACTCAAAAGGGCTTGCCATCTAGCAAAGGAGTGTTTAGAGGCTATGTTTTCAACATCTTTCTCTAATACATATTTTGCAGATTTGCAGTCAATTCAAACTAAAAATTTTTGATTTAATAAATCAATTTGAAATTTATTAATACATAATACAAGAGAAAGTATTTCTTTTTTAATAGTACTATAATTTAACTGTGTACTATTCCATGCACCGGAATGAAATCAGACGATTTGTTCTGGGGAGTCTGGAGTTAACTTTTGCTTGAGAATACCTCCGAATCCAATATCAGAGGCGTCAGTTTCAACAAGTTTAAATGCAGAATCATTTGAAATACCAAGGCAGGGCAATGCCTTGACGTATTTTTTGACTTGTTGGACGACAGAAGTATGAATGTCAGTCCATGGGGAGGATTGTCTTGCAAACGCTGAAAGAGAGGTTTGCAAATTTTCCTGAGGTTTTTATAGAACTTGCCAATATAATTGAGCGAGCCCAGAAACCTCTGCAGCTGGGTTTTTATGGGTAATTTTATCTGGGAATCTGTCGGCGAATTGAATAGCTCTATCAATTGGCCGTATGAGTCCGCGATATATAATTAATCCAAGAAACCGAACTTTAGCTTGAAACAAGCTGCATTTGGAAAGCGAAAGAACAAGTCCATTGTCTTTGACCGTTTTAAAAAACAATTTCAAATGTTTGACATGTTCTTCAATGGAATTGGAAAAAATGAGAATATGATCAATATATACAACAATAAAATGACTGAAAGGATTCAAAATATCATTGAGGATATTCTGGAATTCACTGGGAGCATTTTTTAAGCCAAATGCTTGGACATTCCATTCATAATGACCAAATGGAGCGGTGAATGCAGTTTTATATCTGTCTTCTGGGTGAATAGCAATTTGCCAGAAACCAGATTGAGGTCGAATTTACTAAAGATGGTGGCATTACTCAACCGGTTAATGAGGTCATCTTTATTAGGCAGGGGATATCTAATCCACACTAGGACTTTGTTTAATGGCTTGTAGTTGATAACTAACCTGGGAACACCTCTTTCCTTTTCTGCTTCATTGTTAACATAAAAGGCAGGACATGACCATGGGGATTTACTAGGTCTAATTAACTTTTTATTAAGGAGATCATTAATTTCCTTTTTACATAACTCCATTTGTTCATGATTCATTTGAATAGGCCTGGCCTTAGTAGGAATCAAATGTTCTTTGAATTCCTTAGCGTAAGGGAGCCTTACAATATGTTTTTTCCGATGCCAAAAGGCATTAGGAGAATCAGAACAAAGGTTATCTTTTAAATAAGTTTTTAACTCTTCAATTTTTTCAAGAACATCTTTATTTTGAAGTTGTTCTTCTAATCTTTTGTATTTAATTTCTTCTTTTAAGAAATTTAGATGGGTGGATTTACAATTTAATAAATTTAATGATTTAGGAATGGACTCTTCTTGAATAAATTTTAAATCTCTTTCTTTTGGTTTAATAAGAAATTTAAATGTTATTCTTTTACCTAAATGTTTACAACTTAATCCTTCATTACTGGTAGTAAATGGATACAATAAATATATAAATGGTAACCCTAAAATGATTTTATCAGTAAGATTGCGAATTAAAACAAATGATGTTTTAAAACACATATCATCTTGACAGATATGCACTTTAGGCAGTTTATATTTTATTTCCATCTGACTACCATTAGCTGAATTTAATTTTTCATTAGTTTTCTTATAATATTTGGTTGGAATAAGACCTTCCTGGATACAATTTAAATCCGCACCAGTATCGACTAAGGCGGAAGATTTATTGAAAAAGTTTTATCAACAACCAAATTAATGGAGATATACCATTTTTGAATGGTAATATCTTTAATTCTTTTAAGAGAAAGACCTTGAACGAATAGATCTGGTTCTTCCTTGATTCCTGAAGATTCTGGCTCATCGTGATCTTCATCACTAGAGGAGGAATCATGAACTTGAAGATCAGATTTCTGACTCTCTAAGTCTTTTCTTAAATTAGAAACTTCTATTTTTAAATTAGAGATTTCCTTTTTAAGTTTATTAACTTCTTGATTTAATTCTGGAAGGGTAACTTCTTTGACTGGGGTTTAAATCGTTCTAGAGTTTTATTAAGGCTGAATATCAGTTTATCTTTGGCTTTGAAAATCTTGTCTTTAACTCTAGTATCTTTGGTTAATAAATCTTTTAATTGCTTAGTATATTGAACTTTAAGTTCAGGGTCAGAAATTTTACTAATTAAGTCGATTAACAAAGAGCTTTCTTCTTCCTCTTTGGTAATAACACTTAATCTTTTAGCGCAACAATTTTCATTACAGTTATTAGCACAAATAGTGACTTCTTCTTCATTACTATCAGATTCATTGTTGCTGGTACTACTTCTAGAAGAATAGGGGATGTCAGATTCTTCATTATTATCTGTATTGTTCTCTATTCTCATTAATTCTAATAATTGTTCTGTATCTTCATTAGAGATATTTAACTGAGATAATTTTTGTTTCACTTTACATTCATTTTTGTAGTGGCCTTTTTGCCCACAATTGTGGTAGACGATTTTACTCTTATCATGTTTTTTAGGCCTTTTATTATATTTTTTATTAACTTGTTTGGGTTTATTATAATAATCGTTTTGATTGTTATCTTTTTTATGAGTATGTTTACGTTTGTGGTGTTTATGTGTCTTAGGATGATCAATATGTCTGTGTTTATGCTTTCTTCTAGAGGGAGCAATGGGAGGCAGACCATATTGTTCACAAAATGTTCCTAACTCATATTTTGCTTTTTTCTTATCTTTACTAGCTTGTTTAGCTAATTTAAAATCAATGCACATTTTTAAACCTATTTTTTGAATATAACTGATTATGTCACCATAAGTGAGATTATCATAATCAATATATCCTAAATTTTTACTCAACTCTTCTCTAACTTTATGAGCGAACAATGAGGGCAAGCCATTTACAAACTTTTCTTTCTAGAAAGGCTTGTTGCTATCATTTCGCAGCATAACTCTAGAGGTAAACACATCTTTGTACCATCTGAAGTCACTAAGAGTGGGACAAGTGAGATTACTGAGTTGATCGTGAATCCTTTCTGATATGTTACTAGGAGTTCCTACAAAATGTTTTATTATGGTAAAAATCAAAGTATTTACTCCATCTGACGGACCAATACCAACATCTTCATCAAAGATGGGGTTGCCGTCATCGTCTAACTGGATAGCATGAATAATAGATAGTCTAGTATCTTCCGTGAGATGTCTTTCCCACCAAGATCTGAGAATACCCGTGAATCCACTAGCTATTAACTCAACAATTTCTGGTTGTGACAGATTGTTGAATTTAGTAATATAGCTATTTGCTACCATAGACATGTGATTTAATTTGTTTAAAATTTCTTGTTCAATAAGACCATCAATGTTCCATTCATAAATTTTATTAGCTGAAACAGAGAATTGTTTGTCTAGGTTTCTCTCTTCGAATTGGAGATCCGGAGGAGTAGGCCTAGAATACCAATTCCTAGTTAAACTAGTGTTTTGACTGTTAACTTGTTCAATTGATCATTAAAATCTGGAATTGAAGTAGAATCAGAACAGTCAGCTTGACTTTCACTTTCAACTTCAGTCTCAACTTGATCCAAAGTAGAAACAGTACCACTTGGACCAGGTTCAGTTTTTAGTTTTTTGAATAACTTGTCAATAGATTTAATTAGGTTGCTATCATCATTAGGTAAACCTAATTTACTTCTATTTTCAGGTAAGTTAATCAAAGGATGTTCAATTTTTGCATCTGGTTTTTTAATACTTGTTTCTTCAAATTTTTCTTCGATTCTATCAAGCTGTCTTCCAACAGTTGCTAGATATTGATTACTAAAATTTAATTGTTCAATAATTTTTTTATCATCTTTATTGCCATCAGAAATTTTAAAGGGACTGGCAACAACAGATGTGTTCTTAACCGGGATAAGGATCGTTTCTAGCGGGGGATGACTAGAACAGACCTTAGACTTATCTTTTTTTACCCATTGACTTTTTGTTATAACATTACACCTACATTGGTATTGATCATACCATTCATAAAAAGTAATGTTTATTTTTTCATTTTTTATGAATCGTTTCCATCTATTAACAATTTTATCTCGCTCCTTTTCTGTTGGATGATTTGAACGAAATAAATGTCTTTTATCTTTATTATGTTTGGAATTAAAATCTTTTACAAGATTATCCCAATCAAGAATAAAATCTTTTTTAATAACTCTTAAATGATTGTTAATCGGAATTTCAAAATCAGACTGAGTGGGAAGCTCAAAAGGGGTAGGAGAGGAAGAACTTTCTTCTTCTACTAGATCCGTTCGAGTATAACATGGGTGACTAGCTTGACCTTGATTTAAAATACCTTTTAATTTAAGTTCTCTTAAAGAAGGGTTATTAAGAATTTCAGTGTCTTTTCTTGAAGATGCTATTGTACTAGCAGAGTCTTCAATAATAATCGGTCTTTTACTGCGTTCAAAACTAATTTTTACCGTTCCATCAGAAAATTGTCTAACATTTTCAAGGTTTATTAGATTGTTAACAACAGGTTGTTCAGGTATTTCACTAGGTAAAGTCCATTGACTAGGGAGAGTAATATCTTTCCAGAGAATGGTTCTCGGGATTTGAATATTAGCATCACTTGTTGAACTATGAATTAAGACAGTTTGATCTTTCGGACTCTTATTGAGAGCATGAACGTTTAAGTTAGTTTTCATGGTCTTATAATAAATCCGGTAAATCAAAGCTATCAGCTGAGAACCCTCAATCATTTGAGTAATTTCTCCAGCAGTTTTAATATTTAATGTCAAGGCTTTTAATAAATTTTTATCACTTAGGCTCAATGTGAAATCAGGAAAGCAATTAAAATGGATAGGTCCATTATGCAGACTAGATTCCATTGCTCCGATCATGCTTGGATAATAATTCAAGAATCGAGCATCTCTAAGGCAGAGATAAATGCTTGAATTAATTCCTTTAATGTTTAATGGTTTAACTGCCACTTGAACTAATCCAATGTGAATAAAATTATAACCTTTCTTTTTGTGTTTTTTTATGACTTCAGGATCCAAAAGGCTACAATTTTAGTATTCTTTATTAATGGCATAAACCTTTTTAACAGTTTTAACATTATAATCTGTTTTAAAATTGTCTAAAAATGTTGACTGATAAATTTCCTTAGGGAGACCCTAGGTATATTCCAATTGTGCAGGGCTTGACTGATATTTTCATAACTGTTCATCTTCAACCGTTTTCAAAATTTCTCTTTTATTCTTATTCCGAAGTCACCTGATTTAAAGATGGGTAAATTATTGGTATGATCGTGACTGAGGAATATCTTTGGCCTGTAGTGCAAAGATGAATTGTTAACTGATATGATCATGACCAATGAATTTATAATAAAAGTAAATGTAAAGTGTTTCTTACGTTTTACTTTTACTTAAGTAAATTACTTTTACTTCCAGTTAATGTAATAGTGATTCCTGCGTGAATCAGTAGTAATTTACTTTTCAGTTTTCTGTTTAAGTAACTCGAAGTGTTAGAGTTACTCAGGCTTAGTTCAGTAAAGCCTCAGAGCTTCTCTCTTTAGAAAGCTCTTTTGAGGTCCGCTCTCCCTTCTCTCTAGAGTTAGCCAGAGACGAAGCTTCCAGCTTCGATCTTCTTAGTCAGAAGATGAAGTCGAAGTCTTTCATACTTCGATCTTCCTCAAACAGTTAGTCTAGGAATTAATGTAATCCCTTCCTCAACTGTTTATAAATAAAAGAAAGAGATTACTTTACCGATTAACCGGTCATCTTCTTAATCTTTTCTTTTCTGTTTAAGTTTTTCTTTTAAAAACTTATCCGCTGTTATATGGTATCAGAGCCACACGGTTGGTTCTTGATGCTATCGGTGGTTTCGATCTAGAACGGAGGTATGCGTTCTGTTTAAACATTTTAGCAAACTTTTATTTTTCTTGCTCCGCTTTTAGTAATCGGACCTTCCCCGTTAAACACCCAAGATCGCCTTAAGTCCCGATTAGTGCCTGTTTGTAAGTCTCAAGTAAGTGAGCAGTGTAAGGCCAAAGGGAATCATTAGATCTAAGGGGTATGATTCATCGGCAAGTAAGGCCTTTACAGTGGACCTTCAAGAAAAAGAATTTTTGTTTAAACGGTTTTCAGAGTCTTCTGTTTAGACCGATTCACTGATAGATTGGAAATCGATCGAGTGATCCTTTGTTTCAGATTTCATCTGATTTGTTTTTAAACAAAAACTTTCTACAAAATCTAAGAAATTTTGAAGATCTTGACCAATTTTTCGGTGAATTTTTTTTTCTCTCCTTCTTTTGTAAACAAAATTTTTGGGGGTGAAAGGGTTATTTCCTGGATAAAAATTTTGAGGTGGAAATGTATGGAGGTGATGACTCGTCGGAGATGAAGATCAGCAGTTCCATCCGGCACCGGAGGAGACGGATCAGTCAACCGGAGAAGCCGCCGGAGACGACGACGCAACAGTCGCCGCCGGTCAGTCAACGAAGACGCCAGAGGCATCTTCAGTCACCGACAGGTGATGGCCCACGCCATCACTCAGCTTTTGCTTTCCGTAAAGCAAAGGTCTTTTACTTTAGTAAATGTAAAAGTAAAAGTAAAAGAATAACTTTTGCTTTTACTTTAAGTTAAATGTTTTTAACTTAGCTAAATGTTTTTAACATTTACCAATGTAAAAGTAAATGTAAAATGTTTCTTACGTTTTACTTTTACTTAAGTAAATTACTTTTACTTCAGTCAATGTAATAGTGATTCCTGCGTGAATCAATAGTAATTTACTTTTCGATTTTTCATTTAAGTAACTCAAAGTGTTAGAGTTACTTAGGTTTTCTTTAGGCTTAGTTCAGTAAAGCCTCAGAGCTTCTCCCTCTAGAAAGCTCACCTGAGGTCCGCTCTCCCTTCTCTCTAGAGTTAGCCGGAGACGAAGCTTCCAGCTTCGATCTTCTTAGTCAGAAGATGAAGTCGAAGTTCTTCATACTTCGATCTTCCTCAAACAGTTAGTCTAGATATTAATGTAATCCTTTCCTCAACTATTTAAAAATAAAAGAAAGAGATTACTTTACCGATTAACCGGTCATCTTCTTAATCTTTTCTTTTCTGTTTAAGTTTTTCTTTTTAAAAAACTTATCCGCTGTTATATGGCTTTGATACCATATAACAGCGGATAAGTTTTTTAAAAAGAAAAACTTAAACAGAAAAGAAAAGATTAAGAAGATGACCGGTGAATCGGTAAAGTAATCTCTTTCTTTTATTTATAAACAGTTGAGGAAGGGATTACATTAATTCCTAGACTAACTGTTTGAGGAAGATCGAAGTATGAAGAACTTCGACTTCATCTTCTGACTAAGAAGATCGAAGCTGGAAGCTTCGTCTCCAGCTAACTCTATAGAGAAGGGAGAGCGGACCTCAGGTGAGCTTTCTAGAGAGAGAAACTCTGAGGCTTTACTGAACTAAGCCTAAAGAAACCCTAACACTTGAGTTTCTTTAAATAGAAAACAAGAAAGTAAATTACTATTGATTCACACAGGAATCACTATTACATTAACTGAAGGAAAAGTAATTTACTTAAGTAAAAGTAAAATGTAAGAAACATTTTACATTTACTTTTACATAGGTAAATGTTAAAAATATTTAACTAAGTTAAAAACATTTAACTTAAAGTAAAATCAAAAGTTATTCTTTTACTTTTACTTTTACATTTACTAAAGTAAAAGACCTTTGCTTTACGGAAAGCAAAAGCTGAGTGATGGCGTGGGCCATCACCTGTCGGTGACTGAAGATGCCTCTGGCGTCTTCGTTGACTGACCGGCGGCGACTGTTGCGTCGTCGTCTCCGGCGGCTTCTCCGGTTAACTGATCCGTCTCCTCCGGTGTCAGATGGAACTGCTGATCGTCTTCTCCGACGAGTCATCACCTCCATACATTTCCACCTCAAAATTTTTATCCAGGAAATAACCCTTTCACCCCCAAAAATTTTGTTTACAAAAGAAGGAGAGAAAAAAAAATTCACCGAAAAATTGGTCAAGATCTTCAAAATTTCTTAGATTTTGTAGAAAGTTTTTGTTTAAAAACAAATCAGATGAAATCTGAAACAAAGGATCACTCGATCGATTCCCGATCTATCAGTGAATCGGTCTAAACAGAAGACTCTGAAAACCGTTTAAACAAAAATTCTTTTTCTTGAAGGTCCACTGTAAAGGCCTTACTTGCCGATGAATCATACCCCTTAGATCTAATGATTCCCTTTGGCCTTACACTGCTCACTTACTTGAGACTTACAAACAGGCACTAATCAGGACTTAAGGCGATCTTGGGTGTTTAACGGCGAAGGTCCGGTTACTAAAAGCGGAGCAAGAAAAATAAAAGTTTGCTAAAACGTTTAAAAAAAACGCATACCTCCGTTCTAGATCGAAACCACCGATAGCATCAAGAACCAACCGTGTGGCTCTGATACCATATAACAGCGGATAAGTTTTTTAAAAAGAAAAACTTAAACAGAAAAGAAAAGATTAAGAAGATGACCGGTTAATCGGTAAAGTAATCTCTTTTTTTTATTTATAAACAGTTGAGGAAGGGAATACATTAATTCCTAGACTAACTGTTTGAGGAAGATCGAAGTATGAAGAACTTCGACTTCATCTTCTGACTAAGAAGATCGAAGCTGGAAGCTTCTTCTCCGGCTAACTCTAGAGAGAAGGGAGAGCGGACCTCAAGTGAGCTTTCTAGAGAGAGAAGCTCTGAGGCTTTACTGAACTAAGCCTAAAGAAAACCTAAGTAACTCTAACACTTTGAGTTACTTAAATAAAAAACCGAAAAGTAAATTACTATTGATTCACGCAGGAATCACTATTACATTGACTGAAGTAAAAGTAATTTACTTAAGTAAAATAAAACGTAAGAAATATTTTACATTTACTTTTACATTGGTAAATGTTAAAAATATTTAACTAAGTTAAAAACATTTAACTTAAAGTAAAAGCAAAAGTTATTCTTTTACTTTTACTTTTACATTTACTAAAGTAAAAGACCTTTGCTTTACGAAAAGCAAAAGCTGAGTCATGGCGTGGGCCATCACCTGTCGGTGACTGAAGATACCTCTGGCGTCTTCGTTGACTGACCGGCGGCGACTGTTGCGTCGTCGTCTCCGGCGGCTTCTCCGGTTGACTGATCCGTCTCCTCCGGTGCCGGATGGAACTGCTGATCATCTTCTCCGACGAGTCATCACCTCCATACATTTCCACCTCAAAATTTTTATCCAGGAAATAATCCTTTCACCCCCAAAAATTTTGTTTACAAAAGAAGGAGAGAAAAAAAATTTCACCGAAAAATTGGTCAAGATCTTCAAAATTTCTTAGATTTTGTAGAAAGTTTTTGTTTAAAAACAAATCAGATGAAATCTGAAACAAAGGATCACTCGATCGATTCCCGATCTATCAGTGAATCGGTCTAAACAGAAGACTCTGAAAACCGTTTAAACAAAAATTCTTTTTCTTAAAGGTCCACTGTAAAGGCCTTACTTGCCGATGAATCATACCCCTTAGATCTAATGATTCCCTTTGGCCTTACACTGCTCACTTACTTGAGACTTACAAACAGACACTAATCGGGACTTAAGGCGATCTTGGGTGTTTAACGGCGAAGGTCCGGTTACTAAAAGCGGAGCAAGAAAAATTAAAGTTTGCTAAAACGTTTAAACAGAACGCATACCTCCGTTCTAGATCGAAACCACCGATAGCATCAAGAACCAACCGTGTGGCTCTGATACCATATAACAGCGGATAAGTTTTATAAAAAGAAAAACTTAAACAGAAAAGAAAAGATTAAGAAGATGACCGGTTAATCGGTAAAGTAATCTCTTTCTTTTATTTATAAACAGTTGAGGAAGGGATTACATTAATTCCTAGACTAACTGTTTGAGGAAGATCGAAGTACGAAGAACTTCGACTTCATCTTCTGACTAAGAAGATCGAAGCTGGAAGCTTCGTCTCCGGCTAACTCTAGAGAGAAGGGAGAGCGGACCTCAGGTGAGCTTTCTAGAGAGAGAAGCTCTGAGGCTTTACTGAACTAAGCCTAAAGAAACCCTAACACTTGAGTTTCTTTAAATAGAAAACAAGAAAGTAAATTACTATTGATTCACGCAGGAATCACTATTACATTAACTGAAGTAAAAGTAATTTACTTAAGTAAAAGTAAAACGTAAGAAACATTTTACATTTACTTTTACATGGGTAAATGTTAAAAACATTTAACTAAGTTAAAAACATTTAACTTAAAGTAAAAGCAAAAGTTATTCTTTTACTTTTACTTTTACATTTACTAAAGTAAAAGACTTTTGCTTTACGGAAAGCAAAAGCTGAGGGATGGCGTGGGCCATCACTTGTCGGTGACTGAAGATGCCTCTGGCGTCTTCGTTGACTGACCGGCGGCGACTGTTGCGTCGTCTTCTCCGGCGGCTTCTACGGTTGACTTGTCTGTCTCCTCCGGTGCCGGATGGAACTGCTGATCGTCTTCTCCGACAAGTCATCACCTCCATACATTTCCACCTCAAAATTTTTATCCAGGAAATAACCCTTACGTCGTCTTCTCTGGCGGCTTCTCCGGTTGACTTGTCCGTCTCCTCCGGTGCCGGATGGAACTGCTGATCGTCTTCTCCGACGAGTCATCACCTCCATACATTTCCACCTCAAAATTTTTATCCAGGAAATAACCCTTTCACCCCCAAAAATTTTGTTTACAAAAGAAGGAGAGAAAAAATTTTTCACCGAAAAATTGGTCAAGATCTTCAAAATTTCTTAGATTTTGTAGAAAGTTTTTGTTTAAAAACAAATCAGATGAAATCTGAAACAAAGGATCACTCGATCGATTCCCGATCTATCAGTGAATCGGTCTAAACAGAAGACTCTGAAAACCGTTTAAACAAAAATTCTTTTTCTTGAAAGTCCACTGTAAAGCCCTTACTTGCCGATGAATCATACCCCTTAGATCTAATGATTCCCTTTGGCCTTACACTGCTCACTTACTTGAGACTTACAAACAGGCACTAATCGGGACTTAAGGCGATCTTGGGTGTTTAACGGCGAAGGTCCGGTTACTAAAAGCGGAGCAAGAAAAATAAAAGTTTGCTAAAACGTTTAAACAGAACGTATACCTCCGTTCTAGATCGAAACCACCGATAGCATCAAGAACCAACCGTGTGGCTCTGATACCATATAACAGCGGATAAGTTTTTTAAAAAGAAAAACTTAAACAGAAAAGAAAAGATTAAGAAGATGACCGGTTAATCGGTAAAGTAATCTCTTTCTTTTATTTATAAACAGTTGAGGAAGGGATTACATTAATTCCTAGACTAACTGTTTGAGGAAGATCGAAGTATGAAGAACTTCGACTTCATCTTCTGACTAAGAAGATCGAAGCTGGAAGCTTCGTCTCCGGCTAACTCTAGAGAGAAGGGAGAGCGGACCTCAGGTGAGCTTTCTAGAGAGAGAAGCTCTGAGGCTTTACTGAACTAAGCCTAAAGAAAACCTAAGTAACTCTAACACTTTGAGTTACTTAAATAAAAAACCGAAAAGTAAATTACTATTGATTCACGCAGGAATCACTATTACATTGACTGAAGTAAAAGTAATTTACTTAAGTAAAAGTAAAACGTAAGAAACATTTTACATTTACTTTTACATTGGTAAATGTTAAAAACATTTAGCTAAGTTAAAAACATTTAACTTAAAGTAAAAGCAAAAGTTATTCTTTTACTTTTACTTTTACATTTACTAAAGTAAAAGACTTTTGCTTTACGGAAAGCAAAAGCTGAGGGATGGCGTGGGCCATCACTTGTCGGTGACTGAAGATGCCTCTGGCGTCTTCGTTGACTGACCGGCGGCGACTGTTGCGTCGTCTTCTCCGGCGGCTTCTCCGGTTGACTTGTCCGTCTCCTCCGGTGCCGGATGGAACTGCTGATCGTCTTCTCCGACAAGTCATCACCTCCATACATTTCCACCTCAAAATTTTTATCCAGGAAATAACCCTTACGTCGTCTTCTCTGGCGGCTTCTCCGGTTGACTTGTCCGTCTCCTCCGGTGCCGGATGGAACTGCTGATCGTCTTCTCCGACGAGTCATCACCTCCATACATTTCCACCTCAAAATTTTTATCCAGGAAATAACCCTTTCACCCCCAAAAATTTTGTTTACAAAAAAAGGAGAGAAAAATTTTTTCACCGAAAAATTGGTCAAGATCTTCAAAATTTCTTAGATTTTGTAGAAAGTTTTTGTTTAAAAACAAATCAGATGAAATCTGAAACAAAGGATCACTCGATCGATTCCCGATCTATCAGTGAATCGGTCTAAACAGAAGACTCTGAAAACCGTTTAAACAAAAATTCTTTTTCTTGAAAGTCCACTGTAAAGCCCTTACTTGCCGATGAATCATACCCCTTAGATATAATGATTCCCTTTGGCCTTACACTGCTCACTTACTTGAGACTTACAAACAGGCACTAATCGGGACTTAAGGCGATCTTGGGTGTTTAACGGCGAAGGTCCGGTTACTAAAAGCGGAGCAAGAAAAATAAAAGTTTGCTAAAACGTTTAAACAGAACGTATACCTCCGTTCTAGATCGAAACCACCGATAGCATCAAGAACCAACCGTGTGGCTCTGATACCATATAACAGCGGATAAGTTTTTTAAAAAGAAAAACTTAAACAAAAAAGAAAAGATTAAGAAGATGACCGGTTAATCGGTAAAGTAATCTCTTTCTTTTATTTATAAACAGTTGAGGAAGGGATTACATTAATTCCTAGACTAACTGTTTGAGGAAGATCGAAGTATGAAGAACTTCGACTTCATCTTCTGACTAAGAAGATCGAAGTTGGAAGCTTCGTCTCCGGCTAACTCTAGAGAGAAGGGAGAGCGGACCTCAGGTGAGCTTTCTAGAGAGAGAAGCTCTGAGGCTTTACTGAACTAAGCCTAAAGAAAACCTAAGTAACTCTAACACTTTGAGTTACTTAAATAAAAAACCGAAAAGTAAATTACTATTGATTCACGCAGGAATCACTATTACATTGACTGAAGTAAAAGTAATTTACTTAAGTAAAGTAAAACGTAAGAAACATTTTACATTTACTTTTACATTGGTAAATGTTAAAAACATTTAGCTAAGTTAAAAACATTTAACTTAAAGTAAAAGAAAAAGTTATTCTTTTACTTTTACTTTTACATTTACTAAAGTAAAAGACCTTTGCTTTACGGAAAGCAAAAGCTGAGTGATGGCATGGGCCATCACCTGTCGGTGACTGAAGATGCCTCTGGCGTCTTCGTTGACTGACCGGCGGCGACTGTTGCGTCGTCGTCTCCGGCGGCTTCTCCGGTTAACTGATCCGTCTCCTCCGGTGCCGGATGGAACTGCTGATCGTCTTCTCCGACAAGTCATCACCTCCATACATTTCCACCTCAAAATTTTTATCCAGGAAATAACCCTTTCACCCCCAAAAATTTTGTTTACAAAAGAAGGAGAGAAAAAAATTTTCACCGAAAAATTGGTCAAGATCTTCAAAATTTCTTAGATTTTGTAGAAAGTTTTTGTTTAAAAACAAATCAGATGAAATCTGAAACAAAGGATCACTCGATCGATTCCCGATCTATCAGTGAATCGGTCTAAACAGAAGACTCTGAAAACCGTTTAAACAAAAATTCTTTTTCTTGAAGGTCCACTGTAAAGGCCTTACTTGCCGATGAATCATACCCCTTAGATCTAATGATTCCCTTTGGCCTTACACTGCTCACTTACTTGAGACTTACAAACAGGCACTAATCGGGACTTAAGGCGATCTTGGGTGTTTAACGGCGAAGGTCCGGTTACTAAAAGCGGAGCAAGAAAAATAAAAGTTTGCTAAAACGTTTAAACAGAACGCATACCTCCGTTCTAGATCGAAACCACCGATAGCATCAAGAACCAACCGTGTGGTTCTGATACCATATAACAGCAGATAAGTTTTTTAAAAAGAAAAACTTAAACAGAAAAGAAAAGATTAAGAAGATGACCGGTTAATCGGTAAAGTAATCTATTTCTTTTATTTATAAACAGTTGAGGAAGGGATTACATTAATTCCTAGACTAACTGTTTGAGGAAGATCGAAGTATGAAGAACTTCAACTTCATCTTCTGACTAAGAAGATCGAAGCTGGAAGCTTCGTCTCCGGCTAACTCTAGAGAGAAGGGAGAGCGGACCTCAGGTGAGCTTTGTAGAGAGAGAAGCTCTGAGGCTTTACTGAACAAAGCCTAAAGAAAACCTAAGTAACTCTAACACTTTGAGTTACTTAAATAAAAAACCGAAAAGTAAATTACTATTGATTCACGCAGGAATCACTATTACATTGACTGGAGTAAAAGTAATTTACTTAAGTAAAAGTAAAACGTAAGAAACATTTTACATTTACTTTTACATTGGTAAATGTTAAAAACATTTAACTTAAAGTAAAAGCAAAAGTTATTCTTTTACTTTTACTTTTACATTTACTAAAGTAAAAGACCTTTGCTTTATGAAAAGCAAAAGCTGAGTGATGGCGTGGGCCATCACCTGTCGGTGACTGAAGATGCCTCTGGCGTCTTCGTTGACTGACCGGCGGCGACCCTTGCGTCGTCTTCTCCGGCGGCTTCTCCGGTTGACTTGTCCGTCTCCTCCGGTGCCGGATGGAACTGCTGATCGTCTTCTCCGACGAGTCATCACCTCCATACATTTCCACCTCAAAATTTTTATCCAGGAAATAACCCTTTCACCCCCAAAAATTTTGTTTACAAAAGAAGGAGAGAAAAAATTTTTCACCGAAAAATTGGTCAAGATCTTCAAAATTTCTTAGATTTTGTATAAAGTTTTTGTTTAAAAACAAATCAGATGAAATCTGAAACAAAGGATCACTCGATCGATTCCCGATCTATCAGTGAATCGGTCTAAACAGAAGACTCTGAAAATCGTTTAAACAAAAATTCTTTTTCTTGAAGGTCCACTGTAAAGGCCTTACTTGCCGATGAATTATACCCCTTAGATCTAATGATTCCCTTTGGCCTTACACTGCTCACTTACTTGAGACTTACAAACAGGCACTAATCGGGACTTAAGGCGATCCTAGGTGTTTAACGGCGAAGGTCCGGTTACTAAAAGCGGAGCAAGAAAAATAAAAGTTTGCTAAAACGTTTAAACAGAACGCATACCTCCGTTCTAGATCGAAACCACCGATAGCATCAAGAACCAACCGTGTGGCTCTGATACCATATAACAGCGGATAAGTTTTTTAAAAAGAAAAACTTAAACAGAAAAGAAAAGATTAAGAAGATGACCGGTGAATCGGTAAAGTAATCTCTTTCTTTTATTTATAAACAATTGAGGAAGGGATTATATTAATTCCTAGACGAACTGTTTGAGGAAGATCGAAGTATGAAGAACTTCGACTTCATCTTTTGACTAAGATGATCGAAGCTGGAAGCTTCGTCTCCGGCTAACTCTAGAGAGAAGGGAGAGCGGACCTCAGGTGAGCTTTCTAGAGAGAGAAGCTCTGAGGCTTTACTGAACTAAGCCTAAAGAAACCCTAACACTTGAGTTTCTTTAAATAGAAAACAAGAAAGTAAATTACTATTGATTCACACAGGAATCACTATTACATTAACTGAAGTAAAAGTAATTTACTTAAGTAAAAGTAAAACGTAAGAAACATTTTACATTTACTTTTACATGGGTAAATGTTAAAAACATTTAACTAAGTTAAAAACATTTAACTTAAAGTAAAAGCAAAAGTTATTCTTTTACTTTTACTTTTACATTTACTAAAGTAAAAGACTTTTGCTTTACGGAAAGCAAAAGCTGAGTGATGGCGTGGGCCATCACTTGTCGGTGACTGAAGATGCCTCTGGCGTCTTCGTTGACTGACCGGCGGTGACTGTTGCGTCGTCTTCTCCGGCGGCTTCTCCGGTTGACTTGTCCGTCTCCTCCGGTGCCGGATGGAACTGCTGATCGTCTTCTCCGACGAGTCATCACCTCCATACATTTCCACCTCAAAATTTTTATCCAGGAAATAACCCTTGCGTCGTCTTCTCCGGCGGCTTCTCCGGTTGACTTGTCCGTCTCCTCCGGTGCCTGATGGAACTGCTGATCGTCTTCTCCGACGAGTCATCACCTCCATACATTTCCACCTCAAAATTTTTATCCAGGAAATAACCCTTTCACCCCCAAAAATATCCCAGTCATCTTCCAGGAAAAATTAAATTCAGCTAATGGTAGTCAGATGGAAATAAAATATAAACTGCCTAAAGTGCATATCTGTCAAGATGATATGTGTTTTAAAACATCATTTGTTTTAATTCGCAATCTTACTGATAAAATCATTTTAGGGTTACCATTTATATATTTATTGTATCCATTTACTACCAGTAATGAAGGATTAAGTTGTAAACATTTAGGTAAAAGAATAACATTTAAATTTCTTATTAAACCAAAAGAAAGAGATTTAAAATTTATTCAAGAAGAGTCCATTTCTAAATCATTAAATTTATTAAATTGTAAATCCACCCATCTAAATTTCTTAAAAGAAGAAATTAAATACAAAAGAATAGAAGAACAACTTCAAAATAAAGATGTTCTTGAAAAAATTGAAGAGTTAAAAACTTATTTAAAAGATAATCTTTGTTCTGATTCTCCTAATACCTTTTGGCATCGGAAAAAACATATTGTAAGGCTCCCTTACGCTAAGAAATTCAAAGAACATTTGATTCCTACTAAGGTCAGGCCTATTCAAATGAATCATGAACAAATGGATCTATGTAAAAAGGAAATTAATGATCTCCTTAATAAAAAGTTAATTTGACCTAGTAAATCCCCATGGTCATGTCCTGCCTTTTATGTTAACAATGAAGCAGAAAAGGAAAGAGGTGTTCCCAGGTTAGTTATCAACTACAAGCCATTAAACAAAGTCCTAGAGTGGATTAGATATCCCTTGCCTAATAAAGATGACCTCATTAACCGGTTGAGTAATGCCACCATCTTTAGTAAATTCGACCTCAAATCTAGTTTCTGGCAAATTGCTATTCACCCAGAAGACAGATATAAAACTGCATTCACCACTCCATTTGGTCATTATGAATGGAATGTCCAAGCATTTGGCTTAAAAAATGCTCCCAGTGAATTCCAGAATATCCTCAATGATATTTTGAATCCTTTCACTCATTTTATTGTTGTATATATTGATGATATTCTCATTTTTTCCAATTCCATTGAAGAACACGTCAAACATTTGAAATCGTTTTTTAAAACGGTCAAAGACAATGGACTTGTTCTTTCGCTTTCCAAATGCAGCTTGTTTCAAGCTAAAGTTCGGTTTCTTGGATTAATTATATATCGCGGACTCATACGGCCAATTGATAGAGCTATTCAATTCACCGACAGATTCCCAGATAAAATTACCCATAAAACCCAGCTGCAGAGGTTTCTGGGCTCGCTCAATTATATTGGCAAGTTCTATAAAAACCTCAGGAAAATTTGCAAACCTCTCTTTCAGCGTTTGCAAGACAATCCTCCCCCATGGACTGACATTCATACTTCTGTCGTCCAACAAGTCAAAAAATACGTCAAGGCATTGCCCTGCCTTGGTATTTCAAATGATTCTGCATTTAAAATTGTTGAAACTGACGCCTCTGATATTGGATTCGGAGGTATTCTCAAGCAAAAGTTAACTCCAGACTCCCCAGAACAAATCGTCCGGTTTCATTCCGGTGCATGGAATGGTACACAGTTAAATTACAGTACTATTAAAAAAGAAATACTTTCTCTTGTATTATGTATTAATAAATTTCAAATTGATTTATTAAATCAAAAAAATTTAGTTCGAATTGACTGCAAATCTGCAAAATATGTATTAGAGAAAGATGTTGAAAACATAGCCTCTAAACACTCCTTTGCTAGATGGCAAGCCCTTTTGAGTATCTTTGATTTTGATATTGAATACATTAAAGGCAGTAACAATTCCATTCCTGATTTTCTCACTCGGGAATTTATTAACACAGGTACTGTGCATCCATCATGAGTGTCCGCGGTGCATCAACCTCTCGTGGTCCGGGTCGCCCTACTGGCCCAAGTAATCAGCCAAGAGGAGCCTTGGTTCCTCATCCAGTTAACCCAATTTACCAAACCAGTAACAAGTTCACTGTCCTCGGGACAATGCCCAAGCCCTATAGTTCAGCTTTAGCTAGTAACCCAATTCCCGTCGACCCCTTTCAGTCCAAAGCCTCTAGTTCAAACCCCAGTAATCCTCCCTCTGAGTACATGCTTAGATGGACCAATTTCTTATTTCATATTGAGTCTCACATGAAACCCAGAAATGACCTAGTAAAGTTAATTTCCCAGTTTTTCTCTTCTGGTTGGCATTTCATGCCTCTTGCTCCTTATAAATCCCTTGTGTATTATAAGGACATTCTTGTCGAAACAGAGTCAATCTTCGTTAAACCCATTTATGCCAACAATGATAAAGCCAAAGTTCTTTACCATTCATTGTATATTAAACAGTTTATCCAGATGTCCGAATGGGGAAAACATCCCTCTGATCTTATGCAGCTTTCTAATCAGGATAACTCTTTTTGTTATTATGATTATATGGAAGCTTGGTATAAAGTTTTCCTCCATCAAAATGAGTCGCACAGTCATTCTTGGTTTGTTCAATTTGACCATAAGTTCAAAAGTCATTTCCCATATTGGTTTTCCCATTGGTGGTCGAGATTTGGTTCTACCTATGACCTTCTTCCCGATCCCCTGAAAGTTCAACTCAATCATTTTTGTAATCACAAAAAATTAGATTCAGCATATGAAGGTGTCCCAGTCCTTCTTCAATTTGTAAGTAAATATAAGATTCCCTGGATTCTCCGATGGGAATAAAGTATTCAAAACCCCACCAGTGAAATCAGTCACAATGCTTCCCCTACATCTCCATTGGCAGATCCTTTTCCCCTAGTCACTCGCCAATGGTTTGTCAAATGGTGGGATAAATTTGATGTCAATAGAATCGTAGGTCAAGTTCAGTTAGAATTCCCTGCTTCTCCTCTCAAGGTTCTCCCAGTTTCTACAACAGAACCTTCTAGTCAAAAATCAAAAGAGTCAAGTGTCAGTAAAAAATCAAAAGAGTCTAGAGTCAGTCCCACTGGTTCGTCTTGTTCCCGTAGCATTTCTGATTTTAAGGATTGTTCCGGAAAAGAGTTAAAATTAATTGCCCAGGCATTAAATAAAAGAATTGATGAATTACATGAAGAAGCCTCTACAGGTTCTTCATCAGCTTCCCTCAGTAAGTATAATGAAGATGATGATCCTTATGGCACCATCAATCTACAGGACGCTCAGGACCCATTTGCCTGACATTTCTTCTCAGTCACATGCACCTGATCCCTGCAGCCAGTCAAAAGATGCCCTCAGCCGAAAGCAGATTCGTCTTTTCCACCAAAAGCATCTCCTTTCCACCGAAAGCATCTCTCAAGTCAAAAGTTGTGGCCACTTTGTCAAAAGTTGCCAGACGCGTCAATGAATAGTAAAAAAGTCAGCACTATTCATGAATAGTAACTTTTGTCTTTAATCATTTATTTTGAAATAGTAACTTTGTAATAGTTCTTTCCTTATTCTATAAAAGAAAACCGAACTTAGTTATTGAGGTAGACTTCGAAAGACTCTGAGTTCCTTCTCAGATGAATCTTTAGCCTCTACCGCTGTTAAGCCTTTCTTAGCCCCTCTTTCTATTATTTGGTTATTAGCCGAACTTAGTTATTTTGTAATAGTAACTTTGTAATAGTTCTTTCCTTATTCTATAAAAGGAAACCGAACTTAGTTATTGAGGCAGACTTCGAAAGACTCTGAGTTCTTTCTCAGATGAATCTTTAGCCTCTACCGTTGTTAAGCCTTTCTTAACCCCTCTTTCTACTATTCTCCATTTCTTAATGTTTTGAGTAAGTCAATTCAATTTGTAATTTGTAAACGTTTTGTACATTTGTAAACATTTTATTTCCAATCAATAAAATTATATGTTTTTAGTAATTTAACTGTAAGATATTTGCACCTCTTATTCTTGTAGCCTTTCTTAACCCCTCTTTCTACTATTCTCCATTTCTTAATGTTTTGAGTAAGTCAATTCAATTTGTAAATTGTAAACGTTTTGTACATTTGTAAACATTTTATTTCCAATCAATAAAATTATATGTTTTTAGTAATTTAACTGTAAGATATTTGCACCTCTTATTCTTGTATCGTCCCTTCCGCCCCAAATGGTATCAGAGCCATCGTTGTTTCTGTTCTAGTTGCCTGTAAGATATTTACAACTGTCCATCTTCAACCGTTTTCAAAATTTCTCTTTTATTCTTATTCCGAAGTCACCTGATTTACTGTAGTCCACCTTGTTCGTTTCAAACCTTTGTAAGTCTCTTGGGTGAGCAGTGTTGGTTTTTGAACATAGGTATGAGTCTGCTTAAGGTAATAGGGTATGAATGGAAGAATAATGAATAAAAATTTATTTTGAACCTGGTAAAAATGAATAGATTGTTTAGATCTAACTCCTCAACTAGTAACCGGTCAATATTGCCTCTTGTTCCAGACATAGTTAACCAGGAACTTCACAGTTATGAAAATATCAGTCAAGCCTTGCACAATTGGAATATACCTAGGGTCTCCCCTAAGGAAATTTATCAGTCAACATTTTTAGACAATTTTAAAACAGATTATAATGTTAAAACTGTTGAAAAGGTTTATGCCATTAATAAAGAATATGAAAATTGTAGCCTTTTGGATCCTGAAGTCATAAAAAAACACAAAAAGAAAGGTTATAATTTTATTCATATTGGATTAGTTCAAGTGGCAGTTAAACCATTAAACATTAAAGGAATTAATTCAAGCATTTATCTCTGCCTTAGAGATGCTCGATTCTTGAATTATTATCCAAGCATGATCGGCGCAATGGAATCTAGTTTGCATAATGGACCTATCCATTTTAATTGCTTTCCTGATTTCACATTGAGCCTAAGTGATAAAAATTTATTAAAAGCCTTGACATTAAATATTAAAACTGCTGGAGAAATTACTCAAATGATTGAGGGTTCTCAGCCGATAGCTTTGATTTACCGGATTTATTATAAGACCATGAAAACTAACTTAAACGTTCATGCTCTCAATAAGAGTCCGAAAGATCAAACTGTCTTAATTCAAAGTTCAACAAGTGATGCTAATATTCAAATCCCGAGAACCATTCTTTGGAAAGATATTACTCTCCCTAGTCAATGGACTTTACCTAGTGAAATACCTGAACAACCTGTAGTTAACAATCTAATAAACCTTGAAAATGTTAGACAATTTTCTGATGGAACGGTAAAAATTAGTTTTGAACGCAGTAAAAGACCGATTATTATTGAAGACTCTGCTAGTACAATAGCATCTTCAAGAAAAGACACTGAAATTCTTAATAACCCTTCTTTAAGAGAACTTAAATTAAAAGGTATTTTAAATCAAGGTCAAGCTAGTCACCCATGTTATACTCGAACGGATCTAGTAGAAGAAGAAAGTTCTTCCTCTCCTACTCCTTCTGAGCTTCCCACTCAGTCTGATTTTGAAATTCTGATTAACAATCAGTTAAGAGTTATTAAAAAAGATTTTATTCTTGATTGGGATAATCTTGTAAAAGATTTTAATTCCAAACATAATAAAGATAAAAGACATTTATTTCGTTCAAATCATCCAACAGAAAAGGAGCGAGATAAAATTGTTAATAGATGGAAACGATTCATAAAAAATGAAAAAATAAACATTACTTTTTATGAATGGTATGATCAATACCAATGTAGGTGTAATGTTATAACAAAAATTCAATGGGTAAAAGAAGATAAGTCTAAGGTCTGTTCTAGTCATCCCCCGCTAGAAACGATCCTTATCCCGGTTAAGAACACATCTGTTGTTGCCAGTCCCTTTAAAATTTCTGATGGCAATAAAGATGATAAAAAAATTATTGAACAATTAAATTTTAGTAATCAATATCTAGCAACTGTTGGAAGACAGCTTGATAGAATCGAAGAAAAATTTGAAGAAACATGTATTAAAAAACCAGATGCAAAAATTGAACATCCTTTGATTAACTTACCTGAAAATAGAAGTAAATTAGGTTTACCTAACGATGATAGCAACCTAATTAAATCTATTGACAAGTTATTCAAAAAACTAAAAACTGAACCTGGTCCAAGTGGTACTGTTTCTACTTTGGATCAAGTTGAGACTGAAGTTGAAAGTGAAAGTCAAGCTGACTGTTCTGATTCTACTTCAATCCCAGATTTTAATGATCAATTGAACAAGTTAACAGTCAAAAACACTAGTTTAACTAGGAATTGGTATTCTAGGCCTACTCCTCCGGATCTCCAATTCGAAGAGAGAAACCTAGACAAACAATTCTCTGTTTCAGCTAATAAAATTTATGAATGGAACATTGATGGTCTTAGTGAACAAGAAATTTTAAACAAATTAAATCACATGTCTATGGTAGCAAATAGCTATATTACTAAATTCAACAATCTGTCACAACCAGAAATTGTTGAGTTAATAGCTAGTGGATTCACGGGTATTCTCAGATCTTGGTGGAAAAGACATCTCACGGAAGATACTAGACTATCTATTATTCATGCTATCCAGTTAGACGATGACGGCAACCCCATCTTTGATGAAGATGTTGGTATTGGTCCGCCAGATGGAGTAAATACTTTGATTTTTACCATAATAAAACATTTTGCAGGAACTCCTAGTAACATAACAGAAAGGATTCACGATCAACTCAGTAATCTCACTTGTCCCACTCTTAGTGACTTCAGATGGTACAAAGATGTGTTTACCTCTAGAGTTATGCTGCGAAATGATAGCAACAAGCCTTTCTGGAAATAAAAGTTTGTAAATGGCTTGCCTTCATTGTTCGCTCATAAAGTTAGAGAAGAGTTGAGTAAAAATTTAGGATATATTGATTATGATAATCTCACTTATGGTGACATAATCAGCTATATTCAAAAAATAGGTTTAAAAATGTGCATTGATTTTAAATTAGCTAAACAAGCTAGTAAAGATAAGAAAAAAGCAAAATATGAGTTAGGAACATTTTGTGAACAATATGGTCTGCCTCCCATTGCTCCCTCTAGAAGAAAGCATAAACACAGACATATTGATCATCCTAAGACACATAAACACCACAAACGTAAACATACTCATAAAAAAGGTAACAATCAAAACGATTATTATAATAAACCCAAACCAGTTAATAAAAAATATAATAAAAGGCCTAAAAAACATGATAAGAGTAAAATCGTCTGCCACAATTGTGGGCAAAAAGGCCACTACAAAAATGAATGTAAAGTGAAACAAAAATTATCTCAGTTAAATATCTCTAATGAAGATACAGAACAATTATTAGAATTAATGAGAATAGAGAACAATACAGATAATAATGAAGAATCTGACATCCCCTATTCTTCTAGAAGCAGTACCAGCAACAATGAATCTGATAGTAATGAAGAAGAAGTCACTATTTGTGCTAATAACTGTAATGAAAATTGTTGCGCTAAAAGATTAAGTGTTATTACCAAAGAGGAAGAAGAAAGCTCTTTGTTAATCGACTTAATTAGTAAAATTTCTGACCCTGAACTTAAAGTTCAATATACTAAGCAATTAAAAGATTTATTAACCAAAGATACTAGAGTTAAAGACAAGATTTTCAAAGCCAAAGATAAACCGATATTCAGCCTTAATAAAACTCTAGAACGATTTAAAACCCCAGTCAAAGAAGTTACCCTTCCAGAATTAAATCAAGAAGTTAATAAACTTAAAAAGGAAATCTCTAATTTAAAAATAGAAGTTTCTAATTTAAGAAAAGACTTAGAGAGTCAGAAATCTGATCTTCAAGTTCATGATTCCTCCTCTAGTGATGAAGATCACGATGAGCCAGAATCTTCAGGAATCAAGGAAGAACCAGATCTATTCGTTCAAGGTCTTTCTCTTAAAAGAATTAAAGATATTACCATTCAAAAATGGTATATCTCCATTAATTTGGTTGTTGATAAAACCTTTTCAATAAATCTTCTCGCCTTAGTCGATACTGGTGCAGATTTAAATTGTATCCAGGAAGGTCTTATTCCAACCAAATATTATAAGAAAACTAATGAAAAATTAAATTCAGCTAATAGTCAGATGGAAATAAAATATAAACTGCCTAAAGTGCATATCTGTCAAGATGATATGTGTTTTAAAACATCATTTGTTTTAATTCGCAATCTTACTGATAAAATCATTTTAGGGTTACCATTTATATATTTATTGTATCCATTTACTACCAGTAATGAAGGATTAAGTTGTAAACATTTAGGTAAAAGAATAACATTTAAATTTCTTATTAAACCAAAAGAAAGAGATTTAAAATTTATTCAAGAAGAGTCCATTTCTAAATCATTAAATTTATTAAATTGTAAATCCACCCATCTAAATTTCTTAAAAGAAGAAATTAAATACAAAAGAATAGAAGAACAACTTCAAAATAAAGATGTTCTTGAAAAAATTGAAGAGTTAAAAACTTATTTAAAAGATAACCTTTGTTCTGATTCTCCTAATGCCTTTTGGCATCGGAAAAAACATATTGTAAGGCTCCCTTACGCTAAGGAATTCAAAGAACATTTGATTCCTACTAAGGCCAGGCCTATTCAAATGAATCATGAACAAATGGAGCTATGTAAAAAGGAAATTAATGATCTCCTTAATAAAAAGTTAATTAGACCTAGTAAATCCCCATGGTCATGTCCTGCCTTTTATGTTAACAATGAAGCAGAAAAGGAAAGAGGTGTTCCCAGGTTAGTTATCAACTACAAGCTATTAAACAAAGTCCTAGAGTGGATTAGATATCCCCTGCCTAATAAAGATGACCTCATTAACCGGTTGAGTAATGCCACCATCTTTAGTAAATTCGACCTCAAATCTGGTTTCTGGCAAATTGCTATTCACCCAGAAGACAGATATAAAACTGCATTCACCACTCCATTTGGTCATTATGAATGGAATGTCCAAGCATTTGGCTTAAAAAATGCTCCCAGTGAATTCCAGAATATCCTCAATGATATTTTGAATCCTTTCAGTCATTTTATTGTTGTATATATTGATGATATTCTCATTTTTTCCAATTCCATTGAAGAACACGTCAAACATTTGAAATCGTTTTTTAAAACGGTCAAAGACAATGGACTTGTTCTTTCGCTTTCCAAATGCAGCTTGTTTCAAGCTAAAGTTCGGTTTCTTGGATTAATTATATATCGCGGACTCATACGGCCAATTGATAGAGCTATTCAATTCGCCGACAGATTCCCAGATAAAATTACCCATAAAACCCAGCTGCAGAGGTTTCTGGGCTCGCTCAATTATATTGGCAAGTTCTATAAAAACCTCAGGAAAATTTGCAAACCTCTCTTTCAGCGTTTGCAAGACAATCCTCCCCCATGGACTGACATTCATACTTCTGTCGTCCAACAAGTCAAAAAATACGTCAAGGCATTGCCCTGCCTTGGTATTTCAAATGATTCTGCATTTAAAATTGTTGAAACTGACGCCTCTGATATTGGATTCGGAGGTATTCTCAAGCAAAAGTTAACTCCAGACTCCCCAGAACAAATCGTCCGGTTTCATTCCGGTGCATGGAATAGTACACAGTTAAATTACAGTACTATTAAAAAAGAAATACTTTCTCTTGTATTATGTATTAATAAATTTCAAATTGATTTATTAAATCAAAAAATTTTAGTTCGAATTGACTGCAAATCTGCAAAATATGTATTAGAGAAAGATGTTGAAAACATAGCCTCTAAACACTCCTTTGCTAGATGGCAAGCCCTTTTGAGTATCTTTGATTTTGATATTGAATACATTAAAGGCAGTAACAATTCCATTCCTGATTTTCTCACTCGGGAATTTATTAACACAGGTACTGTGCATCCATCATGAGTGTCCGCGGTGCATCAACCTCTCGTGGTCCGGGTCGCCCTACTGGCCCAAGTAATCAGCCAAGAGGAGCCTTGGTTCCTCATCCAGTTAACCCAATTTACCAAACCAGTAACAAGTTCACTGTCCTTGGGACAATGCCCAAGCCCTATAGTTCAGCTTTAGCTAGTAACCCAATTCCCGTCGACCCCTTTCAGTCCAAAGCCTCTAGTTCAAACCCCAGTAATCCTCCCTCTAAGTACATGCTTAGATGGACCAATTTCTTATTTCATATTGAGCCTCACATGAAACCCAGAAATGACCTAGTAAAGTTAATTTCCCAGTTTTTCTCTTCTGGTTGGCATTTCATGCCTCTTGCTCCTTATAAATCCCTTGTGTATTATAAGGACATTCTTGTCGAAACAGAGTCAATCTTCGTTAAACCCATTTATGCCAACAATGATAAAGCCAAAGTTCTTTACCATTCATTGTATATTAAACAGTTTATCCAGATGTCCGAATGGGGAAAACATCCCTCTGATCTTATGCAGCTTTCTAATCAGGATAACTCTTTTTGTTATTATGATTATATGGAAGCTTGGTATAAAGTTTTCCTCCATCAAAATGAGTCGCACAGTCATTCTTGGTTTGTTCAATTTGACCATAAGTTCAAAAGTCATTTCCCATATTGGTTTTCCCATTGGTGGTCGAGATTTAGTTCTACCTATGACCTTCTTCCCGATCCCCTGAAAGTTCAACTCAATCATTTTTGCAATCACAAAAAATTAGATTCAGCATATGAAGGTGTCCCAGTCCTTCTTCAATTTGTAAGTAAATATAAGATTCCCTGGATTCTCCGATGGGAATACAGTATTCAAAACCCCACCAGTGAAATCAGTCACAATGCTTCCCCTACATCTCCATCGGCAGATCCTTTTCCCCTAGTCACTCGTCAATGGTATGTCAAATGGTGGGATAAATTTGACGTCAATAGAATCGTAGGTCAAGTTCAGTTAGAATTCCCTGCTTCTCCTCCCAAGGTTCTCCCAGTTTCTACAACAGAACCTTCTAGTCAAAAATCAAAAGAGTCAAGTGTCAGTAAAAAATCAAAAGAGTCTAGAGTCAGTCTCACTGGTTCGTCTTGTTCCCGTAGCATTTCCGATTTTAAGGATTGTTCCGGAAAAGAGTTAAAATTAATTGCCCAGGCATTAAATAAAAGAATTGATGAATTACATGAAGAAGCCTCTACAGGTTCTTCATCAGCTTCCCTCAGTCAGTATAATGAAGATGATGATCCTTATGGCACCATCAATCTACAGGACGCTCAGGACCCATTTTCCTGACATTTCTTCTCAGTCACATGCACCTGCTCCCTGCAGCCAGTCAAAAGATGCCCTCAGCCGAAAGCAGATTCGTCTTTTCCACCAAAAGCATCTCCTTTCCACCGAAAGCATCTCTCAAGTCAAAAGTTGTGGCTACTTTGTCAAAAGTTGCCAGGCGCGTCAATGAATAGTAAAAAAGTCAGCACTATTCATGAATAGTAACTTTTGTCTGTAATCATTTATTTTGTAATAGTAACTTTGTAATAGTTCTTTCCTTATTCTATAAAAGGAAACCGAACTTAGTTATTGAGGCAGACTTCGAAAGACTCTGAGTTCCTTCTCAGATGAATCTTTAGCCTCTACCACTGTTAAGCCTTTCCTAACCCCTCTTTCTACTATTCTCCATTTCTTAATGTTTTGAGTAAGTCAATTCAATTTGTAATTTGTAAACGTTTTGTACATTTGTAAACATTTTATTTCCAATCAATAAAATTATATGTTTTTAGTAATTTAACTGTAAGATATTTGCACCTCTTATTCTTGTAGCCTTTCTTAACCCCTCTTTCTACTATTCTCCATTTCTTAATGTTTTGAGTAAGTCAATTCAATTTGTAATTTGTAAACATTTTGTACATTTGTAAACATTTTATTTCCAATCAATAAAATTATATGTTTTTAGTAATTTAACTGTAAGATATTTGCACCTCTTATTCTTGATACAAGAATAAGAGGTGCAAATATCTTACAGTTAAATTACTAAAAACATATAATTTTATTGATTGGAAATAAAATGTTTACAAATGTACAAAATGTTTACAAATTACAAATTGAATTGACTTACTCAAAACATTAAGAAATGGAGAATAGTAGAAAGAGGGGTTAAGAAAGGCTTAACAGCGGTAGAGGCTAAAGATTCATCTGAGAAGGAACTCAGAGTCTTTCGAAGTCTGTCTCAATAACTAAGTTCGGTTTCCTTTTATAGAATAAGGAAAGAACTATTACAAAGTTACTATTACAAAATAAATGATTACAGACAAAAGTTACTATTCATGAATAGTGCTAACTTTTTTACTATTCATTGACGTGTCTGGCAACTTTTGACAAAGTGGCCACAACTTTTGACTTGAGAGATGCTTTCGGTGAAAGGAGATGCTTTTGGTGGAAAAGACGAATCTGCTTTCGGCTGAGGGCATCTTTTGACTGGCTGCAGGGAGCAGGTGCATGTGACTGAGAAGAAATGTCAGGCAAATGGGTCCTGAGCGTCCTGTAGATTGATGGTGCCATAAGGATCATCATCTTCATTATACTGACTGAGGGAAGCTGATGAAGAACTTGTAGAGGCTTCTTCATGTAATTCATCAATTCTTTTATTTAATGCCTGGGCAATTAATTTTAACTCTTTTCCGGAACAATCCTTAAAATCAGAAATGTTACGGGAACAAGACGAACCAGTGGGACTGACTCTAGACTCTTTTAATTTTTTACTGACACTTGACTCTTTTGATTTTTGACTAGAAGGTTCTGTTGTAGAAACTGGGAGAACCTTGAGAGGAGAAGCAGGGAATTCTAACTGAACTTGACCTACGATTCTATTGACGTCAAATTTATCCCACCATTTGACAAACCATTGGCGAGTGACTAGGGGAAAAGGATCTACCGATGGAGATGTAGGGGAAGCATTGTGACTGATTTCACTGGTGGGGTTTTGAATACTATATTCCCATCGGAGAATCCAGGGAATCTTATATTTACTTACAAATTGAAGAAGGACTGGGACACCTTCATATGCTAAATCTAATTTTTTGTGATTGCAAAAATGATTGAGTTGAACTTTCAGGGGATCGGGAAGAAGGTCATAGGTAGAACTAAATCTCGACCACCAATGGGAAATCTAATATGGGAAATGACTTTTGAACTTATGGTCAAATTGAACAAACCAAGAATGACTGTGTGACTCATTTTGATGGAGGAAAACTTTATACCAAGCTTCCATATAATCATAATAACAAAAAGAGTTATCCTGATTAGAAACCTGCATAAGATCAGAGGAATGTTTTCCCCATTCGGACATCTGGATAAACTGTTTAATATACAATGAATGGTAAAGAACTTTGGCTTTATCATTGTTGGCATAAATGGGTTTAACGAAGATTGACTCTGTTTCGACAAGAATGTCCTTATAATACACAAGGGATTTATAAGGAGCAAGAGGCATGAAATGCCAACCAGAAGAGAAAAACTGGGAAATTAACTTTACTGGGTCATTTCTGGGTTTCATGTGAGGCTCAATATGAAATAAGAAATTGGTCCATCTAAGCATGTACTTAGAGGGAGGATTACTGGGGTTTGAACTAGAGGCTTTGGACTGAAAGGGGTCGACGGGAATTGGGTTACTAGCTAAAGCTGAACTATAGGGCTTGGGCATTGTCCCAAGGACAGTGAACTTGTTACTGGTTTGGTAAATTGGGTTAACTGGATGAGGAACCAAGGCTCCTCTTGGCTGATTACTTGGGCCAGTAGGGCGACCCGGACCACGAGAGGTTGATGCACCGCGGACACTCATGATGGATGCACAGTACCTGTGTTAATAAATTCCCGAGTGAGAAAATCAGGAATGGAATTGTTACTGCCTTTAATGTATTCAATATCAAAATCAAAGATACTCAAAAGGGCTTGCCATCTAGCAAAGGAGTGTTTAGAGGCTATGTTTTCAACATCTTTCTCTAATACATATTTTGCAGATTTGCAGTCAATTCGAACTAAAAATTTTTGATTTAATAAATCAATTTGAAATTTATTAATACATAATACAAGAGAAAGTATTTCTTTTTTAATAGTACTGTAATTTAACTGTGTACTATTCCATGCACCGGAATGAAAACGGACGATTTGTTCTGGGGAGTCTGGAGTTAACTTTTGCTTGAGAATACCTCCGAATCCAATATCAGAGGCGTCAGTTTCAACAATTTTAAATGCAGAATCATTTGAAATACCAAGGCAGGGCAATGCCTTGACGTATTTTTTGACTTGTTGGACGACAGAAGTATGAATGTCAGTCCATGGGGGAGGATTGTCTTGCAAACGCTGAAAGAGAGGTTTGCAAATTTTCCTGAGGTTTTTATAGAACTTGCCAATATAATTGAGCGAGCCCAGAAACCTCTGCAGCTTGGTTTTATGGGTAATTTTATCTGGGAATCTGTCGGCGAATTGAATAGCTCTATCAATTGGCCGTATGAGTCCGCGATATATAATTAATCCAAGAAACCGAACTTTAGCTTGAAACAAGCTGCATTTGGAAAGCGAAATAACAAGTCCATTGTCTTTGACCGTTTTAAAAAACGATTTCAAATGTTTGACGTGTTCTTCAATGGAATTGGAAAAAATGAGAATATGATCAATATATACAACAATAAAATGACTGAAAGGATTCAAAATATCATTGAGGATATTCTGGAATTCACTGGGAGCATTTTTTAAGCCAAATGCTTGGACATTCCATTCATAATGACCAAATGGAGTGGTGAATGCAGTTTTATATCTGTCTTCTGGGTGAATAGCAATTTGCCAGAAACCAGATTTGAGGTCGAATTTACTAAAGATGGTGGCATTACTCAACCGGTTAATGAGGTCATCTTTATTAGGCAGGGGATATCTAATCCACTCTAGGACTTTGTTTAATAGCTTGTAGTTGATAACTAACCTGGGAACACCTCTTTCCTTTTCTGCTTCATTGTTAACATAAAAGGCAGGACATGACCATGGGGATTTACTAGGTCTAATTAACTTTTTATTAAGGAGATCATTAATTTCCTTTTTACATAGCTCCATTTGTTCATGATTCATTTGAATAGGCCTGGCCTTAGTAGGAATCAAATGTTCTTTGAATTCCTTAGCGTAAGGGAGCCTTACAATATGTTTTTTCCGATGCCAAAAGGCATTAGGAGAATCAGAACAAAGGTTATCTTTTAAATAAGTTTTTAACTCTTCAATTTTTTCAAGAACATCTTTATTTTGAAGTTGTTCTTCTATTCTTTTGTATTTAATTTCTTCTTTTAAGAAATTTAGATGGGTGGATTTACAATTTAATAAATTTAATGATTTAGAAATGGACTCTTCTTGAATAAATTTTAAATCTCTTTCTTTTGGTTTAATAAGAAATTTAAATGTTATTCTTTTACCTAAATGTTTACAACTTAATCCTTCATTACTGGTAGTAAATGGATACAATAAATATATAAATGGTAACCCTAAAATGATTTTATCAGTAAGATTGCGAATTAAAACAAATGATGTTTTAAAACACATATCATCTTGACAGATATGCACTTTAGGCAGTTTATATTTTATTTCCATCTGACTACCATTAGCTGAATTTAATTTTTCATTAGTTTTCTTATAATATTTGGTTGGAATAAGACCTTCCTGGATACAATTTAAATCCGCACCAGTATCGACTAAGGCGGGAAGATTTATTGAAAAGGTTTTATCAACAACCAAATTAATGGAGATATACCATTTTTGAATGGTAATATCTTTAATTCTTTTAAGAGAAAGACCTTGAACGAATAGATCTGGTTCTTCCTTGATTCCTGAAGATTCTGGCACATCGTGATCTTCATCACTAGAGGAGGAATCATGAACTTGAAGATCAGATTTCTGACTCTCTAAGTCTTTTCTTAAATTAGAAACTTCTATTTTTAAATTAGAGATTTCCTTTTTAAGTTTATTAACTTCTTGATTTAATTCTGGAAGGGTAACTTCTTTGACTGGGGTTTTAAATCGTTCTAGAGTTTTATTAAGGCTGAATATCGGTTTATCTTTGGCTTTGAAAATCTTGTCTTTAACTCTAGTATCTTTGGTTAATAAATCTTTTAATTGCTTAGTATATTGAACTTTAAGTTCAGGGTCAGAAATTTTACTAATTAAGTCGATTAACAAAGAGCTTTCTTCTTCCTCTTTGGTAATAACACTTAATCTTTTAGCGCAACAATTTTCATTACAGTTATTAGCACAAATAGTGACTTCTTCTTCATTACTATCAGATTCATTGTTGCTGGTACTGCTTCTAGAAGAATAGGGGATGTCAGATTCTTCATTATTATCTGTATTGTTCTCTATTCTCATTAATTCTAATAATTGTTCTGTATCTTCATTAGAGATATTTAACTGAGATAATTTTTGTTTCACTTTACATTCATTTTTGTAGTGGCCTTTTTGCCCACAATTGTGGCAGACGATTTTACTCTTATCATGTTTTTTAGGCCTTTTATTATATTTTTTATTAACTGGTTTGGGTTTATTATAATAATCGTTTTGATTGTTATCTTTTTTATGAGTATGTTTACGTTTGTGGTGTTTATGTGTCTTAGGATGATCAATATGTCTGTGTTTATGCTTTCTTCTAGAGGGAGCAATGGGAGGCAGACCATATTGTTCACAAAATGTTCCCAACTCATATTTTGCTTTTTTCTTATCTTTACTAGCTTGTTTAGCTAATTTAAAATCAATGCACATTTTTAAACCTATTTTTTGAATATAACTGATTATGTCACCATAAGTGAGATTATCATAATCAATATATCCTAAATTTTTACTCAACTCTTCTCTAACTTTATGAGCGAACAATGAAGGCAAGCCATTTACAAACTTTTCTTTCCAGAAAGGCTTGTTGCTATCATTTCGCAGCATAACTCTAGAGGTAAACACATCTTTGTACCATCTGAAGTCACTAAGAGTGGGACAAGTGAGATTACTAAGTTGATCGTGAATCCTTTCTGTTATGTTACTAGGAGTTCCTACAAAATGTTTTATTATGGTAAAAATCAAAGTATTTACTCCATCTGGCGGACCAATACCAACATCTTCATCAAAGATGGGGTTGCCGTCATCGTCTAACTGGATAGCATGAATAATAGATAGCCTAGTATCTTCCGTGAGATGTCTTTCCCACCAAGATCTGAGAATACCCGTGAATCCACTAGCTATTAACTCAACAATTTCTGGTTGTGACAGATTGTTGAATTTAGTAATATAGCTATTTGCTACCATAGACATGTGATTTAATTTGTTTAAAATTTCTTGTTCACTAAGACCATCAATGTTCCATTCATAAATTTTATTAGCTGAAACAGAGAATTATTTGTCTAGGTTTCTCTCTTCGAATTGGAGATCCGGAGGAGTAGGCCTAGAATACCAATTCCTAGTTAAACTAGTGTTTTTGACTGTTAACTTGTTCAATTGATCATTAAAATCTGGGATTGAAGTAGAATCAGAACAGTCAGCTTGACTTTCACTTTCAACTTCAGTCTCAACTTGATCCAAAGTAGAAACAGTACCACTTGGACCAGGTTCAGTTTTTAGTTTTTTGAATAACTTGTCAATAGATTTAATTAGGTTGCTATCATCATTAGGTAAACCTAATTTACTTCTATTTTCAGGTAAGTTAATCAAAGGATGTTCAATTTTTGCATCTGGTTTTTTAATACTTGTTTCTTCAAATTTTTCTTCGATTCTATCAAGCTGTCTTCCAACAGTTGCTAGATATTGATTACTAAAATTTAATTGTTCAATAATTTTTTTATCATCTTTATTGCCATCAGAAATTTTAATGGGACTGGCAACAACAGATGTGTTCTTAACCGGGATAAGGATCGTTTCTAGCGGGGGATGACTAGAACAGACCTTAGACTTATCTTCTTTTACCCATTGACTTTTTGTTATAACATTACACCTACATTGGTATTGATCATACCATTCATAAAAAGTAATGTTTATTTTTTCATTTTTTATGAATCGTTTCCATCTATTAACAATTTTATCTCGCTCCTTTTCTGTTGGATGATTTGAACAAAATAAATGTCTTTTATCTTTATTATGTTTGGAATTAAAATCTTTTACAAGATTATCCCAATCAAGAATAAAATCTTTTTTAATAACTCTTAACTGATTGTTAATCGGAATTTCAAAATCAGACTGAGTGGGAAGCTCAGAAGGAGTAGGAGAAGAAGAACTTTCTTCTTCTACTAGATCCGTTCGAGTATAACATGGGTGACTAGCTTGACCTTGATTTAAAATACCTTTTAATTTAAGTTCTCTTAAAGAAGGGTTATTAAGAATTTCAGTGTCTTTTCTTGAAGATGCTATTGTACTAGCAGAGTCTTCAATAATAATCGGTCTTTTACTGCGTTCAAAACTTATTTTTACCGTTCCATCAGAAAATTGTCTAACATTTTCAAGGTTTATTAGATTGTTAACTACAGGTTGTTCAGGTATTTCACTAGGTAAAGTCCATTGACTAGGGAGAGTAATATCTTTCCAGAGAATGGTTCTCGGGATTTGATTATTAGCATCACTTGTTGAACTTTGAATTAAGACAGTTTGATCTTTCGGACTCTTATTGAGAGCATGAACGTTTAAGTTAGTTTTCATGGTCTTATAATAAATCCAGTAAATCAAAGCTATCGGCTGAGAACCCTCAATCATTTGAGTAATTTCTCCAACAGTTTTAATATTTAATGTCAAGGCTTTTAATAAATTTTTATCACTTAGGCTCAATGTGAAATCAGGAAAGCAATTAAAATGGATAGGTCCATTATGCAGACTAGATTCCATTGCGCCGATCATGCTTGGATAATAATTCAAGAATCGAGCATCTCTAAGGCATAGATAAATGCTTGAATTAATTCCTTTAATGTTTAATGGTTTAACTGCCACTTGAACTAATCCAATGTGAATAAAATTATAACCTTTCTTTTTGTGTTTTTTGATGACTTCAGGATCCAAAAGGCTACAATTTTCGTATTCTTTATTAATGGCATAAACCTTTTCAACAGTTTTAACATTATAATCTGTTTTAAAATTGTCTAAAAATGTTGACTGATAAATTTCCTTAGGGGAGACCCTAGGTATATTCCAATTGTGCAAGGCTTGACTAATATTTTCATAACTGTGAAGCTCCTGGTTAACTATGTCTGGAACAGGAGGCAATATTGACCGGTTACTAGTTGAGGAGTTAGATCTAAACAATCTATTCATTTTTACCAGGTTCAAAATAAATTTTTATTCATTATTCTTCCATTCATACCCTATTACCTTAAGCAGACTCATACCTATGTTCAAAAACCAACACTGCTCACCCAAGAGACTTACAAAGGTTTGAAACGAACAAGGTGGACTACAGTAAATCAGGTGACTTCGGAATAAGAATAAAAGAGAAATTTTGAAAACGGTTGAAGATGAACAGTTGTAAATATCTTACAGGCAACTAGAACAGAAACAACGATGGCTCTGATACCATTTGGGGCGGAAGGGACGATACAAGAATAAGAGGTGCAAATAGCTTACAGTTAAATTACTAAAAACATATAATTTTATTGATTATAAATTTTTAACTTAGTTAAATGTTTCTTACATTTACCAATGTAAAAGTAAATGTAAAATTTTTCTTGCGTTTTACTTTTACTTAAGTAAATTACTTTTACTTACAGTTAATGTAATAGTGATTCCTGCGTGAATCAATAGTAATTTACTTTCTTGTTTTCTATTTAAAGAAACTCAAGTGTTAGGGTTTCTTTAGGCTTAGTTCAGTAAAGCCTCAGAGCTTCTCTCTCTAGAAAGCTCTTCTGAGGTCCGCTCTCCCTTCTCTCTAGAGTTCGCCGGAGACGAAGCTTCCAGCTTCGATCTTCTTAGTCAGAAGATGAAGTCGAAGTCTTTCATACTTCGATCTTCCTCAAACAGTTAGTGTAGGAATTAATGTAATCCCTTCCTCAACTGTTTATAAAATCAAAATATGATATATATATATATATATATATATATATATATATATATATATATATATATATATCTGAGGGTCATAAGACCACGAACTATGTCCACAATTGTAAGTAATCTTTCAACTTCAACTTTAACAGTCATAAGACTATAAGGACTCCTCGTACTTAGGGGGATCAGCCCTTCGTACAATGTATTGTGCACAAACATTTCAACGCTAAGCATAAATTATCCCCTAAAAATAGGGTTGTTCATCTCAATATTTAGAGTACAAGTCCACACCAAGAAAAGTTTGGTTTGGATACATTTCAAGGGTAATTTAGAATTTAACGGTCATCAACTAAGGATTAGTTGAATACAATATTGATAACGTTATGCTATGGAATAATCATAATCGGATCGACATTATAGATTAAAATCATGCTTTAGGAATAAACTAATAGCATAACATCTGTAACGAATGAGTGGTTTGAGTTGTGATTCTGAGGACAGAATCCTTGTAAGGAAGGAATGATATAACAATCCAGATTTTTAATTATAATATTTAAATATTTATTGAATTATATAAATATTTAATGGAGTTGTTTATCGTTGAATAAATATTTGTTTAATTGATTTGATTTGATTTCGTTAATTATTTGTTTAATAAATAATTAATGAGTTAAGAAAATTAATAATGATGGGATAATGTTCTAATTTAATTTAATAATTAAGTTAGAGAGTTTATAATGATAAAATAAATTATTATATTATGTAAGGAATTGTTGTTAGAATTAATTAAATTAAGTATGAAAACTTAATTAATTAGAAGTGTGACAAATAACTTTATTATAAATGGTTATTAAAATAAATTAAAGTAGTTTTAATTTAGTTTTGCCAAACAAGTCTTATGTATATTAAGTCTTTAAGCTTTAAATAATTTTGCCAAACAAAGCCCTATGACTTTGGATTTTTAAAGTTAATTTAATAATAATATAAATTAAATTAAACAAAAATATAAATAATATATAATATATTTGGTATATGATAGTTTAATATGGTCATTAGTATATGGCAGTTACGTTTGGGTTTTAAATGTCGTGTGAAAAGTGCGTTGATTTTTAGTTTACGTATTTTGTTTTTGGCTTAAGCCTAAGGAAAATAGAAGTTTGTCTGAGAAAAGCTAGAGAGAGTTTTGAGAAAAAGAAAGGTTCAGAGATTTTGAGAGAGTCTGAGAGAGTGAAGCAACAAGAGCTGAATTCTTCAAACTATTTCCAGTGATTAACAAGAATTTCTTAACAACAAAAAGGTATTTTCCTATAATCCTAATACAATATACCTATGTATGTTTTACTTTCTCTGAGTTCTTGGAATTTATTCTTACAAAATTCCTGTAAAACCATGTTTTATAATTGGTTATGATATTACATGTATCTGTAATTGAAATGATTATAACTAGCATATATATATATATATATATATATATATATATATATATATATATATATATATATAGGTGTTGTATGCTAAAGATAAACGAAATTGGTTTTGTAGTGGTCATATGAGGATGAACATGAACGTATGTTTTGTATGATAACAAAATTAGTATGTGATTGTATGCTAATTATGAAATTGAACGTTGAGTATATTGATTTGTTATGAAATTCAGAGAAATCGTAGTCTCAAGGAATCAAATTAGTTTATAAATTTTGGTTACCATGTTCACTGTGTAAACAAACATCGATAATAGAGTTTTGGTTTTAAAACAGTGCTTACAATGTTTTAAGTTTTCTAAAAATCGATGTTTAAGTTGTGTTAATTTAGTATTTGTATGCTTGGTGAAGTTTATGTGTAATTCGCATAAGTTATATATGTTAATTGGTGTTAAAAATTAAGACATAGCTTTGTTCTGTGTTTTGTTTTGGGGTGTTCTGTAATTTGGAGCCTCAGCGCCAAGTTTCGCGCCCCAACTTTGAATTTCGCACCCCAGCGCCAAAAATAGCCCAAAACTTCGCGCCCCAGCGCTGGAATTTGCGCCCCAGCGCCACTGTCTCGCGCCCCAGCGCTGGAAAATTGGTCTGGGTTGGACAGTTTTGACCTCCTGTAGTAAAATGGCCATAACTTCCTCATACAAACTCCGATTGAGGTGATTCAAGATGATCCGGAATGAGGACGAGCAGACCTACAACTTCTGTTCTTTAAGTCTTTCAATTTAAGATCATTAGGATGGGTCAAAATGGTCATCTTTAGGACTGTTGTGTTTTTAGAGGCAATCAGAGGGCGTCGGGCATGGACATATGCATGTGTAGTGCTCCTGACCATAAAAGATGATGTCCTAAATTACAAAACATGAATATTAGTAAATATAATGATGTTTAACATTAATAAATAATGTATTAGATAAGTTATAAAAGCATAGTAAGCATACACAAGAGAGCCAAATTGGACGTGTGACGAATGAACGTCGAAACGCCGTGCCAAGTGTTAATGAACTTAAAAAGTGTTTTCATTCAATTGAAATGAATATTATAAGATATAGAATGGATTTAATATAAAATCAGGAAGTAGTCCTAGCAAGACTTAAGCACTTGAATGAACTGTGAATATAAAATACAGTGAGATATAAGTTGAAAGTTAACATAATTAAGTTGAACATTGTGTATTTACGATAGGAAGGGTTATGAGACATAAAGTAGAGTTTACATTACAATTACTATGTATTGTTATGTGACTAATATTTGATGTGTATGATTATATAATTACGTAGGGCACGTGAAGTGCAGATAGCTATAAGCTATTAAACTGTTATTGGTAAACAACGATTAAGGCAAGTCTTTCGGTTCCTATTTTCTACGTGGACTTGATGAACTATTTTAAATTGCATGACATGTGATATGTGTTATAAGCAAGCATAATATATTATACATGTTATATCATGAAATGTTAAAGTCAATCTATGACTACAATGTTTTGGTTAAATAATGGTGATTGAGTAAGGAACTCAATTTTTATATCTGTTATGTGAATTAAAAGCATGTATTCCATGTTACTTTAATTATTATGATATGTATGTTGAGCATGTTATTATGTGCTATGTGATGCATGAAAACTGTTAGATTTTGTTGGGCTGTCGAGCTCACTCTTGGAAATAACCACTTTTGCAGGTCAAGGAATTAAGGTAAGGATATGTGCTAAGTTAGTTATAGAGATCTATATTCACGAAGATTACTTATGTTTTATGAGAAATGTATGTAAGATTTTGAATGTAAATGTTATTGAATTGTAAATTGAGCTATCTAGTGTATATGGATATCTATTTATGATGTAAGACTTTGTATAGTCAATTTATTGTAACGATTGCGATTTAATGTAATGTAAAGGTTGCGATTTAGGGTAATAAAGAAGGAAATGCATAAAAGTTTTAAATATTTCGCAATTTTTTTGTTTTTAATATCGAATAATGATGTAAAATTTGAGGTTGAATGTATGGTTAACGACCGAAGTTGAGATTTAAATTGCATGGATTTTTTGGGTCGTTACAGTTGGTATCAAAGCCGATAGGTTAGAAACTTTAGGTAAGAGTACCTTAGGCTATTACCTTAGAGAAGAGAGGTGAAGATAGTGAATGAATAAGCTCAAATAGAGTTCGAACAATAAGAAGTAATTTAAGAAATTTATAAAGAAGGAATTAAAACTTGCGTGGCAGGATTCAAAGAAGAATCTCGCAGAGTTATAAGGAATGTGAATGTGGGGTTACCTAACTCCAATAAAAAGGATGTAAGGTGTTAATAAATAGACAAAATCTTTAAAAAGAGAGTGATAAAGAAGTTAAGAATAGAAAGTTATATTTAAGTATGGTGCAATTGTATTCTTTAGTAGTTGATGCATGGTATCTGGGCTAAACGATTCCTTCATAGAGCGAAGGTATATACGAACTAGTAACTCGGAACCTAGTTTGTTGGTTGTTTGTGGGAACCCACTCAGCGTACCATATTGAAACTGTTAGAGATTCGATATGTACCAAGTGTGTAACTCGAATGAAATGTTGAGCTATGTAAATGAAGTTAGGAATTCTTAAAGGAAGAATTGTTATATAAATAAGAAGATTCAAAGAAGAATCTTAAAAATAAGAAATAGGAGTTGCCTAACTCCAATAGCCAAGATAACGGATAATGTCATAAATGATGAAAAAAGGAAAGAAAGAGGATTGTAAAACAAAACGATCACGAGTTAAGAAAAGAATTTTAAGGGAGATGATTATAGCATAAGATCACGACGTGATTTGTTTAAGTTACAGAAGAAAGATGGTCTGTAATATTTGAATGATTATAGCTTGATGCTATGAAGTATTGTACTATGAATAGTACAAGATGAACTCATGAGGAGTTATAGATAATGTGATACGAGGAATTCGTATCGAGAAAAGAGTAAGTTAAGAGTAAGATAGGGTTAGGTGGGATTTCAATTGAGGACTCATGTGATGGCTGAGTTGTACAAACCTTTGTATGGGCGAGGGTTTTGTTCTTGCACTTAGTTTATCCTATTGATAATCATTAAAATGTTTGTGTCGCGTTATTTGCTATATGCTTGATGAGAAGGTGATTCTTTTCTCATGTGTATAGCAGATAGGTAGAGTTTAGTTAGAGAATATTATAAGGTTAAGTGCGAGTTCTTAAAACTCATACTTATGGTAGATTCGTGACTCATAATTATATGGTATATTTTTAAACCCATCAGCGAATGGACGCCTATGGTCTGACTAGGATAAGTTCTTAAACTCATATGATTGTGGCAAGTTCCTGAACTCATAACGCGTGGTAAGTTTGACGAACTGGGTATAGCTAAGTGTGAACGGAGTATTGAGGATGATAGGAATAGATAGACCTATTAAGCAATGAATCATTATAGAAAGTGGAGTTGATGGTGGAAGCATAGGCATTCTAAATCTACTAGCTATGCTAGACTTTCGAAATTTATTGACTTCGTGCTGATGTTTATATTTTTATTTTCTTGAAAAACATTGGATCAACTGATGGAACCAATGAGTTTTATCAACAATACTGTTATTCGTATGTCTATGCTAATTGCTTTGGCTAGACAAAAATGATTTGCAATATATCAAAATGTATTTTATATCACTAATGCTTCATGTAACCTGGTGCAAAGATGATAAAAACGATGGAGTCATCAATGCAGTATTACCTAGTGTTGGATATGATCTCAGGATTGTCAACCCACTATGGTATGATGTAGTATGATAAAGTCACCAAATTACGGAATCCTCAACGGACTGTAAATACAGTGCGGTATCATGACGTCATAAAAAGATTTTTGAGATTTCTTTAACATATGAGAATACATATGTATGTATGTATATGTATATTTCGGTTGATATCCAAATTGTTGTAGAGGTTTATGATATTTGATTCAGCTAGACAAATATTGAAAGATGTTCATGAAATTCAAATGTTCATTGAAAATTTATGCCAAACCAAATTATTTTGGTGCGGATTCAGATGTTGAAAACCTGAGATGAACAACCCTATTATTAGGGGTTGCACTTAGTTTTATACTTTGTGCTAAAATGTTTGTACACAATACATGTACGAAGGATTGATCCCCTAAGTACCTTGGAGTCCTTATAGTCGTATAACTATTAAAGTTAAAGTTGAAAGATTACTTATAACTGTGGACATGGTTTGTGGTCATTAGACCCTCAGTTGAATGTTCGCACTCTAAATTCTGAGATGAACAACTCTTTTATTAGAGGTTGAGCTTAGTTTACACTTTGCGCTGAAATGTTTATGCACAATACATAGTACGAAGGGCTTAACACCCTAAGTACTGAGCGTAACGCATATAGTCATTACAAAACACTACATTGTGGCCCAACGAAGTGGTACAATAGGCTGGCCACCTAGTGTACGAATGGAGGGTGTTTCTAGTCTTTGTGATTGATAAACATTCTACCAAAGAGGGTTTAAAGTGTGAAGAACCGGGGGTGAAGCACTATTAAACCTAGAGAAGAGTTCACAGTCTTGTGACCCCTCAGCATGATTTGAAATCTTTAAAATTCCTGAGTTATTCATACTACTTCCCAATTATTGAACAATTATGGAAGATTCTTGTTATTCTACAAGATGGAAGTGAAAAAGGAACATATTCCTTAGAAAGAAGTGAGTCGTAGAATGCGGCACTGAATGATGAATATGTTGAATAAGTGAGAAAAGAGATTTTGAAATGAGAAGGGGATGAGTTATTAAAGAAATTTGTAAAACTTTTAATAGAAAAGTTAATAATTGTAGAAAAATCTTGGTGAAAAGAAGTGGTTATAAAACCCAAGGAATGAATATAGTATTAACGTAAAATCTATTTTGATAGATTGAATGAATAATGATTAATAGATAAAATTACGAGGACGAAATTCTTAGAAGAAAGGGTGAATGTAATATCTCAAGTGTTTATGATAGCGATCTTTAGGAAAGGAAATGAATGGGTTAAAAGATATATAATACTCAAAATATAATTGAGTTCAAGTGAAGGTTATGAAATGAAACCTAAAATTTGTTAAAGTAATGAATGTAGTACAAAATATAAAACATATATTTAGATAAAATGATGAAAGAATATGTGAGACCCCGAATTTTATGAAATAAAAGTATTCAATTTTTCTATTTTGGTAAATAGTTAAATTGATAAAAGTTTAAAGTTAAGGGTAATATGTGAATCTTTTTTTGCAAAGTAAGCAAGTTGATATAAAATATTCGTTGTGTCGGAGAATATTAGATTAGTCAGGAAATATTTTTTTTGTCAAAAAATATTCGTACGACGGTACAATTACTGGTGGACCCCACAACGGAATTATTGTCGGATTGAGAAAACGATAAAAATATTTTTATGAAAATAACGGCTAAAGTTTTACCGTTAACTATTGAAACACCTGGTGTTAAAAGTACAGTAATATGCGTGGTTTCATAGTAGCACACGGTATTGATTATTGATGCTTACATGAGAAGTCACTCAGTTTTATTTTATTAGTATTATTAATGTAATAAAACAGAAAAGTTTTTTATATAAAACAGAATACTTTTATAAAGTTATTCGTTTTATTAGACTAATAGTAAAATCTTTTTATATAAAAGAGAATACTTTTATAAAATTATCTGTTTTATTAGACAATAATTAGAATATATTATATTTTATTATGCATAGTGTTTGCATAGTGTCTGCATAGTGTTTGCATAGTAAAATCTTTTATAAAGTTATTCATTTTATTAGATTATAAATATAATAAATTATATTTTATTTAAAAGATTTTGCTTTAAATATGGACCGTCCGATTAAAAGTAAATTAATCTGGATCGTTCATGAATTAGTTACTATGCAGTCCATTCTTCTATAAATAGAAGCTCATTCTTTCATTATTTCTTACGAATTCACTGAAACTATAGAGAGAGAAATTATAGAGAGAGAGAAGAAAAGTATTCTGTTACTTCACTACTCCGATATCAAGTTTTTTTACGGTAAGGGATATTATTTGTTGTACTCGCAAAGGGTATTCTTTCTTTCTTATTCAAGAAGAGAACTTATGTTATTCCATTCTTTATTATTCTGTTGAAATAATCTGTATACGCGGGCTACCCTATACTTGGTGAAATTCTTCTGCTTTTACATTTTTATTATTTTGTTGGAACATTCTGTCTGCGCTTTACGCCGGACCTGTTTCCATTATTTATTATTCTGTCAAAATATCCTATCTGTGCTTTACGCCGGACCTGGTTCCATTATTTATTATTCTGTCAAAATATTATGTCTGTGCGTTTACGCCGGACCTGGTTCCATTATTTATTATTCTGTCGGAATATCATGTCGGTGCATTTACGCATGACCTGGTTCCACTATTTATTTTTCTGTTGGAATAACATGTCTGTGCGGTCTATCGCATGCCTGGTAATTTCTTTTGTTATTCCATTCTTTATTATACTCAGTTGGTTAAAGTTTAGACTTTTATACTCCATGAAATTAGTGGAATATCCTTTATATTTACGCTTCATCCAGTATCTTTTCATGGAAATATTCCTCTGAGTATTCTTGAATTTTACTCCACAAAGCAGTATCATGTTGATAATTTGGACGTTATTGGTTCCTGGATAAATTAATTCTTGAACTTGTTTTATTGAATTATTATGTCATTGTCATCATCCTCATGTTTATATTATGTTGAAAGTCATATGTGGCCTGTAGTGCATAGATGTAATTGGTATGATTATGACCAGGGATTATTCGGTATAATCATGACCGTAATGTTACAAAAGATGTGGAAAAGTCCTCATTGGGCCGAAGTGCATTGATGGACAATTTTTGGTATGATTATGGCTATGGATTCTCTTCGGCCAAGGGTGCAAAGATGAATTATTTTATGGCATGATCAGGACCGTTGATGAAAACACGATTATCTTTGGCCCGTAGTGCATGGATAATTCGTGGTCGTGATACTAATGAATATCCTTGGCCTGTAGTGCATGGATGATTCGATGATGTGGATTAATTATTAATCTGAGTCTCAGCGATGAAATATTAATTCATGGATGTGATAATAATGAATATCTTTGGCCGTAGTGCATGGATAATTCATGGATGTGATACTAACGAATATCATTGGCCGTAGAGCATGGATAATTCGAAGGTGTGGATTATTTATTAAGTTGAGTCTCAGCGATAAAATATTGGTTATACACTTTTAATTTGTAGAAGATAGTAGATATCATGCTCTACTTGACTCTTCTAAAATACAGTTGTATGTCTTTGGCCGTAGTGCAAAGATGAATTTTTTAGTATGATTATGAACAAGAATTGTGATTTGGTATAACCATGATTTTTGATGTTTCAGGTGAATATAGGTGATGAAAATTATCTTCGTCCTGGGTGCGAAGAGGAATTTAGAATCACAATTATGATTATGAGTTATTCATATGATTGTGGACATGAATTGTTGATTGATGTTACAGGGATAAAACATTATTAGTGGACTTTTAACATGGAGAAGATAATAGACCTAATGGTCTATTTGACTCTTCTAATGGATTGCTCGTTCCGCTGCAACTATGGTTGAAAAGTTTTATCAGCTACCATATGTTCTAAATCTCTAATTTATTAATGATGAAGGATATTGATGATGTAAATTAGCTTTAATTATGATATTCTTTACTGGGCTAGTTGAGCTCACCCTTTTGTTTTCATTGTTCTCTTCAGGAAGTGAGAACGTAGCAGGGACTAGTCGGGGAATGGAGTGACGGTCCAGATGATATTATTAGTAGTCCTCACTATTCTATGAAATAGTGTGATAGTTGTGGAGGTTCTCCCTAAATAGTATAGAAAAGTGTGTTGTATTCTATACATCATTTAGTAGTTATATTTGGTGAATCAAATAGGGTGAGGCAAACCCAACTTTGGAACGGTGTTTTGCCACTATCATACAAGATGTCTAATGACATACAACCTCGTGTTCTCATAAGACATGGTTGTGCACATCCACTTGCTGAATATATCTACGAGCACTATCTATATGATCTTGGAGTTTATTTGAAGTATAATTTTTACTTTCAGACAACGGAGATATTTATATGTCAAGAGAAGACTCACCATTGGAAAGAAGATGATAGTAATCTTCTTATTTTTATTTGGGGACTTTTGGGTCAACCAAGGATAATTTTGTGGACATATGATATCTATCATAACCTAGACACATGGCCTCCCATGTACGAAGGTTTTCTTCAGCACTTCCCAAATATTTTAATTTCCAAAATAGTTTTTGACTATACTTTTATGTAAAGTATCATTGTAAGGTTGTGGTCGAGGTACCATGAGAGTTACATACATTTGTATTAAAACTCATAGTTAACTGTGGTCGTATTCTATACGACAGCTCAACAGTTGTATAAATGAAGTTGTATTTTAATTTTGTACCATGTATCTGGCGACTCAGAATGGGTGATGTATACCTAATTTTTGGGGCGTCACAGTTGGTATTAGAGCTTAGGGATATGGTCGCTGGCGGAGATAAGAGTTTAGAACTAGGAGGGGAGAGACGAGTTATATACTTCGCTAGTGTATGACTTACCTAAGCTGAAATTGTTTACTTGATAAGTTGACAAATTATGATATGTTAATTAACCTTTATTTTGAAGCTATATTCTATAATGATATCTGAAATACAGAAGATGAGAAATGGGAAAATCATGATAGCGAGGAAATTACCGGGAAGGTACAATCTGAAAAGAAAGCAAGGTATTCTCATCTCTTCGAATATCAGGTACGTACGTAAATTTTGAGGGCGAAATTTTATAAGGAGGGGTGATTGTGAGACCCCGAATTTTATGAAATAAAAGTATTCAATTTTTTAATTTTGGTAAATAGTTAAATTGATAAAAGTTTAAAGTTAAGGGTAATATGTGAATTTTTTTTTTTGCAAAGTAAGCAAGTTGATATAAAATATTCGTTGTGTCGGGAAATATTCGATTAGTCGGGAAATATTCTTTTTATCGCGAAATATTCGTACGACGGTACAATCATTGGTGGACCCCACAACGGAATTATTGTCGGATTGAGAAAACGACAAAAATATTTTTATGAAAATAACGGCGAAAGTTTTATCGTTAATTGTTGAAACACCCGATGTTAAAAGTACAGTAATACGCGTGGTTGCATAGTAGCACATTGTATTAATTATTGATGCTTACGTGAGAAGTCACTCAGTTTTGTTTTATTAGTATTATTAATGTAATAAAACAGAAAAGTTTTTTATATAAAACAGAATACTTTTATTAAGTTATTCGTTTTATTAGACTAATAGTAAAATCTTTTTATATAAAACAAAATACTTTTATAAAGTTATCTGTTTTAATAGACAATAATTAGAATATATTATATTTTATTATGCATAGTATTTATATAGTGCCTGCATAGTGTTTGCATAGTACCTGCATAGTGTTTGCATAGTAAAATCTTTTATAAAGTTATTCGTTTTATTAGATTATAAATAGAATATATTATATTTTATTTAAAAGATTTTGCTTTAAATATGGACCGTCCGATTAAAAGTAAATCAATCTGGACCGTTAATGAATTAGTTACTATGCAGTCCATTTTTCTATAAATAGAAGCTCATTCCTTCATTATTTCTTACGAATTCACTGAAACTCTAGAGAGAGAAATTATAGAGAGAGAGAGAAGAAAAGTATTCTGCTACTTCACTACTCCGATATCAAGTTTCTTTTACGGTAAGAGATATTATTTGTTGTACTCGTAAATGGTATTCTTTCTTTCTTATTCATGAAGAGAACTTATGTTATTCCATTCTTTATTATTCTGTTGGAATAACTTGTATACGCGGGCTACCCTATACTTGGTTAAATTTGTCTGTTATTGCAGTTTTATTATTCTGTTGGAACATCCTTTCTGTGCTTTACGCCGGACCTGGTTCTATTATTTATTATTTTGTCGAAATATCCTGTCTGTGCGTTTACGCCGGACCTGGTTCCATTATTTATTATTCTATCGGAATATCCTGTCAGTGCATTTACTCATGACCTGGTTCCACTATTTATTTTTCTGTTGGAATAACCTGTCTGTGCGGTCTAACGCATGCCTAGGGATTTTTTTTGTTATTCAATTATTTATTATACTTAGTTGGTTAAAGTTTTGGCTTTTATACTCCATGAAATTAGTGAAATATCCTTTATATTTGCGTTTCATCCAGTATCTTTTCATGAAAATATTCTTCTAAGCATTCTCGAATTTTACTCCACAAAGCAGCATCATGTTGACAATTTGGACGGTATTGGTTCCTGGATAAATTAATTCTTGAACTTGTTTTATTGAATTATTATGTCATTGTCATCATCCTCATGTTTATATTATGTTGAAAGTCATCTGTGGCCTGTAGTGCATAGATGGACTTGGTATGATTATGACCAGGTATTATTTGGTATAATCATGACCGTAATGTTACAAATGATGTGGAAAAGTCCTCATTGGCCCGTAGTGCATTGATGGATAGTTTTTGGTATGATTATGTCTATGGATTCTCTTCGGCCAAGGGTGCAAAGCTGAATTGTTTTATTGCATGATCAGGACCGTTAATGAAAACACGATTATCTTTGGCCCGTAGTGCATGGATAATTCGTGGTCGTGATACTAATGAATATCCTTGGCCTGTAGTGCAGGGATGATTCGATGATGTGGATTAATTATTGAGCTGAGTCTCAGCGATGAAATATTAATTCATGGATGTGATAATAATGATTATCTTTGGCCGTAGTGCATGGATAATTCATGGATGTGATACTAACGAATATCTTTGGCCGTAGAGCATGGATAATTCGAAGGTGTGGATTATTTATTAAGTTGAGTCTCAGCGATAAAATATTGGTTATACACTTTTAATTTATAGAAGATAGTAGATATCATGCTCTACTTGACTCTTCTAAAATACAGTTGTATGTCTTTGGCCATAGTGCAAAGATGAATTTATTAGTATGATTATGAACAAGAATTGTGATTTGGTATAACCATGATTTTTGATGTTTCAGGTGAATATAGGTGATGAAAATTATCTTCGTCTTAGGTGTGAAGAGGAATTTAGAATCACAATTATGTTTATGAGTTATTCATATGATTGTAGACAAGAATAGTTGATTGATGTTACAGGGATAAAATATTATTGGTGGACTTTTAACATGGAGAAGATAATAGACCTAATGGTCTATTTGACTCTTCTAATGGATTGCTCGTTTCGCTGCAACTATGGTTGAAAAGTTTTATCAGCTACCATATGTTCTAAATCTCTGATTTATTAATGATGAAGGCTATTGATGATGTAAATTAGCTTTAATTATGATATTCTTTATTGGGCTAGTTGAGCTCGCCCTTTTGCTTTCATTGTTCTCTTCAGGAAGTGAGAACGCAGCAAGGACTAGTCGGAGAACGGAGTGATGGTCCAGATGATATCATTAGTAGTCCTCACTATTCTATGAAATAGTGTGATAGTTGTGGAGGTTCTCCCTAAACAGTATAGAAAAGTGTGTTATATTCTATACATCATTTAGTAGTTATATTTGGTGAATCAAATAGGGTGAGGCGAACCCAACTTTGGAAGGGTGTTTTGCCACTATCATACAAGATGTCTAATGACATACAATCTCGTGTTCTCATAAGACATGGTTGTGCATATCCACTTGCTGAATATATCTACGAGCACTATCTATATGATCTTGGAGTTTATTTGAAGTATAATTTTCACTTGGAGACAACAGAGATATTTATATGTCAAGAGAAAACTCACCATTGGAAAGAAGATGATAGTAATCTTCTTGTTTTTATTTGGGGACTTTTGGGTCAACCAAGGATTACTCTGTAGATATATGATATCTATCATAACCTAGACGCGTGGCCTCCCATGTACGAAGGTTTCCTTGAGCACTTCCCAAATATTTTAATTTCTAAAATAGTTTTTGACTATACTTTTATGTAAAGTATCATTGTAAGGTTGTGGTCGAGGTACCATGAGAGTTTCATACATTTGTATTAAAACTCATAGTTAACTGTGGTCGTATTCTATATGAAAGCTCAACAGTTGTATAAATGAAGTTGTATTTGAATTTTGTACCATGTATATGGCGACTCAGAATGAATGATGTATAACACTGTTGAAGGCTTACGATAATTTATTCTGCATTATCTTAGTTATAATATTCTTTACTGGTCTAGTTGAGCTCACCCTTTATATTCATTGTTCTCTTCAGGAAATGAGAATATAGCTGGGACTAGTCGGGGAACGGAGTGATGGTCCGAGATGGTGGTTATGGTAGTCCTCACTATTTTATAAAATAGTGTGATAATAATTGTAATGAGGACTCCATTTGAGTTTGGATATTATCTACGAGACAATATTCGTGTTAAAACTCTCAGCTTACGTTTGCAGTATTGTATTAATGAAGTTTGTATTTGAATTTTGTACCATGTATTTAGCAACTCAGAATGGGTTGTGTATACCTATTTTGGGGGCATCACAGTTGGTATCAAATCTTAGGGATATGATCCCTGGCTGAGATGTGAGGCTAGAACTAGGAGGGGAGAGACGGATAAATCATTACCTAGTATGACCTACCTAAGCTTAATTGTTATTTGATTGGTCGGTTAGAATATAGGGATAATATGTGGCATATCAATTAACTCTTATTTTGTGGCAGTGTTCGAAAATGACATCTGAAAATGTTGAGATAAGCAATGGAGCACATGAAACCGTTGAGTCACCGATGATCAATAACCAGAATAATTTGTATCAAGTAGGTAATAATCCTCAGGTAAACAACAACACTGACCAAATGATGAATGATGGGATGTTTAGAGGCTTTATGCGATTCATGCAACATCAGGCGAGAGAGACTCCTGTGGAAAATACAGGTGGGAACACTGGCAACTCACGGTTGGTTACCGCTAAGCAATTCCAGGAGCTGTGACCACCAAAATTTTTGGGAAAGCCAAAACCACTTAAGGTAGAGACGTGGATTAAGCAGATCTCCAAGATATTTGATGTCTTGGGATGCTCCGAGGAGTAAAAGATTTCCTTTACCACCTTCATGTTGCAAGGAGAGGCAAATCATTGGTAGGAACCTGTAAAACATACTCAGCCTGCCGTACTGAAGATGCATTGGGAGAAGTTCCAAGAATTATTCAACAACAAGTACTTTCTCGAAAGTATCATCACATGAAGGAGGTAGAATTCATTAAGCTGGAGCAAAACAATATGACCGTATCGCAGTACGAGGCTAGGTTTGCCGAGTTATCTCGGTTTGCATCTCATTTGGTAGATAATGAGGAGCGTATGACGCATATGTTTCTAAGAGGTTTTAAACCTGAAATACGTCAATACCTCATTTCTCACAAACTTTGCTTGTATTCAGATATTGTGAATAGGTCTCAGTTATTGGAGCACGAAAATGAGTCAGCCCAACCAAGAGATAGCAGCTGGAAAAATGATAATACCAGTGGTAGCAATCATCGAAGCGGTGACAACAAACATGGAGGAAATCAACATGCCAGAAATGGTAACCACTTTGGTGGTAACCCTAGACAGGATAGTAGAAGAAATGAGTCAAGTGGAAATTTCAAGAAGAGAAGGTTCAATAATGATGGAAGGATAGCAACACCAGCACCTGTTTTCAAGGATGGAGAATGACCATTGGTCGTATGTTACAAATGTGGAGGGGAGGGACACATCAGTCCAAACTGTAGGTAGCAATCCAAAGCATACTACAATTGTGAAAGAGAAGGTCACCTAGCCCAATTTTGTTGTGTAGTGAAGACAAGTCCAGCTGGGATGGAGGCACCAAAGGCCGTCCTAGACAAGTCAAAGCTGGTAGTTCAAGGGAGAGCATTTGTCGTGACCTCCCAAAAAGTGAGGAACCCAAACGAGGTTATCACGGGTAAGCTAATCATAAACTATTGCGAAGTTTATACCTTATTTGATACCGGTTCTACCCATTCTTTTATTTCTCCTACTTGCGCTCAACATTTAAATTTAGCTCTGAAGAAATTAGACTTTGACTTATCTGTTGAAGCTCCGTTGGGAGAAACCTTCATTACATCCACTGTTTATAAATCTTGTTTGATTCATATCGGTAACCTCACGTTACCTGTCGATCTTATCTCTTTAAAAATACTTGCATTTGTTGTGATTTTAGGGATTGATTGGTTAACTACTCATCATGCTAAAATTGATTGTTTTCGTAAGGTTGTTAGCTTTCATATTCCTAACCAACCTATTATGCTAATTTAAGTAACCCAACCACTAAGGTCAATCACTGTCATATCAAGTCATAAAGCCATTCGTTTATTGAAAAATGGATGTCAAGCTTTCTTGGCCCATGTCACGGATTTAAACAAAAATACGTCAGATTTGAATGATATTTCTATTGTTAATAAATTTCCTGATGTATTCCCTGAAGAACTTCTTGGCCTACCCCTAGAGCGTTAAATTGAATTTGTATTGATCTTGAACCTGGTACAAAACCCATTTCTAAAGCCCCATATCGAATGGCTCCTATTGAACTTTAGGAGTTAAAAACACAACTGCAGGAATTGTTAGACATCGGTTTCATTCGTCCTAGTACGTCTCCTTGGGGTGCTCATGTTCTATTCGTAAAAAAGAAAGATGGAAGTATGCGACTTTGTATTAATTATCGGGAGTTAAATCATGTCACCGTCAAAAATAGGTACCCGTTGCCTCGCATTGATGACCTGTTTGACAAGTTGCAAGGTGCCAAAATCTTTTCAAAGATTGATCTTCATTTCGGATATCATCAGTTAAAAATTAAAACTGATGAGATTCTAAAGACTACTTTCAGAACTCGATACAGTCATTACAAATTCCTTGTCATGTCTTTTGGATTGACTAATGCTCCTGCTGCCTTTATGGATATGATGAACCAAGTATTTAAGGAATATTTGGATCATTTTGTGGTTGTCTTTATTGATGTCATCCTCATATACTCCAAAAGTCGTGAAGATCATGAGCAACACTTGAGGCTGATACTCCAAAAGCTTCGTGAAAATAAGCTACATGCCAAGTTAAAGAAATGCGAGTTCTGACTTGAGGAAGTAACATTCCTTTGGGCACGTGATATCGAATCATGGAATATCTGTTGACCCAGCGAAAATTGAAGCAATACAAAGCTGGGAACAACCTAAGTTAGTAACCGAAGTACGTAGCTTTCTAGGCTTAGTTGGTTATTATCGGAGATTCGTGGAAAGATTTTCTCGAATCGCCACTCCGTTAACTCAGCTGACTCGAAAAGATATAAAATTCGGTTGGAGCGAGGAATGTTAGAAGACTTTTCAAGAACTCAAGAGGAGACTCATTTCAGTACCTGTTCTGACAATACCATCTGGTTTGGAGTGATTTGTCATCTACAATGATGCTTCAGGGAGAGGGTTAAGATGTGTTCTCATGCAACACGGGAAAGTCATAGCCTATGCCTCACGAAAACTCAAAGAATATGAGAGGAATTATCCTACTCATGTTCTAGAGTTGGCAGCAGTCGTTTTCACGCTTAAAATCTGGAGGCATTACCTGTATGGGGAGTAAGTGGAGATCTATACGGATCATAAAAGCCTCAAATATTTCTTCACCCAAAAGGAACTTAACATGCAGCAATGACATTGGCTCGAGCTGTTGAAAGATTATGATAATACCATTTAATATCATCTTGGAAAAACGAACGTGGTAGCTGACGCGTTGAGTAAAATATCATATCGGGTACGAGTACGATATTGTCAACGTAAAAGCCCATTTGGTATGACTTACGAAGGATGGAGATAGAGTTAAAGACTCCAGGAACTCACGTGATGATGTCTAATATACGAGTAGAACCGACTTTAATCGATAAAGTTAAAGCTGCTCAAGCTACAGACCTGGAGCTGATGCATATAAGGAAGAAAGTACAAGAAGGTGCTTTTCCGGAAACAAGAATCGATGAAGAAGGAATACTTCAAGTGAACTCTAGACTTTGTGTTCCTAACGACTCTAATTTGAAGTATAAAATTATGATGGAGGCGCACAACACACCGTTCGCAATCCATCCTGGGAGTACCAAAATGTATCGTGATCTTCGACATACATTTTGGTGGAGCAATATGAAAAGAGAGATCGCGGAGTTTATCTCAAAGTGTCTAACTTGTCAACGTGTCAAGGCGGAGCATCTAGTGACAAAAGGTCCATTGCAACCACTTGAAATTCCAGAATGGAAGTGGGAGCACATTACCATGGTTTTCGTTACTGGTCTTCCCAAGGTTTCTCAAGGCATGGATGCAATTTGGGTCATTGTTGACAGATTAACCAAGTCTGCTCATTTCTTACCTATACAAGAAACTTATTCACTTGAACGTCTTTCTCGTATATACATAAATGAGATTGTAAGACTGCATGGTACACCAGTATCCATAGTTTCTGATCGAGACCTAAGATTCACTTCACATTTTTGGTAAGTTTGTAGAAAGCTATGGGCATGGATTTACGATTCAGTTTAGCATATCATCCTTAGACGGACTGGCAGTCGGAGAGATCTATTCAAACTTTTAAAGATCTATTAAGACTCTGTGTCCTTGACTTCAAAGGAAGTTGGGACAAGTTCTTACCATTGGTGAAATTCTCCTACAATAGCAGTTATCAAGCAAGTATCGACATGGCTCCATTCGAGGCGTTGTATGGACACAAGTGTCGTTCTCAAGTATACTGGGATGAGGTGGGTGAAGAACCGTTGTTGGTACCAGAGTTGGCACGCATGACTATAGAAAAGATTCAAATGATCCGACAACATATAAAAACCTCACAAGATCGACAAAAGAGTTATGCTGATCTTCATCGAAAGGACGTGGAATTTAATGTTGGGGATCATGTGTTGTTACATGTTGCTCCATAGAAGGGGGTTACGAGATTTGGAAAGAGAGAAAAGCTCAATCCTCGATTCATTGGCCTATTTGAAATTCTCGATCGAGTAGGAACTATGACCTATAAACTCGCCTTACCGCCAAGTATGTCTCATGTTCATAATGTTTTTCACATATCTATGTTACGTAAATATGTGGAAGACCCGAACCACATTATTGATTTAGAACCAGACGAGATAGCAGAAGATTTAACGTATAAAGAGGTACCTGTTAAAATTTTGGATAAGAAGGAACATATTCTACGCTCCAAGGTTAAACCTCAAGTTAAAGTTTTGTGAAGAAACCACGATATTGAGGAAATAACTTGGGAGTTAGAATCTGAAATGAAATCAAGGTATCCTCACCTCTTCGACATACCAGGTACGTAAACCAATTTTGAGAACGAAATTTCATAAGAATGGGAGGTTGTAAGACCCCAACTTTTACGAATAAAGATTAATTTTTCTATAAATATCATTTTGAATATTATGGTGTGGATTTGATATAATGTTATAGTTGTGGATAATATTTATAAAGTTTGCAAAGTAAGCAAGTTGTCATAAAATATTTGATTGGTCGGGGAATATTCGTTTTATCAGGAAATATTCGTACGACGACACAATCATTGGTGGACCCCACAACGGAATTACTGTCGGAGTTAGAAAATGACATAATTACCTTTTTATAAAAATAACGGCAAAAGTTTTACCGTTAACTGTTTAAATACCCAGTGATAAAAGTACAGTAATACGTGCGGTTGCATAGTAGTACACGATATTACACAATATCTTTGATTATTGATGCTTACGTGATAAGTCACTCAGTTTTATTCAATTTTTGCCACAGTAATTGCTGCATAGTATCTCATATTATTGATTCAATTATTGTCACAGTATCATCTACATAATATTTTATATTATTTAATCAATAATTGAGAAGGCACCGTTATTCATATTATTATTTACATTATTGACAATGTCTAGAAAGTTCTGTCAAGGAAAAGGGTTTGGTCACCTAATTGCGCGCCAATATGGAAAGAAGTTTGTTCAATTATCCTTTTAAATTGGTTTTTGTTCATTCTTACGTATGTTAGGATTTTATTAGCCAACTTTTCAAATAATGCAGCTACTGTTCACTACCTTATAAATGAGGGCGCCCCCTCATTGGTCCATATCTCCCAAACTTAATTTCCTTCAAAAGAGGGCACCCCCTCATTGGTCTACATCTCCCACTTTGCTAGTTACCTTCATGGGAGGGCACTCTCTCATTGGTTGACTCAAAAATGTGTTGATAAATTGCGCCCATGAATTCTTTTTCCTGTGCAATCCGTGATTATTTTCTTAAATTGTATCCTATCATTCTCCTTTAAATAGGATGCTTAGTTTAGAAATAAAAATCACACCAGAATCAGAGAATTCTTCTTCTATAATATTGAGCGTATTTCTTTATAGTTTAAGAAAGTTTTGAGCGTAGAAAATAGTATAAGTTTTCTTCAAGAATATCTCTGCTATACTAGTCAGAAGTACTCTCCTTTTAAGGTAAGAGATATTATTTTTGTTCAATATTCGTAAGAAATAATATTTTCTTCCATACTCTGTAGTATGTAAGTTGTAATAACCGTGAATTTTAAGTCACTATATATGTATGTACATTATTAATATTTAAAACTTTGTGTTATATAGTGATTTAATATGTGACAACATATGTGAAATAGTACATGTGTCAATTAACATGTATGATATAGTTATGGATATATACATTTATAGGTTTCATTAAAAATGAAAGCCTCGTAACCTAATTATAAATTAGGTGAGACAATAAAATAATCTAAGGCTTATGGTAATAAGGAGAGGTTAGTATTTAATATGTATACTAACTTAAGTGGATAATCTTATTATTTCAAGTGACTAATAATTTTAAACCTAATTCTTGTGAACCTAATTAGGTTATGAGCTAAAGTCACATGTATAGGTAATTAAATTTTATAAGATTAGGAATGGAAACCCTAAATAATTAAATTGGGTAACATATATTAAAATTGTTAGATTATGTTTATTACATAGCCCAAAATAATTAAAGGAGAAGCCCAAAAGAAATAAAATGCAAGCCCAAACTTAGCCCACTTGATTAAGGGTATTTTAGACATTTGATGTAAGACCCCGAATTTTATGAAATAAAAGTATTCAATTTTTCTTATAATTACAATTCAGTAAAAGGTTAAATTGATAAAAAGTTAAAGTTATGGGCGAAATGTGAAAATTTTTCAAAATAAACAAGTGGTTATAAAATAATCATTGTTGTCGGGGAATATTCGTTGGTCGTGGAATATTCTTTCTGTCGGGGAATATTCGTACGACGGCGCAGCTATTTGTGCGCCCCATAACGAAAAACGGTCGGATGAAGATAACGACAAAAAATTGAGTTTTTATAATTAACGGCGTAGTTGTTACCGTTAACATTGTTGGAAAACCCGGTGGTTAAAATACAGTAATACGCGTTATTGCACAGTAGCACACGGTATTGCACAGTATTTTTGAAATTATTGATTCTTACGAAGGAAGGCACTACTCAATAATTGTTACAGTAGTTACTGTTCAATATTTTATTTTATTGATTTAATAATTGATGCATTGATATTTTATATTATTGTTGTTTAAATAATTGTCACTGCACAGTATTTCCCATTATCAGATCAATAATTCATATTATTTGAATAATATTATTAGATAGCATTATTGGCAATGTCTAGAAAGTTCTGTCTAAGGAGAGGTTTGGTCATCTAATTACGCGCCAGTAAGGAGAAATTCTTATTAGAAAGCCCCATCTTTCCTGGGAACGGCCTGGTTGTCATAAATGTGATTCTGTAATATTATTTGTGAATAATTAATTATTGATTCATATGATAAAGAAATATTTATTTTATGTGGATATAAATGAGGGATATATTTTGTGGTTAAAAATGAAGGAGTTAATGTTGAGGTTTTTATCAGTATTTTTGTCGGAATGGAGGTATTAAAAATCAGGATTTTTGAGATATATTACGGGGGTTATAATTTTTAATCCGACCGTTGGATCGTGGTAATATTTGGATATGTTATACATATATAAGTTGAGTATATGTCCACAAATTTTTAACCGTTAAAAATGAACGTATAATTTGTTATGAATTTTACGAGATGACTGGTTCAGAAATTGTTGAATTTTCGGAGTTAATCATTTTGGTGGAAAATTTAAGAATTGGTGGGCCCCACTTTTGGTTGGTGAGAAATGTGCTGAAATTTTTATTCAAATGTGGTGGGTGGGAATAGTAGCAGGTAAAGCCATCAGGTTACAGGTTAAGTCTGCTTCGGCGTGCTAACATTTTCCTATAAATAGAGGACTAAGTTACAATTGAAAATCACACCAGAAACAAGTTTTCTCTCTTTCTCTCTCTAGATTATTGAGTGTATTTTGTGAGTATTTAGATACTTGGTGAGTTGCTATTCATCAGTGCGAGTTTCCTTCAGCGTCATATCCGATATCCAGTCTGAAGTGCTGCTCTTTTGAGGTAAGGGATTGTAAGGGATAGTAAGGGGTGTTATATTCTTCTTAAAATGATATTTTCTTTAATATCATTATACCGAAATGTTGGTATGAACATTTTATCAAATTTGAAACTTTTTTAGTCGGGGTTACTATTCACGTATACGACACTATTCACGTATATGGCACTATTCATATATATGGCACTATTTATGTATATGACATTATTTACGTATACGGTACCATATACGAATACGGAGTACTATTCACGAGTTACTATTCATGAGTTACTATTCATGAGTTACTATTCACGAGTTACTATTCATGACAAAAAATTGGTTTCTTTTTCTGACCAAATTATCGTTGATTTATAATTGTTGCTCTTGAAAATAAATGCAGTTGTTGATCATATTATTTTTATTATCATATATAACATTTTTATAACCCTGATGTTGAATTTCTCTTTCGCTTGAGTGGAAAGATTGGTAAATTAATTGTATGATCATGACTATGGGTTCTCTTTGGCCAGTAGTGGAAAGTTGAATTATTGACTGGTATGATCATGACCATTGAATTTATAATTGAATATCTTTAACTTAAGTGCAAAGGTGAAATGATCAACATGGTTATAATTATTGTTTATATAAATTCTGAAATGATTATATATTTCTTTGAGATATTAATATATTTGGCCTGTAGTGCAAATATGAACTGTTGATGAATATATTTGGCCTGTAGTGCAAATATGAACTGTTGATGAATATCTTTAGCCCGTAGTGCAAAGATGACATGTTGTTGAATATCTTTGGTCTGTAGTGCAAAGATAGTCTATTGATGAATATCTTTGGTCGTAGTGCAAAGATAAAATTGTTAGTATGATTATAAACAGGAACTGTGATTTGGTATAACCATGATCTTTGATATTTCAAGTAAAGACATGTGATGAAAATTATCTTCGTCCTGGATGCGAAGAGGAATTTAGAATCACAATTATGATTATGAGTTATTCATATGTTTGTGGACCAGAACTGTTGATTGATGTTACAGGGATAAAATATTGTTGGTGGATTTTTAACATGGAGAAGATAATAGACTTTATGGTCTATTTGACTCTTCTAATGGATTGCTCGTTCCGCTGCAACTATGGTTGAAATTTTTTATCATCTACCATATGTTCTAAATCTCTGATTTATTACTGTTGAAGGCTATTGATAATTTATTTATCTTTAGTCATGATATTCTTTACTGGGCTAGTTGTGCTCACCCTTCTGTTTCACAATTCCTTTCAGGTAATAAGAGTGTAGCTGGGTCGAGCGGGGGTAACAAGGGAATAGAACGGTGGTCATCATTTCATAGTTATATTTTGTGAATAAAATAGGGTGAGGAGAACCCAACGTTGGAAGGGTGTTTTGTCACTATCATACAAGATGTCTAATGACATACAACCTCGTGTCATCATAAGATAGGGTTGTGCTCATCCACTTATTGAGTATCTTTACGAGCACTACCTATATAATCTTGGTGTTTGTTTGAAGTATAATTTTCAATTAGAGACAGTGGAGATAATGATATGTCAAGAGAAGATTCACCATTGGGAAGAATATGATAGTAAACTTTTCATTTGTCTTTGGGGTCTATTGGGTCAACCAAAGATAATTCTATGGCCATATGATATCTATCATAACCTAGACGCATGGCCTCCCATGTACGAAGGTTTCCTTGAGCACTTCCCAAATATTCTAATTTCTAAAACAGTTTTTGACTATACATTTATGTAAGGTGTCATTGTGAGGTGTTGTCCACGGTTGGGACATGAGTCACATTTGGTATATATTTGTATCCAAACTCACAGCATATGTGTTGTTATATTTTGCACGACAATTGTTGTAATAAAGTTGTAGTTATTTTCTGTACCATGTATTTGGCGACTCAGAATAGGTTGGATGAAATGAACCTATTTTGGGGTCGTCACATTTGATTTATCTAATTTATGCATTAAAATAAAAGCTAAATGAAGGAGTTAGTGGGCATAAATATGGCTGGCCACATTAGCCTTTCAAGGCAACTAATTAAGCTAAGCAAGATCCATTTGTAGTAACTCTTACACAAAAGGACATGGTTGTCAAGCTCCCATTGGTTGCCACTTTTTTAAGCATCCTTAATCATGATTAGACTAATTAAAGTAATAAGGCAAAGCTTCTATCCATGGGTTAAAAAAAGTATGGGGTTAATAGCTAGATACACTAAGTGTATCTATATTTTTTGTAAGTATCCTTTTACTTCATCTTTTCATTTCATTTCATTTCTTCTCTCATTCTTCCTCTTATAATTTCTCCTAAGCTAGCCACTTCTAGAGAGAGAAATGAGAGAGAGGTTTGGCCATATATATAGAGAGAGAGGAGTGCTAGTTTGTTAGTCCATCCAAAGTTCATCACTTACTTTGGTAAATCAAGGAAGGTTGCCATTAAATCAAGGTATAACCTAACCTTCATCTTCTTCTTCTACTTTGTTTTTTTTAGCTTGAGTTTTGTTGGGGTTATGAACAAATACTCAAGATACCCTAGTCCTACATATCATAATGTATAGAACTAAGTATCTTGAGTGTTAGATCAAAGGCTTAGAGGAAGAATATGAGCATATGTTCTCCAATGGTGAAAACTCTTGTTTTCTTCCACTAAATCTTGTGTAACTCAAGTTTTCCAACTTAGATTTGTGATCCGTCGAATGGGGGTGCTAGATACATGAGTTACCTAGTAAACCCAAGTAATAGAACACAAATCTAGCAAGTTTTGAATCCTTTGGAGCTGATTTCCTCAAAATAGCCCACTTGGAATGTTAAGGGTTCAAAAACCCTAAAATAGTTTCTGTCATGTTTTTCTTGGGTCTATTTCGGACAGTTTCATGTCCCTTAAAAATCTGGAAAATTCACAGAGGTGTCTTGAGAAGTTATCTACGTGTAGGAAAAAGAACATAACGTTTCGAGTTATAGATTGTGCGTAATGACTATTTCCGTAAAGGACTCCTAAAATTTTACCGTCGAATATCTCACTGTGTATACACTGGCAAATTTCAAAATTTTTACAGTAGGTTCATATATGTTAGGAGAGCATACCCTGAAATTTTCAAATTTTTCTGAGCAAAACTAAATTTATTAAAAATGAAACAAGATCCGAGTGTTTTGGGAATTTTAAAAATAGTAGATCATTTTCTAAAATTTCAGAAAAATTTGGGGATCCTTGTAGGTTCATATTGTGTCAAAGTACAGAAGCTGAGAATTTTTGGAGTAAGTTTACTATTTTTCCTAAAAATGGTTAAGTTATGAATAAAAAGAAATAAATAGTTAAATGATGTCTTTAATAAGAAAAATGTGATTTTTATGCTTGAATACTCATAATATATCATATCATGACTATCTTAGAGCACTTTGGTAATTTATGATAATAAATATTATGTATGACCTTTTATGGATATTAAATAAGAGGTTTAATAAAGGATGAACAATTAGAATAAATTATTTATTAATCCAATAAATTATTAAAATAATATTATGGTATTAATAATATTAGAATATGATATTGATAAGTAAATAAAAATATTAAGATTAAAATTTCTTTAAAATATTATTAAATGGTTAATAATATTTGATTTAAGCATTGACAAATAATTAAAGTATTATTAAATAATTAATAATATTAGTAATAGAATAAGATATTATTAAATGATTAATAATATTAGTAAATAAATAAAATATTATTAAATGATTAATAATATTAAATGATTAATGATACTAAAACATAAGTAAGATATTATTAAAGTAATAATATTAATTAAAATATTATTAAGAGAATTAATAATATTAGTACGGTATTAAAATATTATTAAGATGTTAATAATATTAGTAAGCAAATGAAAGTATTATTAGGGAACTAATAATACTAAGAGGTGAATTAAATATTATCAAGATTAATAATATTATGTGGTTATAGTAACATTATCAAGACATGATAATGTTTATAAGAAATAAATGTAATGCATAATATTTATGTGATTACATAATCTAATGTTATACTATGACTAATTGAAATATTAACTATAGGTCTCTCAAAGGAAGATAATTTAACTGCATAGTGGATATAAATTAATTGTGTAGCCGTAATCTACAGACGAGGCAATTGTCCTAACACAAACTCGAGTTATTATTTTCAAAGCATGTTAGTGAATAATTATTGATGATTATTCACATCTATATTGATTATTGAAATTCGCACTTTGTGCAATTGAATTCTTGTTCTATTATTATTGAACTGTGAATTAAATTAAAGTTCTTTCATTTATGAACTGTTTATGAGATAGATCTATGCTAATTGTATCAGCTAGATGAAGCATGTTTAAATTTGTTAAATCAAATGTGCTTTAAAAAGTTGTTCTTATTAAATTGATATGATAAGAACTCTTGACTGAGAAAAGGACGAATTTGATTAAGGCATGATATCGATGCCGGAATATTAAGTGTTTATGCATAAATTACGGGGTATGAAAGGCTGATCCCCTTGAATACTAAAACTTATTAAGAGGTCCAGTTTAAATTACTGAAAACCTTGGCAAATGTTCATGGTTATCTCAAAACCACTCAATTCATGTTATTCAATTATTCGAATATTCAATTGTTGATTATTAATTCATGTTCCTTCACAACCTTATATTATTGTTGAACATTGAAAGCAAAACTTCTTTCTAGTCATGATATATCTCCCTTGTATATAAACTTGCTAAGAAAATTAGTTACTTACCCTTGCTATATCATGACATTTATTTCAGCTAAGCCTGAAGGATCCAATATGAAGGACAAGGACAAGGGCAAGATCCAGGAATAATTTAGAATGAATATTAATTATTATTATATAATGGAAGTTCTTATGTAAACCTTTTGTAATATGAATGGTGTGTTTAAGTTAAGGTTAAGAAGACCTTGGGACCATGCTATGAAAACTTTATTATAATGAACAATGTATGTTTGTTATTTCGTAATAGTTATAGAATGCTTATGATGATGATAGATCGTGAGCACCGAATCTGAGGTTAGAGAACCTGGATTTGGGGGCGTCACAGGTTGGTATCAAAGCTGTAGGTTATAAACATTAGAAATGTGAAACCTAGGTTATAACCTTAGTAGAAAACTCTTATAGAGTATGTTAGGAGATGGATTGTGGAAATTTATCGAGTTTGTGTTGTACTTAATAAAATATTATTTCATTTTATCAATGAATATATTTTATTATGGTACTGATGTTGGTTTTATTTATGGTGATTGTAGGATGTCTGACGAGCGCCAGGACAATCACTCAATAGATCAGGAGCTCATTGAGCGTGAGGTTACGGAAGAAGCCCCTCAGGGTCCTCTTATAGGGGATTTGTTGAGGAGAATCAATCAATTGGAAGGCAGGGTGGGAGAACTGGAGGTTGAAAACCACACACTTCAGTTCACAGAAGGTCAATACAAGGAGGCGGCTTATCAAGCCCATATGGAGGTAGTCGAGTAGAAGGAAAAGTTGGATGAGTCCCAGTTGCAAGTTGAGATGCTGAGGGTACAGCTACAGCATGAAAAGGCAAAGTTCGGAGAGCTGAGCATAGAGCATCTGGCAATGCGGGGCGAGTTTGACATGGAGATTGCAGACAAGATTTGCGTGGAGGAGGCATTTTATGAGTCAGCCCAGCAGGTGGACCAATTGGAGTTAGCACTGCAGGCCATGAAGGTCATGGCCGAGACTTTAGGACTGGCGCTAGACGCAGCGTATGAGGGCCAGCGTAGTGGGACTAGGAGGGTGCAGTTCGAGATAGGAGAGTCGAGTCGATCCGTTCGACGTAGAGCTATGGAGGGGTGGTTTCCCCCGGAGCCTGTTCAGGTGACCCAGCAGAGCCACCAGTGATGATTATGCTATGGACTAGTTGTAGATAGAGGCATTAGTACCCCTTTTGTGTAATAGGGTTTTATGTTGATGTAAACCTCAGCAGGTGTGAGGTAGTAGGTAGTTAGGTAGTATCCCTATTTGTGTTTGTAGGGAAGTATCATTTTGAGTTAATCCCATCTTTTGTGTTTAAAATGGGATAGTAGTATTTATAAGAATATACCTGTATTAATCATGTGAGACACTGAAGATTGGTATATGAATATAAATGCATTATTATTATGATATGTGTTGGAAAATTTTAAATAGTAAATTGTCTATTTAATGTTATGTGAGTCTAGTAAACTGATTTGGAAAATTTTCTTTAAAAACAAACTTAACCCACTAATCAGGGAGAAAGACTTCCAAAATCTTGGTAATTTAAAACTCTCCCATAATGATCATATGATTGTTGAATACAGTAGCGTGTTATATGCTAAGTACTTATATGATAATAAAACCCGAGTAACGTGTTAGAATTTTGTTCCACTAGATAATGCCGCCCAGACGTGTACTAAAGAACCAAGAGATCGAAGAGTCAGTTAATAATGCAGTGGGAGCTCAACCAAACCCAATGCAAGACTTTATCAACATGATGACTGAAGCTATGAGGAATCAAGCTCAACCTGTAGGAAATCAGGCGGGAAACCAATTAGCCAACTTTAAGGACTTTAAGGCAGTAGGACCGCCGGAGTTTAGAGGAACAGTAGACCCGTTAGAGACCCAGACGTGGACGAAGGAGATTGAGAAGGCCTTCATTATTGCTAGAGTAGTAGAAGAATAGAAAACAATTTTTGCTACCTACTTAATGAAGGGTGATGCTAACTATTGGTGGGAGGCCAACCAGAACAAAGCCGGGACTAGAATCGTGACTTGGGAAGCATTCAAGAAGTTTTTCTTTGAGAACTACTTCCCTGAGAGTACACAAGCGAGAATGGAGATCAAATTTTTGGAATTGAAGCAGGAGAATATGTCAGTGTCAGAGTACGCCGCAAAGTTTAATGAATTGGCCAGATTTCCTCCACATCAGGTAGACACGGAGGTGAGGAAAGCAAGAAGGTTCGAAAATGGACTAAAGCCGTGGATTTACAGTAAGGTAGCGGTTCTACAAATCACGTCATTCTCAACTCTGTTGGAGAAAGCTCTCATAGCAGAAGGCGGAAGCGAAGCAGTCTCAAAGTACAATCGGGAGAAGAACAAGAAGAAAGTAGAAGGTGGGAATCAGAATGTTAGCGGTGGCGGTAGCAACAACAAGAAGCTGAAATGGAGCAGTGGGGTAGTAATTTGGAGATTCAGCAAGGAAGTGTCCAACAAAAGAAGTCAGTGTGTGGAAACTATGGAAAGGGTCACTCGGGAGAGTGCTTGAAAGGAAAAACGGTATGTTATACCTGTGGACAAGAAGGGCATACCTCACCCAATTGTTCTAAGGTGAAGAAGGGAGGTTGTTTTAACTGTGGTGAATTGGGACATCGGATCAAGGATTGCCCAAAGAAGAAAAGCACGGATGGCAGAAACGACAACAGGGGCAATAACACTAAGACAACCAGTGGAGGACCAACCCAGCCAAACAAGTCGACAGCGAGGATATTCAATATGACAGTGCAAGATGTCGTGGCATCCATGGAGGTGGTGTCAGGTATAATTCCGATCAACGATATAAATGCTTATGTGTTATTCGATTCGGGAGCTTCATGTTCTTTTGTATCTGATGAATTTTCTCAAAGATTAAGTTTACCTCGTGAACTATTAGAACACCCAATAAATGTAGAAGTAGCAAACAAAGAAATTATTCCTGTAGACTACATACATAGGAACTGTTGTGCTGATGTACGAGGGTTTAGGCTTAACGTGGATTTGATACCGATTAGTCTTGGAGAGTTTGATGTAATCCTCGGGATGGATTGGTTATCAAGTCAGAGAGCGGTCATTGACTGTAAGAAAAAGTGCGTACACCTAAAGACTCCGAATAAGTCAAAGGTGGTATTTCATGGCAGTAAATCGCCGAGACAATCTTGTTGTCTGACGATGATGCAAGCAAAGAAGTTGCTTAGGAAAGGTTGTATAGGTTATTTGGCTCACGTTATGGATACCCGCAGAGTCGAGGGTGAACTAGGTCAGATACCTATTGTAAGGGAATTCATTGACGTCTTCCCAGATGAGATTCCGGGATTGCCACCAGATAGAGAGATAGAGTTTGTTATCGATTTGGCACCAGGGACATCACCGGTATACAAAGCGCCGTATCGTATGGCTCCGGTAGAAATGAAGGAACTGATGATTCAACTACAAGAATTGTTAGATAAGGGATACATTCGACCGAGCGTATCACCGTGGGGAGTACCAGTCTTATTCGTAAAGAAGAAGGATAGGTCATTAAGGCTTTGTATCGACTACCGGGAGTTGAACAAGGTCACCATTAAGAACAAGTACCCGTTGCCCAGGATCGACGATTTGTTTGATAAATTGAAGGGGGCGAAATATTTTTCAAAAATTGACTTGAGGACCGGTTATCACCAACTGAAGGTGAGGCAGGAGGATGTTCCAAAGACGACATTCAGAACTCGGTATGGACACTTTGAGTTTCTGGTAATGTCTTTTGGGTTGACGAATGCGCCAGCAGCATTCATGGACTTGATGAACAGAGTGTTTAAACAGTATTTGGATAAGTTTGTTGTCGTGTTCATCGATGACATTCTGGTATATTTAGAGACAGAGGAAAAGCACGCTGAACATCTAAGGATAGTGTTGGAGACATTAAGGAGGGAGAAGTTGTATGAAAAGTTCTCTAAGTGTGAGTTTTGGTTACGGAGAGTGCAATTTTTTGACCACGTTATAGACACGGATGGTGTTTTGGTGGATCCAGCAAAGGTAGAAGCGGTTATCAACTGGGAACAGCCAAAGACGCCAACAGAAATTAGGAGTTTCTTGGGATTAGTAGGATACTATCGGAGATTCATCCAAGATTTTTCAAAGATAGCATCACCGTTGACCAACCTTACCAGAAAGACAGTGAAGTTCACTTGGACGGAGAAATGTGAAGATAGTTTCATGGAATTGAAGAAGAGGCTCAGTCAGGCACCTGTGTTAACTTTACCAGACAACATTGGAGGATTTGTAGTGTATAGTGATGCGTCACACAAGGGTCTTGGTTGTGTACTGATGCAGCATGGCAAGGTCATTGCGTACGCTTCACGCCAACTGGAGGACTATGAGAAGGGTTATCCGACTCATGACCTGGAATTAGCAGCAGTAGTTTTTGTCTTGAAGATTTGGAGGCACTATTTGTATGGCGAGAAGTGTGGGATATATACAGATCATAAGAGTCTGAAGTATATCTTCACGCAGAAAGAGCTAAATATGAGGCAGCGCCGATGGCTAGAATTGATCAAGGATTATGATTATGAGATTCTGTACCATCCAGGAAAAGCAAATGTAGTGGCAGATGCCCTGAGCAGAAAAGGCAGAGAAAAGTTACTGAAGTTGACCATTCAAGAGGAATTGGTGAAAGATTTCAAACGACTTGACTTAGAAGTTAAGTATCCGATGGAGACCAACGAGAAATTATTTACAGTAGCAGCGAGCCCGACTTTATTAGATAAGGTTAAAGAGGCTCAAGAGAAGGACGAAGATTGCGACAACATCAAGAAGTAGTTAGCTGAAGGGGATGGATTGAAATACAAGATTGATGGCACCGGACTGTTGAGATTCGAAGGGCAAATTTAGGTACCGCTAGTACCAGAACTAAGAGAAGAGATTTTGCAAGAAGTGCATAGTACGAGGTACTCGATACACCCAGGAAGCACAAAAATGTATCAAGACTTACGTCAACACTTTTGGTGGCCAAACATGAAGAGAGAGGTTGCAGAATGCGTCAGCAGATGTCTAACTTGTCAGAGAGTCAGGGCAGAGCATCAATGATCGAGTGGATTACTACTGTAAGACCCCAACTTTTATAAATAAAGAAGAATTTTCTATAAATATCATTTTTGAATATTATGGAGTTAATTTGATATAATGTTATAGTTGTGGGTAATATTTATAAATTTTGCAAAGTACGCAAGTTGTTATATAATATTCGATTGGTCGGGGAATATTCGTTTTAACAGGGAATATTCGTACAACGACACAATCATTGGTGGACCCCACAACGGAATTATTGTCGGATTGAGAAAACGACAAAAATATTTTATAACGGCAGAAATTTTACCATTGTTACTGTTGAACTACTCGGTAGTAAAAGTACAGTAATACGTGTGGTTGCATAGTAGCACACAGTATTGATTATTAATGCTTATGTGAGAAGTCACTCAGTTTGATTCAATTATTGTCAGTTAATAATATGAATTATTTAGCGATAATGACGTTTTGTTTTATTCGTATTATTAACGTAATAAAACAGAAATATCTTTTTATATAAAACAGAATACTTTATTAAAGTTATTCTATAAATAGAATATATTATATTTTATTTAAAAGATTTTTATTTAGATATGGACCGTCAGATTAAAGTAATCAATCTGGACCGTTCATGGATTAGTTACTATGCATTCTATTTTTCTATAAATAGCAGCTCATTCCTTCATTATTTCTTACGAATTCACTGAACTCTAGAGTGAGAAACTATAGAGAGAGAGAAGAAGAGCATTCTGTTACTTAACTACTTCCTTATTTCAGCTCGTCTTTAAAACGGTAAGGGGTGTTATTCTTTCTTATTCATGAAGAGAACTGTTGTTATTCCATTTCTTATTATTCTGTTGGAATAACCTGTATACGTGGTCTACCCTATACTTGGTGACATTCTTCTATTATTCTGTTGGAACATCCTGTCTGTGTGTTTTACACCGGACCTGGTTCCGTTTTTATTATTATTCTGTTGGAACATCATGTCTGTGTGTTTTACACCGGATCTGGTTCCGTCTTGTTATTATTCTGTTGGAACATCCTGTCTGTGTGTTTTACACCGGACCTGGTTCCGTCTTGTTATTATTCTGTTGGAACATCCTGTCTGTGCGTTTACGCCGGACCTGGTTCCATTATTTATTATTCTGTCGGAATATCCTGTCTGTGCGTTTATGCCGGACCTGGTTCCATTATTTATTATTCTGTCGGAATATCCTGTCTGTGCGTTTACGCCGGACCTGGTTCCATTATTTATTATTCTGTTGGAATAACCTATCTGTGCGGTCTATCGCATGCATGGTGATTTCTTTTGTTATTCCATTCTTTATTGTACTCAGTTGGTTAAGTTTTGACTTCTATACTCCATGAATTTTGTGGAATATCCTTGATAATTGCGGTTCATCTAGTATCTATTCATGAAAATATTCTCTGATCATTCTTGAATTTTACTCCACAAAGTAGTATCATGTTGACAATTTGGACGTTGTTAATTCTTGGATAAATTAATTCTTGAACTTGTTTTATTGAATTCTTATATCATTGTCATCATCCTCATGTTTATAAAATGTTGAAAGTCATCTGTGGCCTGTAGTGCATAGATGGACTTGGTATGATTATGACCAGGGATTATTCGGTGTAATCATGACCGTAATGTTACAAATGATGTGGTAAAAGTCCTCATTGGCCCGTAGTGCATTGATGGACAGTTGTTGGCATGATCATGACCATTAATGAATATACGAATATCCTTGGCCGTAGTGCAGGGGTGATTCGATGATGTGGATTATTTTATTAAGCTGAGTCTCAGCGATCACAGTGTTGGAAAATCTTTTAAATCATAAAAGATAGTAGAGTTTATTTTCTACTTGACTCTTTTAATGGATTGCTTGTTCCGCTACAGTTAAACTTGATGTCTATTATATTTTATCAGTTTAACATTGTTGAAGGCTAATGATAATTTATTCTGCATTATCTTAGTCATAATATTTCTTACTGGGCTAGTTGAGCTCACCCTTTCTTTCACTGTTCTCTTCAGGAAATGAGAACGTAGCTGGGACAAGTCGGGGAACGGAGTGATGGTCCGAATGATAGTATTAGTTAGTAGTCCTCACTATTCTATGTAATGGTGTGTTAATAAATGTAATGAGGACTCCTTTTGAGTATGAATACTCTCTAGAAGATAATATTTGTATTCAAACTCACAGTTTATGTTTTGTCGTATTGTACACGACAGTTGTATTAGTAAGTTGTATTTGTATTTTGTACTATGTATCTGACGACCCAAGATGGGTGATGTATACCTAATTTTGGGGGCGTCACAGTTGGTATCAGAGCTTAGGGATATGATCCCTGGCTAAGATGTGAGAATAGAACTAGGAGGGGAGAGACGGGGAATTCCTTCGCTAGTATGACCTACCTAAGTTTATTTGCATGGTATTTAATTGGTCGGTCATAATATAAGGATAATATATGACATATCAATTAACTTTTATTTTGTGGCAGTATCTGAAAATGGCATCTGAGAATGTTGAGAATAGCAATGGAGCACAGACGATTATTGATTCACCACATATCAATAATCAGGATAATGTTCATCAGGAAGGTGACAATCCTCATGCAAACAACAACACTGACCAGATGATGAATGATGGAATGTTCAGAGGTTTTATGCAATTCATGCAACAACAGGTGAAAGCGGCTCCTGTCCACAACGTAGGTGGAAATACTGGAAACTCTCAGGCGGTCACCGCTAAACAGTTTAAGGAGCTGGGACCACCGGAGTTTAAGGGAGAACCCAAACCACTTGTAGCTGAAACATGGATAAAGCAGATCACCAAGATATTTGATGTCTTGGGTTGCTCCGAGGAGCAAAAGGTTCCCTTTGCCGCCTTTATGTTGCGAGGAGAGGCAGATTACTGGTGGAAATCGATAAAGCGTACTCAACCTGCCGCACTGAAGATGTCTTGGGAGAAGTTCCAAGAGCTGTTTAACGACAAATACTTTCCCGAGAGTATTCGTCACATGAAGGAGGTGGAGTTCATCAAATTGAAGCAGAATAATATGACCGTGTCGCAGTACGAGGCAAAATTTGCGGAGTTATCCCGGTTTGCGTCCCACATGGTGGATAATGAAGAAAGAATGACGCGGATGTTTTTAAGAGGTTTGAAGCCGGAGATACGTCAACATCTTGTTTCTCATAAATTATGTTTGTATTCAGATGTTGTAAATAGGGCTCAGTTGGTGGAGCGCGATAACGAGACAACGCAACCAAAAGAGAGCAGCCGACAAAATGATAATACCAGTGAAAGCAGTCATCGAAGCGGTGACAACAAGCGTGGAGGGAATCAACAGGCCAGAAATGGTAACCACTTCGGTGGTAATCAGGGCCAAAACAATAAGAATGGGCATTTCAAGAAGAGGAGATTCAACAATGATGGAAAGACGTCAGCACCAGCACCTGTCGTTAAGGAAGGAGAATGACCACCTATCATATGTTTCAAATGCGGAGGGGAGGGGCACATCAGTCCAAACTGCGCGATGCCGTCCAAAGCATGTTATAATTGTGGAAGAGAAGGTCATTTAGCCCGATTTTGTCGTTTACCGAAGACAAATTCAGCTAAGATGGAGGCACCAAAGGCCGTCCCAGAAAAGTCAAAATCGGTTGTGCAAGGGAGAGCGTTTGTTGTGAACTCCCAAAGAGCGAGGAACCCGAATGAGGTCATCACGGGTAAGCTTATCATAAACTCTAACGAAGTCTATACTTTATTTGATACCGGTTCTACCCATTCTTTTATTTCTCCTACTTGCGCTCATCGATTAAATTTGATTCCGGAGAAATTAGACTTTGACTTAGCAGTTGAAACTCCATTGGGAGAAACCTTCATTACATCCACGGTTTATAAGTCTTGTTTGGTTCAAGTTGGTACCCACACATTACCTGTCGATCTTATTTCATTAAAAATACTTGCATTTGACGTGATTCTAGGGATTGATTGGTTAACTACTCATCATGCAAAAATTGATTGTTTTCGTAAGGTTGTTAGCTTTCATATTCCTAATCGACCTATTATGCGAATTCAAGCAACCAAACCATTAAAATCAATCGCTGTCATCTCAAGCCATAAAGCTATTCGTTTATTGAAAAACGGATGTCAAGCTTTCTTAGCTCATGTCACAGATCTAAACAAAAATACGTCAGCTTTGAATGATATTTCTGTTGTTAATAAATTTCCTGACGTATTTCCCGAAGAACTTCCTGGCCTACCCCCAGAGCGTGAAATTGAATTTTGTATCGACCTTGAACCCGGTACAAAACCCATTTCCAAAGCCCCATATCGAATGGCTCCTATTGAACTTCAGGAGTTAAAGACCCAACTGCAGGAATTGTTAGACATTGGTTTTATTCGTCCTAGTACTTCTCCTTGGGGTGCTCCTGTTCTGTTCGTGAAGAAGAAAGATGGGAGTATGCGACTTTGTATTGATTATCGGGAGTTGAATCATGTCACCATCAAAAATAGGTACCCATTGCCACGTATTGATGACCTGTTTGACCAGTTGCAAGGAGCACAATTCTTTTCAAAGATCGATCTTCGTTCTGGATATCATCAGCTGAAGGTTAGAACTGAGGATATTCCAAAGACTGCCTTCAGAACTCGGTATGGGCATTATGAATTCTTAGTTATGTCTTTTGGATTGACTAATGCTCCTGCTGCCTTCATGGATATGATGAACAGGGTATTCAAGGAATATTTGGATCACTTTGTGGTCGTCTTTATCGATGACATCCTTGTTTATTCCAAAAGCCGTGAAGATCATGAGCAACACTTGAGGTTGGTACTCCAAAAGCTTCGTGAATACAAACTTTATGCCAAGTTGAAGAAATGCGAGTTCTGGCTGGAAGAGGTAGCATTCCTTGGGCACGTAGTATCAAGTCGTGGAATATCGGTTGACCCGGCAAAGATTGAAGCTATTCAAAGCTGGGAGCAACCTAAATCAGTGACCGAAGTACGTAGCTTTCTTGGTTTAGCTGGTTATTATCGGAGATTCGTGGAAGGATTTTCTCGAATCGCTACTCCATTAACTCAGCTGACTCGGAAAGATACAAAGTTCGGTTGGAGCGAAGAATGTGAGCAGAGTTTTCAAGAACTCAAGAGGAGACTCATTTCAGCACCTGTTCTAACAATACCATCTGGCTCGGAGGGATTTGTCATCTACAGTGATGCTTCGAGCAAAGGGTTGGGATGCGTTCTCATGCAACATGGAAAAGTCATAGCCTATGCATCAAGACAACTCAAGGAATATGAGAGGAATTATCCTACTCATGATCTAGAGTTGGCAGCTGTTGTCTTTGCACTTAAAATTTGGAGGCATTACTTGTATGGGGAGAAGGTGGAGATCTTTACGGATCATAAAAGCCTCAAATATTTCTTCACTCAAAAGGAACTCAACATGCGACAACGACGTTGGCTTGAACTGTTGAAAGATTATGATCATACCATTCAATATCATCCTGGAAAAGCGAACGTGGTAGCTGACGCATTGAGTAGAAGATCATATGCAAGTACGAGTGCGATATTGTCAACACAAAGACCCATTTTGTGTGATTTGCAAAGGATGGAGATAGAGTTAAAGACTCCAGGGACCCATGTGATGATGGCGAATATACGAGTAGAACCGACTTTAATCGATAAAGTTAAAGCTGCTCAAGCTACAGACCTGGAGCTGATGCGTATGAGGAAGAAAGTGCAAGAAGGTGCTATGCCGGAAGCAAGAATCGATGAAGAAGGAATACTTCGAGTCAACTCCAGACTTTGTGTTCCTAACAACCCTGATTTAAAGTATGAAATCATGATGGAGGCGCACAACACACCGTTTGCAATCCATCCTGGAAGTACCAAAATGTATCATGATCTTCGTCATACATTTTGGTGGAGCAATATGAAGAGAGAGATAGCGTTGTTTATCTCAAGGTGTCTAACTTGTCAACGAGTCAAAGCGGAGCATCAAGTACCAAAAGGTCCATTGCAACCACTTGAAATTCCAGAATGGAAGTGGGAGCACATTACCATGGATTTCGTTACCGGTCTTCCTAGGGTTTCTCAAGGTATTGATGCGATTTGGGTCATTGTTGATAGATTGACCAAGTCTGCTCATTTCTTACCGATACGAGAAACTTATACACTTGAACGTCTTGCTCGTATGTACATAAACGAGATTGTAAGACTGCATGGTATGCCAGTATCCATAGTTTCTGACCGAGACCCAAGATTCACTTCACGATTTTGGGTTAGTTTACAAAAAGCTATGGGCACGGAGTTACGATTTAGTTCAGCATATCATCCTCAGACGGACGGACAATCAGAGAGGACTATTCAAACTCTTGAAGATCTATTAAGACTCTGTGTCTTTGACTTCAAGGGAAGTTGGGACAAGTTCTTACCATTGGTGGAGTTTTCCTACAACAACAGTTATCAAGCAAGTATTGGCATGGCTCCATTCGAAGCATTGTATGGAAGAAAATGTCGTTCTCCAGTATGCTGGGATGAGGTGGGTGAAGCAACGTTGTTGGGACCGGAGTTGGTACGTATGACTACAGAAAAGATTCAAACGATCCGACAACGTATAAAAACCTCACAAGATCGACAAAAGAGTTATGCTGATCTTCATCGAAAGGACGTGAAATTTGATGTAGGAGATCATGTGTTCTTACGTGTTGCTCCATGGAAAGGAGTTACGAGATTTGGAAAGAGAGGAAAGCTCAATCCTCGATTCATCGGTCCATTTTTAATCCTCGATCGAGTAGGAACTGTGGCTTATAGACTCGCTTTACCGCCAAGTATGTCTCGTGTTCATAACGTTTTTCACATATCCATGTTACGCAAATATGTGGAAGACCCGAACCACATTATTGAGTTAGAACCGGACGAAATAGCGGAAGATTTGACGTATGAAGAAGTTCCTGTTCAAATCTTGGATAAGAAGGAACATATTCTACGCTCCAAGGTTATACCTCAAGTCAAAGTTTTGTGGAGAAACCACGATGTTGAGGAAATGACTTGGGAGTTAGAATCTGAAATGAAATCAAGGTATCCTTACCTCTTCGACATACCAGGTACGTACCCTAATTTCGAGGGCGAAATTTCATAAGAAGGGGAGGTTGTAAGACCCCAACTTTTATAAATAAAGATGAATTTTCTATAAATATCATTTTTGAATATTATGGAGTTAATTTGATATAATGTTATAGTTGTGGGTAATATTTATAAATTTTGCAAAGTACGCAAGTTGTTATATAATATTCGATTGGTCGGGGAATATTCGTTTTAACAGGGAATATTCGTACAACGACACAATCATTGGTGGACCCCACAACGGAATTATTGTCGGATTGAGAAAACGACAAAAATATTTTATAACGGCGGAAATTTTACCATTGTTACTGTTGAACTACTCGGTAGTAAAAGTACAGTAATACGTGTGGTTGCATAGTAGCACACGGTATTGATTATTAATGCTTATGTGAGAAGTCACTCAGTTTGATTCAATTATTGTCAGTTAATAATATGAATTATTTAGCGATAATGACGTTTTGTTTTATTCGTATTATTAACGTAATAAAACAGAAACATCTTTTTATATAAAACAGAATACTTTATTAAAGTTATTCTATAAATAGAATATATTATATTTTATTTAAAAGATTTTTCTTTAGATATGGACCGTCAGATTAAAGTAATCAATCTGGACCGTTCATGGATTAGTTACTATGCATTCTATTTTTCTATAAATAGCAGCTCATTCCTTCATTATTTCTTACGAATTCACTGAACTCTAGAGTGAGAAACTATAGAGAGAGAGAAGAAGAGCATTCTGCTACTTAACTACTTCCTTATTTCAGCTCGTCTTTAAAACGGTAAGGGGTGTTATTCTTTCTTATTCATGAAGAGAACTGTTGTTATTCCATTTCTTATTATTCTGTTGGAATAACCTGTATACGTGGTCTACCCTATACTTGGTGACATTCTTCTATTATTCTGTTGGAACATCCTGTCTGTGTGTTTTACACCGGACCTGGTTCCGTTTTTATTATTATTCTGTTGGAACATCATGTCTGTGTGTTTTACACCGGATCTGGTTCCGTCTTGTTATTATTCTGTTGGAACATCCTGTCTGTGTGTTTTACGCCGGACCTGGTTCCGTCTTGTTATTATTCTGTTGGAACATCCTGTCTGTGCGTTTACGCCGGACCTGGTTCCATTATTTATTATTCTGTCGGAATATCCTGTCTGTGCGTTTACGCCGGACCTGGTTCCATTATTTATTATTCTGTCGGAATATCCTGTCTGTGCGTTTACGCCGGACCTGGTTCCATTATTTATTATTCTGTTGGAATAACCTGTCTGTGCGGTCTATCGCATGCATGGTGATTTCTTTTGTTATTCCATTCTTTATTGTACTCAGTTGGTTAAGTTTTGACTTCTATACTCCATGAATTTTGTGGAATATCCTTGATAATTGCGGTTCATCTAGTATCTATTCATGAAAATATTCTCCTGATCATTCTTGAATTTTACTCCACAAAGTAGTATCATGTTGACAATTTGGACGTTGTTAATTCTTGGATAAATTAATTCTTGAACTTATTTTATTGAATTCTTATATCATTGTCATCATCCTCATGTTTATATTCTGTTGAAAGTCATCTGTGGCCTGTAGTGCATAGATGAACTTGGTATGATTATGACCAGGGATTATTCGGTGTAATCATGACCGTAATGTTACAAATGATGTGGTAAAAGTCCTCATTGGCCCGTAGTGCATTGATGGACAGTTGTTGGCATGATCATGACCATTAATGAATATACGAATATCCTTGGCCGTAGTGCAGGGGTGATTCGATGATGTGGATTATTTTATTAAGCTGAGTCTCAGCGATCACAGTGTTGGAAAATCTTTTAAATCATAAAAGATAGTAGAGTTTATTTTCTACTTGACTCTCTTAATGGATTGCTTGTTCCGCTACAGTTAAACTTGATGTCTATTATATTTTATCAGTTTAACATTGTTGAAGGCTAATGATAATTTATTCTGTATTATCTTAGTCGTAATATTTCTTATTGGGCTAGTTGAGCTCACCCTTTCTTTCACTGTTCTCTTCAGGAAATGAAAACGTAGCTGGGGCAAGTCGGGGAACGGAGTGATGGTCCGAATGATAGTATTAGTTAGTAGTCCTCACTATTCTATGTAATGGTGTGTTAATAAATGTAATGAGGACTCCTTTTGAGTATGAATACTCTCTAGAAGATAATATTTGTATTCAAACTCACAGTTTATGTTTTGTCGTATTGTACACGACAGTTGTATTAGTAAGTTGTATTTGTATTTTGTACTATGTATCTGACGACCCAAGATGGGTGATGTATACCTAATTTTGGGGGCGTCACAACTACAGCCTTTAGAGATTCCAAAGTGGAAGTGGGAGCACATCACGATAGATTTTGTGGTGGGACTTCCAGCAACGCAAAAAGGACACGACGCCATATGGGTGATTATAGATCGTCTTACGAAGTCAGCTCACTTTTTGCCGATCAAGATCAGGTATAATTTGGACTAGCTAGCCAAATTGTATATCAAAGAAATTATCTCGAGGCATGGCGTACCGGTATCTATTGTGTCGGATAGAGATCCGCGATTCACATCAAACTTCTGGAAGAACCTTCAGGAAAGAATGGGGACGCAACTACGGATGGGCACATCGTATCATCCGCAGACCAATGGGCAAAGCGAGAGAACAATTCAAACACTTGAAGACATGCTCAGAGCTTGTGTGATGGACTTCAAGGGTAGCTGGGAGGATCATCTTCCGTTAGTAGAGTTCGCATACAATAATAGTTATCACGCAAGCTTCGGAATGTCGCCGTACGAAGCACTGTATGAAAGGAAATATAGAACGCCCTTATGCTGGGATGAAGTGGGTGAACGTCGACTGTTGGGACCATAACTGGTACAGCAGACTATAGAGATCATCAAGGTGATAAGAGCCCGATTGGTAGTAGCTCAAGATCGCCAGAAGAAGTATGCAGACTTACATGGCCAGAAGAGAGATTTTGAGGTGGGAAGCCATGCATTTTTGAAAGTATCTCCCTGGAAAGGGAAGATAAGGTTTGGAAAGAAAGGTAAACTGAGTTCGAGATTTATTGGACCTTTCGAGATCTTAAGAAAGATAGGCGAAGTGGCGTACGAGGTAGCTGTACCTCCTGAACTGGAACATATTCATAATGTGTTTCATGTGTCAATGCTATGACCATACAAGCCTGATTACAAGCACGTGATATCGTACGAGCCAATTCAGGTCGAAAAGGATTTGTCGTACGAGGAAATTCCAGTTGAAATTTTAGATAGAAAAGAACAGAAATTACGAAATAAGGTTATAAATTCTGTAAAGGTTCTTTAGAGGAACCACAATGCTGAAGAAGCTACATGGGAACTCGAAGAAAGGATGAGGGAAAGTTATCCATATATTTTTGAGTAAACCTGTAAGTAATTCCGGGGACGGAATTCTTATAAGGGGGGAGGATGTAATAACCGTGAATTTTAAGTCACTATATATGTATGTACATTATTAATATTTAAAACTTTGTGTTATACAGTGATTTAATATGTGACAACATATGTGAAATGGTGCATGGGTCAATTAACATGTATGCTATAGTTATGGATATATACATTTATAGGTTTCATTAAAAATGAAAGCCTCGTAACCTAATTATAAATTAGGTGAGACAATTAAATAATCTAAGGGTTATGGTAATAAGGAGAGGTTAGTATTTAATATGTATACTAACTTAAGTGGATAATCTTATTATTTCAAGTGACTAATAATTTTAAACCTAATTCTTGTGAACCTAATTAGGTTATGAGCTAAAGTCACATGTATAGGTAATTAAATTTCATAAGATTAGGAATGGAAACCCTAAATAATTAAATTGGGTAACATATATTAAAATTGTTAGACTATGTTTATTATATAGCCAAAAACAATTAAAGGAGAAGCCCAAAAGAAATAAAATGCAAACCCAAACTTAGCCCACTTGATTAAGGGTATTTTAGACATTTGATTTATCTAATTTATGCATTAAAATAAAAGCTAAATGAAGGAGTTAGTGGGCATAAATATGGCTGGCCACATTAGCCTTTTAAGGAAACTAATTAAGCTAATCAAGATCCATTTGTAGTAACTCTTACACAAAAGGACATGGTTGTCAAGATCTCATTGGTTGCCACTTTATTAAGCATCCTTAATCATGATTAGACTAATTAAAGTGATAAGGCAAAGCTTCTATCCATGGGTTAAAGAAAGTATGGGGGATAATAGCTAGATACACTAAGTGTATCTACATTTTTTGTAAGTATCCTTTTACTTCATCTTTTCATTTCATTTCATTTCTTCTCTCATTCTTCCTCTTATAATTTCTCCCAAGCTAGACACTTCTAGAGAGAGAAAGGAGAGAGAGGTTTGGCCATATATATAGAGAGAGAGGAGTGCTAGTTTGTTAATGCATCCAAAATTCATCACTTACTTTGGTAAATCAAGGAAGGTTGCCATTAAATTAAGGTATAACCTAACCTTCATCTTCTTCTTCTACTTTATTTTTTTTAGCTTGAGTTTTGTCGGGGTTATAAATAAATACTCAAGATACCCTAGTCCTACATATCATCATGTATAGAACTAAGTATCTTGAGTATTAGATCAAAGGCTTAGAGGAAGAATATGAGCATATGTTCTCCAAGGGTGAAAACTCTTGTTTTCTTCCACTAAATCTTGTGTAACTCAAGTTTTCCAACTTAGATTTGTGATCCGTCGAAGGGAGGTGCTAGATACATGAGTTATCTAGTAAACCCAAGTGATAGAACACAAATCTAGCAAGTTTTGAATCCTTTGGAGCTGATTTCCCCAAAATAGCCCACTCGGAATGTTAAGGGTTCAAAAACCCTAAAATAGTTTATGTCCTATTTTTCTTGGGTCTGTTTTCGATAGTTTCATGTCCCTTAAAAATCTGGAAAAATTCACATAGGTACCTTGAGAAGTTATCTACGTGTAGGAAAAAGAACAGACACGTTTCGAGTTATAGATTGTGCATAATGACTATTTCCGTAAAGGACTCCTAAAACTTTACCGTCGAATATGTCACTGTGTATACACTGGAAAATTCCGAAATTTTTACCGTAGGTTCATATATGTTAGGAGAGCATACCTGAAAATTTCAGATTTTTTTGAGCAAAACTCAATTTATTACAAATGAAGAAAGATCCGAGTGTTTTGGGAACTTTAAAAATAGTAGATCATTTTCTAAAATTTCAGAAAAATTTGGGGATCCTTGTAGGTTCATATTGTGTCAAAGTACAGAAGCTGAGAATTTTTGGAGTAAGTTTACTATTTTTCCTAAAATGGTTAAGTTATGAATAAAAGGAAATAAATAGTTAAATGATGTCTTTAATAAGAAAAAGGTGATTTTTATGCTTGAATACTCATAATATATCATATCATGACTATCTTAGAGCACTTTGGTAATTTATGATAATAAATATTATTTATGACCTTTTATGGATATTAAATAAGAGGTTTAATAAAGGATGAACAATTAGAATAAATTATTTATTAATTCAATAAATTATTAAAATATTATTATGATATTAATAATATTAGAATATGATATTGATAAGTAAATAAAAATATTAAGATTAAAATTTCTTTAAAATATTATTAAATGGTTAATAATATTTGATTTAAGCATTGATAAATGATTGAAGTGTTATTAAATAATTAATAATATTAGTAATAGAATAAGATATTATTAAATGATTAATAATATTAGTAAATAAATAAAATATTATTAAATGATTAATAATATTAAATGATTAATGATACTAAAGCATAAGTAAGATATTATTAAAGTAATAATATTAATTAAAATATTATTAAGAGAATTAATAATATTAGTAAGGTATTAAAATATTATTAAGATGTTAATAATATTAGTAAGCAAATGAAAGTATTATTAGGGAACTAATAATACTAAGAGGTGAATTAAATATTATCAAGATTAATAATATTATGTGGTTATAGTAACATTATCAAGACATGATAATGTTTATAAGAAATAAATGTAATGCATAATATTTATGTGATTACATAATCTAATGTTATACTATGACTAATTGAAAGATTAACTATAGGTCTCTCAAAGGAAGATAATTTAACTGCATAATGGATATAAATTAATTGCGTAGCCGTAATCGTGTCCTAACTCAAACTCGAGTTATTATTTTCAAAGCATATTAGTGAATAATTATTGATGATTATTCACATCTATATTGATTATTAAAATTCGCACTTTGTGCAATTGAATTCTTGTTCTATTATTATTGAACTGTGAATTAAATTAAAGGTCTTTCATTTATGAACTGTTTATGAGATAGATCTATGCTAATTGTATCAGCTAGATGAAGCATGTTTAAATTTGTTAAATCAAATGTGTTTTAAAACGTTGTTCTTATTAAATTGATATGATAAGAACTCTTGACTGAGAAAAGGACGAATTTGATTAAGGCATGATATCGATGCCGGAATATTAAGTGTTTATGCATAAATCACGGGGTATGAAAGGCTGATCCCCTTGAATACTAAAACTTATTAAGAGGTCCAGTTTAAATTACTGAAAACCTTGGCAAATGTTCATGGTTATCTCAAAACCACTCAGTTCATGTTATTCAATTATTCGAATATTCAATTGTTGATTATTAATTCATGTTCCTTCACAACCTTATATTATTGTTGAACATTGAAAGTAAAACTTCTTTCTAGTTATGATATATCTCCCTTGTATATAAACTTGCTAAGCAAATTAGTTGCTTACCCTTGATATATCATGACATTTATTTCAGCTAAGCCTGAAGGATCCAATACGAAGAACAAGGGCAAGGGCAAGATTCAGGAATAGTTTGGAATGAATATTAATTATTATTATCTAATGGAAGTTCTTATGTAAACCTTTTGTAATATGAATGGTGTGTTTAAGTTAAGGTTAAGAAGACCTTGGGCCCATGCTATGGAAACTTTATTATAATGAACAATGTATGTTTATTATTTCGTAATAGTTATAGAATGCTTATGATGATGATAGATCATCAGCACCGAATCTGAGGTTAGAGAACCTGAATTTGGGGGCGTCACATAAGTAATATTATTTCATTTCAGATTCTGAATTCTACACTCATTTTGTTAAGTATTACTTCTATACTCCTTGAAATTAGTGGAATATCCTTGAAATTTGCGCTTCATCTAGTATCTTTTCACAAGAATATTTTTTTGAACATTCTTGTTAAATTTTGATCTTTTCATGCCGGGGTACTATTCATGAAGTACTATTCATGGGGTACTATTCACTTGGGTACTATTCACCTGGGACAAAAATTGATTTCTCTTCTGTCCAAATTATTTTGGATATTATTCTTAAAGTTTACCCCACAAAGCAATTATCGTGTTGACAATTTGGACATTTTTAAACTCTTGATAAATTAAAATTCGTTAATATGTATCCTTGATTTTATTTGATTGATGCTTATATCATTATCATCATTCTCATGCTTATATTGTGATGAAAGTCATCTTTGGCCCGCAGTGCATAGATAGAATGTTGATTGGTATGATTATGACTATGTATCGGTATAATCATAATCGTAATGTTACAAATGATGTGGTAAAAGTCCTCATTGGCCCGTAGTGCATTGATGGACAGTTATTGGCATGATCATGACCATTGGTGATACTAATGAATATCATTGGCCCGTAATACATGGATAATTCGTGGATGTGATACTAATGAATATCCTTGGCCAGTAGTATTTGGATAATTCAGTGATGTGGATTATTTATTGAGCTGTGTTACAGCGATAAAATATTGATGATGAACTTTTAAATCATAGAAGATAGAAGATATCATGATCTACTTGACTCTTTTAATGGATTTCTTATTTCGCTGCAGTTAGACTGTGACAACCCGGAAAATCGGATTGTCAAGAATTTAAATTAAAGAATTAGTTATTAATAAAATGAATTTTTATTAATAATATTCTGTGCTATGTGTTCATTAATCGTTCTATAACCTAGAATGATTATTAATCGGGAGGATTCTGGCTACGATCTAGACTGAACGAGTAAAAATTTTCAAGACGAAAATGAAATTTTTCCGAGAACAAAATATTTTTCGGGGAAAAAGACGAAATAGGCACTATTCACCCGTTTCTGCTCGGAGATTTATTTTGAAATTCCGAGAAGTTATAGATTACGTTTAATTTTGAGACGTGATGGAATATTCAATAATATTTCAGTTATGGCAAAAACAAAGTTTTCGCCTGCGGACTCAAAACCTAAGGGTTAGGGAATGTGAGTTCCGAGAATGTTATGATCGCGTATAATAATTAGGGTTATTATGCGTGAGAAATACGAGTATGATACGAGTTATTATACGAGTATATTACGAAGATTAGTACGACGTATAATACGAATATCGTACGAACAATATATGGAGAGAATACGAGTATACGAGAATGGAATGCGTAGAATACGATCGTAGAATACGATTAGTCTTAATGGACTTTGTGTTCATGGACTTTGTAGAATCCAATTGGACTTGGATTATGTCAAGCCCAATGATTTGTGAAGTTATGCCCAAGTTAGGCCCAATAAGAATTAGGGTTAAGGCCCAAACCAAGAAAAGAAATCGCGGATCGAACCGATGGGTAAACGGATGGGTAAAACCATTGGGGCAACCCATGGGGTGGCCCATGGGCATGTGGGCCGGCCACTTGGCCACCAAGTAAGGGTGGTGGCCAAGTAAACTTGGTTGCCAAGTGAGGAATAGTAAGGAGGTGGAGGAGAAATGACCAAAATGCCCTTTGCTTGGAAATTCTATAAATACTAAGCTTAATTTCATTTTCAAGGATTTTGAAAATCCTAAAATTTGAGAGCGAGAGAGAGAGAGCTCGGTTGGGAGAGGAGAAGGAAGAGCATGATCATGAACGCTCGGATCAAAAGTGATCGTGAAATAGAAAAGCTAGCAAATCGCCGGCTTTGTCAAACGGAAGAGAAATAAAGAAGAACGGTAATCCGAACCCTAGTTCTTCTAATATTTTTCTTTAAGATTTCTATGTTAGAACATAGATTAAGGAGAATAAGAAGTAGATGATGTTAGAAATGATTTCATATGGTTGAAATCATGAGAAAATAAGAAATAAGGAATAAGAAATTTAGTTTATAAATTTATTAAGCAAGTATAAGATTCGTGAGGATTTTGAGCGATCCGAATGAATATTATGAACGAGTAGGTGAATTAAGTAAGGAATGGTGTTCTATAACATCAAATTCCAAGAAAAAGTGAAATCGTAATCCAAAATATCGATTAAAAACGAAGAACGCGAAGAACACGAAGAACGTTGTTGATGGACAAATTTAAAACCATCGTAGTGTAAATGTTGTTGATGGACAAGTTTAAAACCATTACGTATAAGTTAGATGCTTATTGCTTGGTTAGGAACGTTAGAAACGTTCATGAAGAACGGATTTAAACGAAGCTATAACGAAGTTATGGCGAAATTTCGTAAAAGACGAATGAGAATTAGAAAGTTAGTAAATGAACCCGAATGTGTAGGGTTTCATAAGAATGTAAGAGAAAGTATAAAACGTGAGTCGTGGACTTAAGAACGAACGAATTCCGAGTTCGGATGACCGAATTACGAACGAACGAACGAAGAACGTTAAAAGCGTAAAATGAACGAAGGGTTAAGATTAAGCCAATTGAATGGTATGTTAACGGATTCAGAATGAAGTTCTATCCAAGGGGTATTGAAGTACGTAAGATAAGGAAGAGAATGGCTTTGGAACGACCTCGTTCTGAGTTATAACGAAGAAGTTATGAGATTGTAAAGTAAGCATCTCAAACTTGACTTAACTTAGAAAAAAATTTCTAGGTTTTTGTCTTGGCGCCGCAGCGCGGGAAGGGGCGCCGCAGCGCGAGAAAGGGCGCCGCAGCGCGACAAATGACACTGTAGCATGGAGCTCGGCATGCACTCCTGGAGAGTGGCGCCGCAGCGCGGAAGATGGCAAGGGACTTGGCGCCCCAGCGCCAGGCCGGAAGAGAAGAAAAAAAAGAAGTAGTTCGCGCCGCAGCGCGAGAGGAAAGGAAGAGAGTGGCGCCGCGGCGCCAGTGAAGGGAAAAAGCCAGAGAAGAGCTTTTAACTGCTCAGCTCTTGGGGGGGGAATGTAAGGAAAGATAAAGAACATAATGTTCAACTAATGTAACACTTAATCAAGTGTCTTAAACCTTTAATAATGGTTGAACGGAAAGATTTAACGTGATTAAAAGATAGAGAATGTAAGCAATAGATTACGTAACCAATATCCGGGGACCGTAGTCGTAATAAACGAACGCGAGGGATTGCTATGATTGTGATTCCTTAGACGTTGAGTAATGAAGGTAATGAATAACATTCCGATGTTATGTAATTGTATTGTAAGATGAACGTAAAGCGTATAGACGCTATGAACGCAACGTTGTTGCGATGACTGATCAGTCTTAGCATACAGCGAACCGTATGGCTTTAACATTAAGAAAGAATAATGAACATGGGGTTCATGGGATGGATAACGATCGAAAGCAAGTAAAACCTTAAGTAAAGGTTGAATGAGAGATTAAGAGACGAGCAACGTGAACGTTGAATACATAAACGATCCTCGTGAATCGTATTCGCGTTTGACGAACGTGCTAAGTATACCCTAGTTGTATGACTTAGACGTTGATGAAGGTAGTAAGTAAGATACGAATGGTATCAAAAGAGCCGTAGCAAACGGTAATGAGATTAAAGAAAGTTTGAGTGTGAGTTGGATAGAGAATGATAGAAGATTATGTATGGTTTAACCATAATTAAATGAAGAACGTAAGAGGGTAATAAGATTTCTGAACGCTGCATATAAGTCGGATGAGAATGATAGGATGAGAAGTAAGCGCTGAACACTTTAACCAGCGTAAGGGTTGAGTGTAAGCGAGTGTTAAACGGACAGAACCTACACCCTATGTATGGTTTAACCGTAATGTAATGAAGAATTTTGATTAACCGTGAGCGGTGAAGGAACTAAATTGAAGATAATAACGTATAACGTTAAGAAGCCGGGTTAATAAGTATAACTTGGATAAACGTTTCGAGTTGAATGAATTGGACGTTTTAAGTTATGAATAAGTTCATATGAAATGTTTAACGCTATGGTCTCATAGTATTGACATTGAATGATCGTTCCGAGTATACAAAAGATTGTATGACTTAGACGATAAAGAATAATTCCTGAGGTATAGCATTTAGTTGCCAGAAAGCCATAAGAAATATTAATTTGACTTAACGAACATTATAGTTTAATGGTTCGGATAACTTAAGATAAGTTTAGGTTGTGGTATAATCGTAACTTTGATAGTTGACATATGGGAGCTGGGCTAAACAATTCCTTCAGAGAGCGAAGGTATATACAAAACTGGCAACCGATCTAACTCACTGTGTGGGCAGTGTAGATGAGACGGGAACTTATTTGTTGGTTGTTTGTGGGAAACCACTCAGAGTACCATATGGACTACTAGCAGAAAAGCGATGTGTTCTGAGTCCTAGAGAAGTATAAGAAGAAGATAAGAATGTGAATCATCAAAGATGATGAACGTTTTGAGTAAGACATCTCAGTATGTCACGAAACCGTAAACCGGTAATGAAAGTTAGTCACGTAAACTTAGTTTGTAAGAACATGAACCTTAAGAAGTAAAGTTAAGTAAACCAATGCGTAAGTCAAGTATATGACTAATTGGTGTACTTGTTATTTCCTTATTTGTTATATAGGGTTTTGGAATGAGCAGTTCAGCGTAAGCTGTAGCTGTGCGTAAGGCAAGTTTTCTTAACGCATGTCTAACTTCCATGTTAGCCAAGTTTTATGTGATTCGTTGAATGAATTGCAAGTTTCCTAACTTCATGCATATTTTAAATGAATGCTAGTTTCTAAAACTTCTCAGATGTTGAACTTGAGAAGTTCTGTCTATGTGCGAATGTGTGATATTTGTACAAGGTGGTAGTATGTATGAGGCCTTGTGCCACAATGTGAACACTTTGGTGTTTCTATGAGATGAAATATTTTGTGATCAAACTGTTCAATACAAGTATGCTCAGTTTATTCATGAACCGTTATTTTTAAGTCTGTGCTAATGATTCTAGCCAGACAGAATGTGTATGCAAAAGGTAGAAAAATGAAAGTATTTCAAAGTGAAAGTGAGTATGGTTTTAAGATGATAGGAATCGAGATTATTCCTATTATTCAAGCTACTTCATAACCTTTGTTCGGTTATTGAAGTTCTAAAGAAATGTTTGAATTCTGAACTTGTTTGTTCAAACTGTGATGACTTGCTGGGCAATTGAATGCTCACACTTTCTTTAAATAAAAACATTTTCAGCGAACGATGTTAAAAAGAACTTAAGGATCCCGTAAAGATCAAGCTGAGCGGTATTCAGACGAAGTGCCATTCATTATATGAATGTGCGTGAAGAGCAAGTGAAGACTTGTAATATAGAATGATAGAATTAAACTATAGACTAGTTTAATGAACAGTTATGAATCCTTTGTGGCGGATGAAAGTCACTCGTGTAAGATGTAAAGAATAATGTAATTATCATTATTTGTAATGAAAGAGGTTTTGTGGTTATAGAACCTGTGATTTTAGAATATATGTTATTATATTTTAGTATATAATGATGTATGATTAGTAAGAAAATGGGACAGTGACGCACGGAGTCTGGGTCTGAAGGTAGACCGGATTTCGAGGCGTTACATAGACTTGTTGTCTATTATATTCTATCAGTTTTACACTGATGAAGGCTAACGATAATTTATTCTGCACTATCTTAGTCATAATATTCTTTACTGGGCTAGTTGAGCTCACCCTTTGTTTTTATTGTTCTCTTCAGGAAATGAGAATATAGATGGGACTAGTCGGGGAATGGAGTGATGGTCCAAGATGGTGGCTATAGTAGTCCTCATTATTTTATAAAATAGTGTGATAATAATTGTAATGAGGACTCCATTTGAGTTTGGATATTGTCTAAAAGACAATATTCGTGTATAAACTCTCAGCTTACGTTTGTAGTATTGTATTAATGAAGTTTGTATTTGAATTTTGTAGCATGTATTTGGCTACTCAGAATAGGTTATGTATACCTATTTTGGGTGTGTCACATCTATCCTAAGCACGAATCATGAATTCCAACGCCATGTAGAACACATAAATACATGCTATTATGGTCATATCTAAATCCATAATCCGTTTCTCAAGTTCATATGAATTATCACAATAATTGTTAGTTAGGTAATTAAGCAATTAAGGGCAAACCATAACAGACAATCCACGCACAACTAATAAGACTAACAAAGAAGCATATTTAAGTAAACTACACAATAAGATCCATAGTAATTTCAAAACAGAGTTAATTCATAACTGAACTAGAATACATCATCCACAATTGATTAAGCATTAAAAGATACAAATAGAAACAAAAGAAAAATTAGAATTGAGATAATCAAATATGCATTCTCTTACTTCCAATCTGATTTCCCAATGATGATCAATAGCTTCAATCTCCAGTTCTAGTCAATCTAGGGCTCCTAATATAAGAGAAGAATAAAAGATGAAATTAACAAAAGTTTATCCCAAGAGGGATTTAATGGAGTCTTAAAACTAGCCTCCAAAATCCAAGTTATAATCAAGTATTTATAGTCTTAATGGAAACCCTAACAAGTTAGGAAACTAACAATCCTATTCTAGCTCAAATTAGACAACATAACACCCAAATCAGCTCTCTCCCCGCCGACCGGCGTGCCCAGCGTTGCTCCAAGGCCAATTTAGGAGCACCCCCGCACCGCTCTTAGTTCATTTCTAGCGCACCCCGCGCCGGTCAGTTTTCTGCTGCGACGACCTTTGGTAAAATAGGCATAACGTTTGATCCGCTAGAAGTTACGGAGCCTGCCACCTATCAAATCGAAGATATTGACGAGATCTACAACTTTTATTCTTTGAGAACTGATAGATTGTGACCGGATCAAGATTGAAATCGGGCTTGAAGTAGATGCTATGTAAATGGCAAGCATGACAACTCTGAGCTTTGATCTTTGTTGATAAAAAAGCCATAACTCTAGCATCCGAACTCCGATTGGGAAGATTCAAGATGTTCCGAAAAGCTAAGAAGTATATCTAAAATAAATTTTAAGTTCCAAGCCAAGAACATGCATCTAACTTGGTTTTAAAATCCCTACAATATTCCCTTCTTGCATTTGCTTGCATATTTTAGTCCAAAAGATGTCCGATTTGCTTTTCCCTACTTTTTCATGCCAATGTCGTGTCGTAGCCTACAAAATAACATAAATTGTATTAAATGCACACACAACACTTAAAAATCAACTAAAACATTAAGCTTAAATACACTAGATTCTTGGGTATAAAACTCACTCATCGAGTATCGTTACCACGAGGAATTATTTAATAAAAATTACCAAGTACTAACCCATAACCAACTTAATCTTATTTAAACAATTGATTTAGCATTTTTGGATTAAATTATTTATTTAAACTAATTCTAATTATCACTAGTTAAAAATCAGATTATAGAGATTTAAGATCATAACTTCACTTATTGCTTCACTTAAATTAATACACGTCTTATCAATTATGGTCACTATTTTGAATTATTAATCAAGAACACATGAATAAATATGACAATCTCTCAATGCATCATACTCAAATCAACTTAAATCTACAAATAATAGAATTAAGAAGAACACCCTAATTAACTAATTCCCTATATCTCTATATGAAATATAAATAAAGAGGATTTAAAGCACAAGTTCCCTATCAGATTCCATGAGATGCATAGGTATATCTCTATCCTAAACATAAATTACGAGTTCCAACGCCATGCAGAAAACACAATCACATGTTGTTATGACCATATCTAAATCTGTAATCTGTTTCTCAATTTCATATAGATTATCACGGTAATTATTAGCTAGATAATTAAGCAATAAGCACAAACCATAATAGACAATTCAAGAATGAACAACAATAATTAACAAAGAAACATACTAAGATAAGTTACGCAATAAGACCCGTTGCAATATTAAAAAAGAGATTTAGTTCATTGTCATTGAATTAAAACCAAGAATCCACAACTGAATAATTATTGAAAGATAAAAAGAAAAGTAGATGAGAGAATGAAATATGTTGTCAGTAAATCAGAATCTCCCTCATGCTCCTGTTTTGAATCTTCAATGCTCTTCAAGTTGCTTCAATCTCCTAATCTAATAAAAACTAGGGTTTTGTCCTAATCTAATGGAATCAACTCTCAATCCTTGTGAATTCGCCTCCTTTTATATCCCTCTTTACATGTGTTTTAGCCCTCCTTAAAGTCCTTAAACCAATCAACCAAACAAATCATTTTCTGACTCAACTTCTGAAATCAACTCTCTTTCTTCCCGACACCCCCCGCCCCAACAAGTTTTTTGTACTGGAGATGTCAACCCCGACGGGTGTACTTTATAACTTGGCCCCGATGAGCTTTTTACACTAGAGAAACTAGCCCCGGTGGACTTGCTGTTCCAAAAATTATAGAAATGCCACTAAGCTCCATTTTTCATGTTTTGATCTTCTGAAACTATTTCCTACAACACAAACACAAACACAAAAATAAGTAAAATGACACTAAAAATACTTAAAGTCAATAAAGAATTTAGCCGTAAAGATGTCCAAATCATAGGTATAAAACTCACTCGTCAATTACTTCTGAATTACGTAGATAAATGAAGTTATTTAGGGTTCTATCAAAGGATTATTCTCTTCTTCTAGAGGAGAAAGAGAAAGTGCAGGTAAAGTTAGAAACTACTATATGAAGCACTGCCTCTCGATCTAAGATTGAAATAGAGAATAAGAATTTGAGAAAGATAACTGAGACAAACACTCTGAGAGAATATATTCTTAATTATAAAATAAAGGAATTGGAAAAGACAATCTCCATGTGGAACCAATCTTCCCCATCTATGAACTCACTGATCACAAGTTAGAGAGTTGCCTCTGACAGATCAGGATTGGGATTTAATGGTTTATTTTCATCCTATCTAATTATGGAAAAATATTTGGAAACAAACAAAAACAATGCTTTTTCCTCCCATAGAAACATTATGTTTGTGAAATCCAAAGACACCATTGAGCCAAGTATTTCTTACCAACTAACCTTCGCTGATAAGATTGTTGCTCCAAAGGACAACATGTCACATACTTGTTTGGGTTTTATAAAATCGCAAAGTAAAATCAAGTATAAGACCATTTCTAGAAGAGTCATAAAGATTGGAGACAACTTTATGAGCAAACCTAAAAATAATCGTAGAACCGGTTCTTAATTTACGAAATTTCAAAATTGTAGAACTATATAGAGGCAAGAAGGTCAGTCAGGAAGAAAGGTACCTCGACCATATAAGTTTCAAATGAGAAGAAATCCAAATGCACAATTACATATGCAATATATTAATTGTTATAAATATCATAGATATGGGCATAAAACTGTTAATTGCTATAATACACATTATCGACCCAAGATTAGGCAAATCTGGGTTCCCAAGATAACTAACGTTGAAGGACCCAAAAGAGTATGTGTACCAAAATAAATAATGATTGTGCATGCAAGTACTAAAGTCAACTGAGTCCGTTTGGTACTTTGATAATGGATGCTTGATGAGCGAGTTTTATACCCATGAATTAAGTGTGTTTGAGCTTAATCTTTTGGATGTTTTTAAGTGTTTGTGTCTATTCATGCATGTTTTACATTGTTTTATAGGAATTGGGACAAAAGTTACTTGGGTCGATGTTTGGGGTTGCTAGATTTGCATTTTCGGTTTGTCATTTACACAGCAGCCACTTCAGGGCCAATTTCAACATTGCTCTAGACCTTATTTAGAAATACTTAAACAATAAAAGTTGTAGATCTATGTCTCCTCTTTCTGAAACATGGTGAATCATCAAAATCGGATTTCGGACGAAGAAGTTATGGCTATTTTCCCAAAGGACGTCAAAGTAGAAAATTTCCAAAAAAGAGGACAGCGTCGGGGCGCCTATTCCAAGCCTATTTCCAGCGTCGGGGCGCTAGGGGGCAGTGTTCCAGTGCCGTGAGCAGTGCTGGGGCGCTGGGCTCGAGCCTTGTCAAGTTGGGACGCGTTTTAGGATGAATTTTGACAATTTTTTGACTTCAAATTGGATTGGGTTTCCTCCTAAGCTAGAAATTAGACTTGTAGCCTATAAATACATGATGGGAGGCATAAAATAAAAGGAGGATTAGATAGATTAGATTAGAAAAAATACTCTAATAGATTAGAACATAAATCCTAGTTTATACTGGATTGTTGGAGATTAAAGCAACTTGGAGATCATTGGAGATCAAGAGCAGGAGCAAGAGGGGGGGCATCAGATTTGCAGACAACAGATTCCATTCTTTACTCTACTTCTATTCTTGTCTTTTAAAGTCTATTCAGTTGTGGATTCTTGATTTTAATTCAATAATAATGAACTAAATTTCTTATTTAAGATTACAACGGATCTTATTGCATAGCTTATTTTAGTATGTTTCTCTATTAATTACTATGATCAATTCTATGGATTGTCTATTTTAGTTGTTGTTGTTGTTGTTGTTTCCACCGCTACCACCTCCACTCTTCATCTCATTTTCATTCTTCTTCTTCTTTTGTTCCTGGTTGAATTTTGTTACCGCCTCGCCTCCACCTTCGGCGAGTACTGCTTTCTCCATTACTGCTGCAAATGTCTTCAACTGGAACAGGGAAACCCTACTATACAGCCAGGGCTTCAGTCCCTATTCAAACCACTTCGCCTTGCGTTCGTCTGTGCTAACCTGATATGGCGCAAACCTCGCCAATTCGTTGAATTTTGCAGCATACTCGGATACCGACATCGTCCCTTGCTTCAGCTCCAGAAACTGTACTTCCAGCTGACTCTTTGAACTCTCCGGGAAATAGGTCTCGAAGAACAACTCCTTAAACCTATCCCAGGTCATCACTCCCGGCCCTTCACTAGTTTTATTAGCCTGCCACCAATAACTAGCTTCTGCTTTCAACATGAACGTTGCGAAAGCAGTCTTCTGATCATCCCCTACCCTAGCGACATTAAACACCTTCTCTATCTCCATAATCCAGGTTTGTGCTTCAACTGGATTCATGGACCCACGGAATTTAGGTGGTCCAACCGCCTTAAACTCCTTAAACGTTGTACCTTGGTTCTAAGGTTGATTCTGCAACGCTCCTGTCAGTAGTGTTACTAGTTGTTGAATGGGATTCGCATCAACATTGTCGTTAGCTTCTTCGGTGGTTCTCTGTCGTGTTGGTTGACGTCTGGGAGGCATTTTCTATTTAAAATAAAACATCTATTAGACCATTACTCAACTTCTTTAAGTATTTCTAATTAACTTGCCTCAACAAAAGAAATAACCACATAGCACATAACACTTTGAATAAAATAATAACTTTTATTTATTCATAACTCTTTGAAAACATAACACAATAGCATCTCTGCTATCTACATCCTTTCCTGAACTACAAAAGTTTCAGGACAACACCATTATTATCATATCCCATGGTTACCTAACACTAGGGACTTACACATTATTCAATACTTATTACGTACATTACCAACACATTTTTTACGATGATCTATTAAGGTACTTCGTAGCCCTATCACGTTCCTCCTCCATGACTCGAAACATTGTTCTGCGATCTAACACGAATGATGGCAGTGTCTCGAACTGAATCGGATATCCCATGACCCGATCTTGAGCTCGATTAATTGTGGTGTTAAATACTTTATCCATCTCTTCCATCTTCACCCTCTTTGCCTGCGCGTCTCTCGCTGCTCTTCCAGTTCGTTGATAAGTTTCCTCGTATGCATCTTCAGCTCTTGCCCTCTTAGCAGCTTCTTCTCTCAGCTTGCTCTACAGTTCAGCAACCATCTCGATCAATTGTTCTTTCTCTCCTTCAGTCTGTATTAATTTCTCCTCGGCGTTAGTCAATCGCTCTTCATGATCCAGGATCTCATCGTCCTTCTGTGTCATTGCAGTCTGTTGTTCAGCTACTATCTCTTGCGATTCCTCAACTGTATCCTGAAGTTCCACGTTGCGGTCATGCACCTCATCGTAAATACGGCCTGTTATCGAGTTAAGTGGAATCCTTTCTTCCTCATCCTCCTCATCTGTCTCCACATCATCCTCCTCATCTTCAACTACTGTGACCAACGGTAACTCCCTTGGCAGTAGTTGTTCCCAAACTATCTGAATGTCGCGAGGCTCCTCCTCTATAGGCATTTGAGGTCCCTCCTCCCTAGCTTGACTGGATTCTCCGACATTAGTCATCCTGACAACAAAATTTTAAAGTTTTAGTTATTAATCATTCTACTCGACACTCGCGAGCACATAAGTTACAAACACATAAGCACATAAGTGTTTTATTACTTCTTTCTTAAAACTCGATAAGAGTTATCTCCACTATCTTTTCAAAGGTTACCTCCTAAGGCTTTTCCCCCCCACCTAAGGTTCATAACCTAAAGCTCTGATACCAACCTGTGACACCCTCAAATCCCAGTACTTCATTTCCTCAGGGTTTGGTGTTCACGTAATAAAAGCATTCATTTCTAACTACCCAATTATAATAAAATTGAATAACACAACCTGCCCATACAGGATTAAACTTAAATAAATCTCCCAGGTTAACTAACCTTTACAAACAATCATTCATGCGGAAAATTAAAAATAAACTTCATTACAATCTTTAAACCAAGTCTGAAAATAAACTATTCAATTATTACAAGTCTTCAGCATTGCTTCGTCTTTCCTTTCCCTTTACTGGTACTAGGTACATCACCAGTTTCAACCTTAGCTGTAAGAAATTTTACAGGCAAGAGTGAGCAAACAAGGCCCACTTGAAATAACAATAATTAAATCATAAAACTTTTACATCATTTGTCAACATTAAGCTCAATAGAATTTAACAATATATTCTATTAACTTTTGGAAAGCTTTAATCTTTACTGAGGGTCTAATGACCACGAATCATGTCCACAGTTATAAGTAATTTTTCAACTTAAACTTTAACAGTCATAAGACTATAAGGACTTCATGTACTTAGGGGGATCAACCCTTCGTACAATGTATTGTGCACAACCATTTCAACGCTAAGCGTAACCTCTTATAAAAGAGTTGTTCTTCTCAGTATTTAGAATACAAGTCCGTACCAAAGTGAGTTTGGTTTAGATACATCATGGGGTAATTTAGAATTCAACGGTAATCAACTAAGGTTTAGTTGATTACAACGACATAACTGTATACTATGGAATAATCATAGTTTAATTGATGTTTATAAATTGACATCATGCTTTAGGGATAATCTAATAGCATACAAGTTGAATAATTACAACCTACCTTGCTTGAACAATAATAAGACAAGGTTACTTGAATAATAAACATCCACAACATGTATATAATTGTACATGCTAAACCACAAGTTAAGTACAAGAATAACTTGTTCCAAATAAATTTACACCATTATATGATAATCGAAATTGAAACAATAATTAGTTCAATAACACCAATGATTAGAAAACTTATACAATAAAGAACTTGCTAAATATCAAAAGTTAAGGCTTAGAAACTTGCTCAATGTAAAAGGTAGGTTTAGGAAACTTGCCTTTAGCACAAGCTACACTTTTACCACTTGAATTGATATCCTAAACATATGTCATATTGACATAATTAGTCCTAACCAACATTGTACATTTATATAAACAATTACATTCCTCATATGGGTTGAATTACCCATTCACATAATCAATTATATTTCAGGTAGATAATACTTAATAACATGATATTTCATAGTCTAATAATACTGAAATTATCATTTAACATTATTATAATAAATACATAACATTTATTTTCAAGTTTTGTACATTTAAACAAAACTGTCAGACAGTTCTGCCAAGCCGCGCCGCGGCGCCACAGTTTGTACTGTGGCTCGCGCTGCGGCGCTGAGTCGGCGCTGCGGCTCAGCGATTATACTATAAGCCGACGCTGCGGCGCAGTGATTGTGCAACAGGACGCTTACGTCATGGTGATGGCGCTGCGGCGCCAGCAATGAACTGCTGGGCCGCGCCGCGGCGCGAACTGTCAGCGTCGACTGACAGCTTCGGCAACCATGAAACAAAAGCCAAATTGGCCAAAAAGCTCGAATCTAATAGACTAGTTACACTCTATTTTGCACATAAACTTCATACAAACACATTGTGACAATTCCTAACGTGTTTCTATTCATAATTTGTCTAAACATCAACTATAAAACACCTAATTTCAAGGTTTTTGGCAAAACTCCATTATTGATATTATTTTTCATTAAAATTACCACTGTGATTTTGTTATTCAATCAAAATAGAAATTTCTAACTATCATGATTATGATTCTACCTATTCTAACAATTCTAACAATCAATTTATCAAAACACAACCAATTAAACCTTAATTTCCATTTTAAAAATAACTCATTCTCATTCATAAAATTCTCTGTAAAACAATTTCTTCATAATATATACATACATGAATTAAACTCTATATAATCATGCATAACTCATGAAACACATCTACAATTGCTAATTATATAAACTTATAACCAAAACAACAAAATTTCTTTTCATAAATTTTTCACAGAGACTTTTTGGGAAGAACAACTTTTAGAGTTTTGTAAAGAAGAATATGGCCTACCTTGGATTATGAAGAAGATGATGGTCCTAACTCTTTGATTATCACTTTTCTCCAAAACCTGAAAAACAAACACTCAATCTCTCTAAAAAATCTCTTATTTTTTTCTTCTTTTCTTCTTCTTCTTCCTCTGAGTTTTTCTTTCTTTCTCTCTAACCTCTCTCATCTATCTTACGTATTATAATATAACGTATAAGATATAATGTATATATTAAATATATAATATAACTCTCACATAACTGACATCAGTTATTTTTATTTTGAAAATCAAAAGCCATAAGGCTTGTTTGGTTAAGCTTAATAAAATAACCCATTAATCCTTACTCCTTGTTTGGTAACTTGAATTAAAACAAATGGATTAATCCTTATACCTTGTTTGCTAAAACACTATTAGATTAAAGACTTATTATACAATAAGGCATGTTTGGCAAAACTAAATTAAACTCTTTTAATTTATTTTAATAACTCCTTTATAACAAGGTTATTAATCACCCTTTATTTAATTAAATAAATCAATTAAAACATTAATCTACTAAATTACTTTGACACATAAATCATTATCATATAATTATAATTTCTTTTATAACTATAATTTTATTTAACCAACTAATATTTTAAATTATAATTTTCCATTTAAAATATTATTACCTATTTAAAATCACTATAAGCTCTCTAGCTTATTTATTAAATAAATTTGGTATATAACCTCATAACAATTAATTTATTTAGCTCCTTAATTATTTACTCAACAAATAATTAATTAAATCACATCAACTCAAATTGCCATATAATTCAATAAATATTTAATATTGTCAATAAATATTTAATATTTAATATTTAATATTTAATTATTTATTCAACAAATAATTAAATAAACCACATCCCTCAAATTGAACAATTATTTATTCAACAATAACAATTTTATTAAATACTTAAATAAATCAATAAATATTTAATATCACACTTTAAAATTATGGAATGTTACAGTGGACATAATTAATAAGAAGTATTTTAATATAAGTGAAACAATAAGTGAAGTTGTGATCTTAAATTTCTATAACCTGATTTTCAACTAGTGGTAATAGTATTAGTTTAATTATATATTTTAATTCAAAACATTAAATTGATTGTTTAAATAAAATTAATTTGGTTAAGAACTAGTAGTTGGTGATTTTTATTAAATAATTCCCCGTGAGAACGATACTCTACTTTCACTTTATTACTTGTTGACCGTGTATACTTATACATATTTATTGATTGCGAAATCGATCAACAAGTTTTTAGTACCATTACCGAAGAATTAGTTTAATAATTTTGCCAATATTAATTTTAATCAAATTAGTTTTAATTTAAACGTTTCTTATTTTTATTTTTTATTTTATTTAATTCTCTTTCTATTATTTTTCTTTCTATTCAAGTACCATGTCAAAATTTAATTATCAATGGTCGAATACGAGAATTAGTCAGTTAAGGGGAGAGGAGATTAATGGACTCACGACACTTTCTGTATTATTAGCACATATTGAGACACTTTCGAGGAGGCTAGACGCTTTTGCAGCATAACGTCGTCAAAGTGTGGCGGTGACTTGTGATTATTGTGCTGGAAATCATCTGCGTCATCAATGCACCACCAGTTTCGAGCCGGTACCGTTTGACGGTGATTACCCTAACAAATATGTCTATCCCAACAACTATCATCAGGATTAGGGGTATCACCCGGATTTTTCATAGAGCCATACATATCAAGATAAATTTTATGTTCTAAATCCAACATACTCATCGGAGTTCTCGTGTCCACCTCCACTACAACAGGAAGAACATTCTAATTTGGAGGAAATTTTGTCCAAGTTCATAGCTTCAAGTGAGGAGAGGGGGATTAATCAAGAGATATCGAGTCAAAATTTTACGAACCAGATGGAACAACTACTTAATGCCTCGAACATTTGTCCTCAACACACTTGGCCTTAGGACATGGATTCCGAGACTGATGGCGAGCCCGAACCAAATCTACAACCGGATATGCCAATGATATAGATGTTGAAAGAGAGGAGACACTTGGGGACCAAGAAAAGGAAGTCGGGGAAGATCTAACTTTGAGTTCCAACAAAGATGAGCTGATTTTGATAGTGACCCATGTAGCTTCTCCACCAAAGTTCAAGGATCCAGGCAGTTTTGCAAGATTGTGTCCAATTGGTAGTCATGTCAAAGGCAAAGCTATATGTGATATGAGAGCTAGTACAACTTTAGAGCCATGGCAGGATGAGAATGGGAAGATAGAAGAAGAACCTATTGTGTTTGACAAGCTTCCATGCCACAATTTAATCACAAACATAATAAGGAAAGCACCTAGTGGTTTGTCGTATTTAATAGGGATCGTATTTGAAAAGATCATGCTAGGTGACATAGATTTGATGGCCATTACTAATGGGAACCTCCCAAAAGAGACATTGCTTCTGATGGATGGAGGGTTCATATGTGCTTAAAAGTTTGAATATCCGGTTGATCCTCAAGAAAAAAAATTGTGCTTTGTCTATTTTAGCAGTGATTGATGTGATAAGAAGTTTTGAGAGTTGTTTTGAAAATCTTTTATAAGTGTTGGTTGCTCTTAGCTAAATCATGACTAGTTTGAACATATGGATGAACACACACACTTAAAGGATCATGAGTAGATATGAAGCTAATGAAAGTTGTTGAAATTTTAGACATGACATTGTTTTGAAATTTTCTGCGAGTTATCATTTGTTGTAACCTTTGAAGCTATTGTGCGAATTCATATTGATTCAATGTTTGGGTGGATCATTGTTAGAGGATGAATTTTTCTAAATTATGCTTTTGCTTGAGGACAAGTAAATGTTTAAGTTTGGGTGTATTTGATGAGCGAGTTTTATACCCATGAATTAAGTGTGTTTGAGCTTAATATTTTGGATATTTTTAAGTATTTATGTCTATTCATGCATGTTTTATGTTGTTTTATATGAATTGGAAAAAAATTTACTTGGATTGACGTTTGTGGTTGCTAGATTCGAATTTTCGGCTTGCCATTTACACAGTAGACACTTTAGAGCCAATTTTAACATCTCTTTGGACCTTATTTCGAAAAACTTAAAGAATGAAAGTTGTAGATCTACGTCTCCTCTTTTCGTAATATCTTGAATCATCAAAATCGGAGTTCAGACGAAGAAGTTATGGTCATTTTCCCAAAGAACGTCGGAGTAGAAATTTTTTGGAAAAGAGGTCAACGCCTGGGAGCCCATTCCTAGCCTATTTCCAGCGCCGGAGCGCTAGGGGGCAGTGTTCCAGTGCTGTGAACAGCGCTGGGGCACTGGGCTCTGGCCTGGTCAAGTTGGGACACGTTTTGTGACGAATTTTGACACTTTTTTGACTCCAAATTGGATTGGGTTTCCTCCTAAGCTAGAAATTGAACTTGTAGCCTATAAATACATGATGGGAGGCATAAAATAAATGGAGGATTAGATAGATTAGATTAGAAAAAACACTCCAATAGATTAGAACATAAATCCTAGTTTATATTGGATTGTTGGAGATTAAAGCAACTTGGAGATCATTGAAGATCAAGAGCAAGAGTAAGAGGGGAGCATCAGATTTACAGACAACAGATTCCATTCTTTACTCTACTTCTATTCTTGTCTTTTAATGTCTATTCAGTTGTGGATTCTTGATTTTAATTCAATAATAATGAACTAAATTTCTTGTTTAAGATTGCAATGGATCTTATTGCGCAACTTATTTTAGTATGTTTCTCTGTTAATTACTGTGATCGATTCTATGGATTGTCTATTATGATTGCGTTCAGTTGTTTAATTATCTAGCTAACAATTACCATGATAATTTATATGAATTTGGGAGATGAAGTATGGATTTAGATTTGATCATAATAGCATGTGATTGTATTTTCGGCATGGTGTTGGAAATCATGATTTGTGTTTAGGATAGAGATATGCCTTTGCGCCGCATGTAATCTGATAGGGAACTTGTGCTTTAAATCCTTTTTAATTGTAATTCACATAGGAATATAGTGAATTAGTTAATTATGGTGTTTGATTCAATTCTATCAACTGTAGATTTGGATTAATATGTTTGTGATGCATCAGAAGGTGGTTATAAATACTAATAAGTCTCTGATTAACAATCTAGAATAGTGGTCATAATTACTAAGAAGTATTTTAATATAAGTGAAACAATAAGTGAAGTTGTGATCTTAAATCTCCATAACCTAATTTTCAAATAGTGGTAGTGGTAGTAGTAGTAGTTTAATTATATATTTTAATTCACAACATTAAATCGATTATTTAAATAAAATTAGTTTGGTTAAGAACTAGTACTTAGTGATTTTTATTAAACAATTCCTCGTGGGAACTATACTCTACTTTCACTTTATTACTTGTTGACTGTGTATACTTGCACGTATTCATTGATTTCAAAATCCATCAACAGTGCTCTAGGCACATGATGGAAAATAAAGCTCTTCTGTAAGATTTTAAAGATAAAGATGGTGCAACAATTATCTTTGGATATAATAATTATGGTAAAATCAGAGGATATGGCTCTATAGGAAAAGAAGATGTTTCTTTTAGTAAGGTAGCCTATTTTGATGGACTAAGGCACAATCTGCTAAGTATAAGTCAGCTATGCGACAAAGGACACAAGTCATCTTCCTCAACAACCAGTGTCAAATTCGGATCTGGAAACCAACTCCGTAAAGCACACTGGATCAAGAGAAGAAAATATTTATGTGATGAATCTCTCTAAATCAATTTCCTTAGTATCAACTTGCTTCTTCTCAAAAGCTTCAGAAGACATAAGTTGGTTATGACATAAGAGACTATCTCACCTAAACTTCAAGAACATGTCAAAGCTTGCATCAAAGGATCTAGTCAGAGGTATATTGTAAGACCCCGAATTTTATGAAATAAAAGTATTCAATTTTTCTATTCAGTAAATGGTTAAATTGATAAATGTTAAAGTTAAGGGTGATATATAAAATATTCATTATTGTCGGGGAATATTCGTTTGGTCGTGGAATATTCTTTCTGTCGGGGAATATTCGTACGACGGCGCAGCTATTTGTGGGCCCCATAACGAATAAATGTCGGATGAAGAAAACGATAAATTTGAGTTTTTTTACAAATAACGACGTAGTTGTTACCGTTAACACTATTGGAATACCCGGTGGTTAAAATACAGTAATACGCATTATTGCACAGTAGCACACGGTATTGCATAGTATTTTTGAAATTATTGATTCTTACGTAAGAAGGCACTACTCAATAATTGTTATAGTAATTACTGTTCAATATTTTATTTTATTGATTCAATAATTGCTACGTTAAAATTTTGTATTATTGTTGTTCAATAATTATTGCTGCACAGTATTTCCCATTATCAGATCAATAATTCATATTATTTGAATAGTATTATTAGATAGCATTATTGGCAATGTCTAGAAAGTTCTGTCTAAGGAGAGGTTTGGTCACCTAATTGCGCGCCAGTAAGGAGAAATTCTTATTGGAAAGCCCCCTCTTTCCTGGGAACGGCCTGGTTGTCATAAATGTGATTCTGTAATATTATTTGTGAATAATTAATTATTGATTCATATGATAAGGAAATATTTATTTTATGTGGATATAAATGAGAGATATATTTTTGTGGTTAAAAATGAAGGAGTTAATGTTGAGGTTTTTATCCGTATTTTTGTCGGAATGGAGGTATTAAAAATCAGGATTTTTGAGATATTTTGCGGGGGTTATAATTTTTAATCCGACCGTTGGATCGTGGTAATTTTTGGATATGTTATACATATATAAGTTGAGTATATGTCCATAAATTTTGAACCGTTAAAAATGAACGTATGATTTTTATGAATTTTAAGAGGTGGCTGATTCGGAAATCAGGTTATAAATCATTTTTGGTGGAAAATTCTAGAATTGGTGGGCCCCACTTGTGGTTGGTGAAGAAATGTGCTGAATTATATTTCAAATGTGGTGGGTGGGAATAGTAGCAGGTAAAGCCATCAGGTTGCAGGTCAAACCTACCAAAATTTTCCTATAAATAGAGGGCTAAGTTAGAATTGAAAATCACACCAGAAACATAAGCTTTCTCTCTTTCTCTCTCTAGATTATTGAGTGTATTTTGTGAGTATTTAGATACTTGGTGAGTTGCTATTCATCAGTGCGAGTTTCCTTCAGCGTCATATCCGATATCCAATCTGAAGTGCTGCTCTTTGAGGTAAGGGATAGTAAGGGATAGTAAGGGATAGTTATAAGGGATTTTAAGGGTTGTTATGATTTTCAGTTTCGTAATTTTTCTGATCTTCAAAAATTCTGGAAAAATTTGAAATGATATTTTGATGAGTTTTCTTGACTGTGTCCAAAAATGGTGATTTTTGGATGTATAGATTGAGAGTTATGAATTTTATGAAAAAGACTATTTTAGAAGTAACAGCTTATAATTCCTTGTGGTTAACTCCAAAATTGATGAAATTTTTATTGGAGTACATGTATATGATAGAAGTATACTCTGTAAATTTCAGAATTTTTAGACAAAAGTACAATTTTTGATAAATGTCTAAATATTCGGCTATTTTGGCCATATGAAAAATAGTAAATGACTTTTAAAAAATTCTGAGAAAAATATATGTTCACTATGGACTATATTATGCTAAATCCCAGAAAAGAAATATTTTTGGAACTGATTTGATATTTTTCATGAAAATGGTCTAGTTATGAGTAAATGAATTAAATATGTTTTGTGAAGAAAGAAATTGGAAAATAGATTTATGGCTTGAGAATCCTATATGAGGTATATGCAGATTTTTGATGAGAGTTTGGTTATTGATGATGAAATTATAAGAGTTGGCATTTTATGATGATTAAATGCATTAATTAGTAAAGTGTAAACAATTAAAATAAATTGTTTATAAATTTAAGTAATGTTATTCTTTCAATATCATTATACCGAAATATTGGTATGAATTTTATTGTAGAATTTCTATCTTTGTGTGTCGGTTACTATTCATGAGTTACGAATATTACTCTTGAGATTAAAACTATATGTTGATCATATTATTTTTTATCATCATATATAACATTTTTATAACCCTGATGTTGAAATTCTCTTTCACTGGAGTGTAAAAATGGTAGATTATTGGTATGATCATGACTAGGGTCTCTTTGGCCTGTAGTGCAAAGTTGAATTGTGACTGGTATGATCATGACCATTGAATTTATAATTGAATATCTTAAGCTTAAGTGCAAAGGTGAATTGATCAACATAGTTATAATTATTGTTTATATAAATTCTGAAATGATTATATATTTCTTTGAATATGAATATATTTGGCCTGTAGTGCAAATATGAATTGTTGAATATCTTTGGCCTGTAGTGCAAAGATGAACTGTGTGCAAAGATGAACTGTTGTTGAATATCTTTGGCCCGTAGTGCAAAGATGGTTTGTTGATGAATATCTTTGCCCGTAGTGCAAAGATGGATTTGTTAGTATGATTATAAACAGGAATTGTGATTTGGTATAACCATGATCTTTGATGTTTCAGGTAAAGACAGGTGATGAAAATATTCTTCGTCCTGGGTGCGAAAAAAAATTTATAGTCACAATTATGATTATGAGTTATTCATATGATTGTGGAAAGGAACTGTTGAGTGATGTTACATGGATAAAATATTATTGGTGGATTTTTAACATGGAGAAGATAATAGACTTTATAGTCTATTTGACTCTTCTAATGGATTGCTCGTTCCGCTGCAACTATGGTTGAAAATTTTATCATTACCATATGTTCTAAATCTCTGATTTGTTGTTGATGAAGGCTATTGATAATTAATTATCTTTAGTCATGATATTCTTTACTGAGCTAGTTGTGCTCACCCTTTTGCTTCACATTCCCTTCAGGTAATAAGAGTGTAGCTGGGTCGAGCGGGGTAACAAGGAATAGAACGGTGGTCATCATTTAGTAGTTATATTTGGTGAAGAAAATAGGTGAGGCGAACCCAACGTGGAAGGGTGTTTTTGTCACTATCATACAAGATGTCTAATGACATACAACCTCGTGTCATCATAAGACAGGGTTGCTCATCCACTTGCCGAGTATATCTACAAGCACTACCTATATAATCTTGGTGTTTGTTTGAAGTAAAATTCTCAGTTAGATACAGTGGAGATAAAATAAGTCAAGAGAAGACTCACCATTGGAAGAATACTAGTAATCTTCTCGTTTTTCTTTGGGGTCTATTGGGTCAACTAAGGATAATTCTGTGGCATAATATCTATCATAACCTAGACGCGTGGCCTCCCATGTACGAAGGTTTCCTTGAGCACTTCTCAAAGATTCTAATTTCTAAAATAGTTTTTGACTATACCTTTAAGTAAGTGTTTATTGTGAGGTGATGTCCCCGGTTGGAAACATGATCACATTTGGTATATATTTGTATCCAAACTCACAGCATATGTGTTTTGTATTTTGCACGACAATTGTTGTAATAAAGTTGTAGTGTGTTTTCTGTACCATGTATTTGGCGACTCAGAATGGGTTGGGTGGATGACCTATTTTGGGG